>CM040126.1:206231290-206627176 GCA_022559845.1 Amorphophallus konjac | reverse complement strand
CCAGAAGGAGAAGTGGTATATACATCCTGTTCCATAAACAAGCAATGCACAAACAATGAAGCAGAATATGAAGCCCTGATAATCAGATTGCAAATTGCCCTGTCCATGGAATTCAGATGTTGGAAGCATTCGAAGACTCCATGCTAGTTATAAGACAGCTGGAGGGAGAGTTCGAGGTGCGAAAGCAAGAGCTCCTCCCCTATCACCAGTTGGCAACTAGCCTCATGTCAAGATTTTAATTCATCAGCATCAAGCACATCAACCGAGGCCAGAATGCTCAGGCGGATGCCCTCGCTAAGCTGGCTAGTTCATTGGCAGTCCCGCCAGACACAAGCCTGAATGTAACAGTGATCAACCGCCGACAGGTCCCCAGCGTGACAGAGGTCCCGATCGACGAACAAGAAATGGAAGTAGCAGTCATCGAAGGGGTTCAGCAGCTCGATTGGCGAGAGCATCTCCTACGCTGGTTTCAACACCAGCAACTTCCAAAAGAAAAGGAACAGAGAATGAAGCTCCTGAGGATCAAGGATTCTTACGAGATGAGAAGCGGGACCTTGTTCCGAATTATGGCAGATGCCCAAAGGAAAGTCCTACTCCGTTGCTTGTCTTCAGCAGAAGCAGGACAGGTGATGCAGGAAGTCCATGCAGGATCAGCTGGAGCACACCAGGCTGGCCCGAAAATGAAAATTAAGATAAAGAAGTTGGGTTACTATTGGCCCACTATATTTGATGATTGCTGCAAGTTTGCCAAAGCTTGTCAGAAATGTCAAGAACATGCTAATGTGGCAAGGAGACCTCCGGTGCCACTGCATCCCACCCTGCCGAGCTGGCCATTTGCTCAGTGGGGCACGGACGTGGTAGGGCCACTGCCAGCATCTTCATCAGGGTGCAAATACATCTTAGCAGCTACAGACTACTTCTCCAGATGGGCAGAAGCAATAGCACTAAGAGATGTGACGGGAGAACTAGTTGAAAGATTCTTCCGGCAGAATGTAATATTTCGGTTCGGGATCCCCAGCCGAATCATCTCTGACAATGGCAACCATTTTAGAAATTAGAAGATTTATCGGCTGGCCGACAAATACAAAATTGACTGGAGGACATCGTCCCCCTACAACCCTCAAGCCAATGGACTGGCAGAAGCCTTTAACAAGACCTTGTGCGCACTACCGGCAAAGACTGTCAAGTCTACTAAAAAGGATTGGGAAGAAAGGATGTACGAAGCACTTTGGGCTTATCGTACTGTCTACAAGACCCCAACCGGCTGTTCACCTTTCTCCCTTGTCTATGGGTCGGAAGCTGTAGTGCCGATTGAACTCGAAGTTCCTTCATTACGAGTTGCCATCCAGCACGGATTAGTCAGTGGTGAGCAGACCAATGCAGAAAGAAGATTGGAAGAGCTCGCTGAGCTCGAAGGAAAACGCCTCCGGGCGCAGCAAAACATCCAGCTCTACCAAGCTCGCATGGCCCGTGCTTTTGACAAGCTAGTCAAGGGTCGAGAATTCAAGAAAGGAGATGTGGTAATGGTCAAAAGAAGAGAAGTGATGGCTTCTAACCCCAAGGGGAAGCTGGTCGAAAACTGGGTCGGACCGTATATCGTCCGCCGAGTATATGAAGGGGGTGCCTACGTCCTTGTAGACCACAAAGGAGTCATCCAATTCTCTCCCCTCAACGGAAAACACATTAAGCTGTATTATGCAGCGCAGTCGACACACCTTGAGTGATCGGTCAGAACACACTTATCCTTGGTTAGCGGCATTCCGCCCTAATCGAGCTACTTTTTCCTTGGTTAGCGGCATCCCGCCCTAATCGAGCTACTTTTCCTTGGTTAGCGGCATTCCGCCCTAATAGAGCTTCTTTTCCTTGGCTAGCGGCATTCCACCCTAATCAAGCTACTTATCCTTGGTTAGCGGCATTCCGCCCTAATCAAGCTACTTTTCCTTGGCTAGTGGCATTCCACCCTAATCGAGTTACTTTTCCTTGGCTAGCGGCATTCCGCCCTAATCAAGCTACTTCTCCTTGGTTACTGGCATTCTGCCCTAATCAAGCTACTTTTCCTTGGTTAGCGGCATTCCGCCCTAATCGAGCTACTTTCTCTTGGTTAGCGGCATCCCGCCCTAATCGAGTTACTTTTCCTTGGTTAGTGGCATTCCGCCCTAATCAAGCTACTTTTCCTTAGTTAGCGGCATTCCGCCCTAATCGAGCTACTTTCTCTTGGTTAGCGGCATCCCACCCTAATCGAGCTACTTTTCCTTGGTGAGCAGCATCCCTCCCTAATCAAGCTACTTTTCCTTGGTTAGCGGCATTCCGCCCTAATCGAGCTACTTTTCCTTGGTTAGTGGCGTTCCGCCCTAATCGAACTACATTTCCTTGATTAGTGGCATTCCGCCCTAATCGAGCTATTTTTCTTCTTGGTTAGCGGCATTCCGCCCTAATCAAGCTACTTTTCCTTGATTAGCGGCATTTCGCCCTAATCGAGCTACTTTGCCTTGGTTAGTGGCATTCCGCCCTAATCGAACTACTTATCCCTGGTTAGTGGTATTCCACCCTAATCAAGCTTCCTCCCCTTTGGTAGCGGCATTCCGCTCTAACCAAGCTGCCTTTGCCTCGGTCTAGTGGCATTCTGCCCTAACCGAGCCCACCCTATACCGGAATCAAAAAAGGAAAGAAAAGAAAATGGGGTTAAAAATAGAGATACCCCGCCGGACTTGTTCTTATATCGGGACAAGTGCAAAAATGGCGATAACCCGGCTGTGGCGAAAACCCGAAAGGGCGTCGCAGGCAAAATCGGGTACCCCGCCGCGTTAAAACCCGAAAGGGCGCGCGGGCAAAAGCAAGAGGGGGCTGGCTTCGGCGAAAACCCGAAAGGGCGCTTGAGTCAGTAAAGTGGTAATTTCCAAATGCCTCTCCTATTCTCCACCCAATAAAACTCCGAAAGGGACAATTATCAAAGTCCCGCCGGAAATCCTTTAACACACTCTTTGCGACCCTCGTCGTCATCGGCGAGATCGATCGATCTCTACCCTCAACTCGGACCTTACGTCCCTGTTGACAACCCCATCCTTGTTTCGGCAATAGCATATGCCGATGAACAAACCCTTTTCGACCCTCGTCATCCTCGACGAGATTGGCCGATCTCTACTATCAACTTGGGCCTTACGTCCCTGTTAAACAATCCCGTCCTTGCTAATAAACCCACTCTCTATCCTCGTCATCGTCAGCGAGATCGGTCGATCTTTGCCCATGACGCGGATCTTACATCCTCATTAATAGACCATGTCCTTTGCTGCGACGTCTAACCAGTGTCGACGAATCGAAACAGGATTCGATCCTTGTCATCATTGACAAGGCCTGTCAATATCTTCGCGGTCCAGTTTGTCCGCATCCCGAATCAAAAAAAAAGAAGAAAGAAAAGAAATGGGGTTAAAAAATAGAGATACCCCGCCAGACTTGCTCCTATGCCAGGACAAGTGCAAAAATGGCCGTAACCCAGCTGTGGCGAAAACCCGAAAGGGCGTCGTGGGCAAAATCGGGTACCCCGCAGCGTGAAAACCCGAAAGGGCGCGCGGGCAAAAGCAAGAGGGGGCTGGCCTCGGTGAAAACCCGAAAGGGCGCTTAGGTCAGTAATGTGAATAAAAAAATGAATGATGAATAGTGATGAACCATCCTCTATCCTGAAGGCCATTTACGAGGTCGGGGCGAGGGTCTTCATCGATATCCCACTTATACACGTCCAGTGTCTACCTTTTCGACCCTTGTCACCATCGGCAAGATCGGTCGCTACCCCTTTCGGTTTTTGTCACCATCGACAATACCGTCTACCTTTTCGACCCTTGTCACCATCGGCAAGATCGGTCGCTACCTTATCCGGTTCTTGTCACCATCGGCAATACCATCTACCTTTTCGACCCTTGTCACCATCGGCAAGATCGGTCGCTACCCCTTTCGATTTTTGTCACCATCGGCAATATCGTCCACCTTCTCGACCCTTGTCACCATAGGCAAGATCGGTCGCTACCCCTTCCGATTTTTGTCACCATCGGCAAGACCATCTACCGTTTCGACCCTTGTCACCATCGGCAAGATCGGTCGCTACCCCTTCCGATTTTTGTCACCATCGACAATACCGTCTACCTTTTCGACCCTTGTCACCATCGACAAGATCGGCCGCTACCTTATCCGGTTTTTGTCACCATCGACAATACCGTCTACCTTTTCGACCCTTGTCACCATGGGCAAGATCGATCGCTACCTTATCCGATTTTTGTCACCATCGGCAAGACCATCTACCTTTTCGACCCTTGTCACCATCGGCAAGATCGGTCGCTACCCCTTTCAGTTTTTGTCACCATCGGTAATACCGTCTACCTTTTCAACCCTTGTCACCATCGGCAAGATCGGTCGCTACCTTATCCAGTTCTTGTCACCATCGGCAAGACCATCTACCTTTTCGACCATTGTCACCATCGGCAAGATCGGTCGCTACCCCTTTTGGTTTTTGTCACCATCGGCAATACCGTCTACCTTTTCGATCCTTGTCACCATCGGCAAGATCGGTCGCTACCCCTTCCGGTTTTTGTCACCATCGGCAAGACCATCTACAATTTCGACCCTTGTCACCATCGGCAAGATCGGTCGCTACCCCTTCCGGTTTTTGTCACCATCGGCAAGACCATCTACCTTTTCGACCCTTGTCACCATCGACAAGATCGGTCGCTACCCCTTCCGGTTTTTATCACCATCGGCAATACCGTCTACCTTTTCGACCCTTGTCACCATCGGCAAGATCGGTCGCTACCTTATCCGGTTTTTGTCACCATCGGCAATACCGTCTACCTTTTCGACCCTTGTCACCATCGGCAAGATCGGTCGCTACCCTTACCCGGTTTTTGTCACCATCGGCAAGACCGTCTACCTTTTCGACCCTTGTCACCATCGGCAAGATCGGTCGCTACCCTTACCCAATTTTTGTCACCATCGGCATGACCGTCTACCTTTTCGACCCTTGCCACCATCAACAAGACCGGTCGCTACCCCTTCCGGTTCTTGTCACCATCGGCAAGACCGTCTACCCCTTTTCGACCCTTGTCACCATCGACAAGATCGGTCGACTACTCTCTAACCTGGGCCCTCCGCCCTCGCTGGCCAACAAAACATCATGGCATCGACATTTGACCCGTGTCAAGGGTCATAACACACCTCTCATCACCAGCGGTAAGATTCGTTAGGTGCATCTGCCTGTGCTACCTATGGTCCACCCTGGCAAGGGCCCTGTTCCAGGATCGCCTGCGTCGCGGTGGAGCGAACACCTCACCCCTTCGCTGGAGGCGTGAGCGCTCTCCTGCGCCATCAGCAAGTATCCCTAGGTTCGGGTGACCATCCAGAATAAAGAAAAGAAAGAAGGAAAAGAAGTCGCGATTGATGGCGACGAAAAGAAATATTTCCATTTAATGAGAATGGGTGGAACACATTTTTTGCCCGGGGCATCCCCCAGGGGTACATGAGCTCCGAAGACAAAAAGGAACATTACAAAAAAAAGAAAGAAAGGAAAAAGCAAGGTCACAGCAGAGGGCGCCGGAAGATATCTGCCAAGTCTAAAAGGCCCAGCGAAGGGTATCGTGTCAACTCTTGCAAATGGGCCTCGGTGGCTGTCAGCTGAGATAACCTCTCGTCTAGTGAGGCAAGTTGTCCTTCAGCCAGGTCAGCCTCTTCTGTTGTCTGGACCTCTAGGCGCTCGCCTTCCTGCAGCTCGGCTTCGACCTTAGCAAGTTCCGAGCGCAACTCGTCCATCCGCGCCGTGAGGAGCATCCGACGTTCCGAGATATTGCTGGCAACATTTCTCAGCTGTCCCACAGTCATCCTCAATGAACTGACGGCGGTGCGGCAATCTGCCCTCTCCAGCTTCGCGGCAGTCAGCTGATCAGAAACCTCTCGACTGAGGAACTCCCGCCTGTTGGCATGTTTTAACAACATCACAACCCGCGGGGTCCAATCATCCATCGGGCAGCCGAATGCTAAAAGCGATCGGGAGAGATGATCTATCAGGCTTCTAAGTTGTAGATAAGTCAGGTCCGGAGAAGCTAACATGGCCCGCTGGAGGTTATCCAGAGACTGTGATGTGACACCAAATGCAGCGGAGGATAATGATACCAAATTTTGATGTGACGCGACTCCCTTGGACTTAGGATAGCAAGCAACACTATGAGTCGGCAACGTCACACATGCGGTTTCACTGCGGAAGCACGCTCGGATCCATAGGAGGACCGGCGATGGTGGTGAGGGTCCGAGTTTGGACCTTGCGGCTCCAAGGGTCGGCCGGATAGGGATAGATCCCAATGGGCCAGGGATGCCCGATTTCACGGGTAGTCGGCACGCCGAGGGCATGGGATGTAATGGCTCTCTCTCAACTCGCCCCGCGGTGAACACTCGATTGGATTGAATTGCGGATCGGACACTCGCCTCACCTCCGACGGTAACTAAGAGCGATACTAAGCTAAGCAACAGTAAAAACCAGCAAGGGAGAGTGGCCAGGAGCTCACCTGATCGGCGTGAAGACGCCGATCCCGGGCGGAGACGAGGGCGAGCGGGGAAGTGTGGTCCCCGCACACTGCGCCGATGTAGCTTCAAAAACCTGTTTAAGTTTACATTCACTACACCTCGCGCAGGAGGGTGGTCTCGGGGGTGGGAATTAGTTGTATTACATTCAAACACAACCTCCACGCAGGGAGGGGCGGTGAGCCGGCCAAGCGGGGGCGGGAGATTCGCCGGAAGTCGGGCCGGTGAAGCCGAACGGAGTTCCCTGCTTGCTGTGATCACTGACAGCCCGCCGCTGTAGAGGTCGTAAATCACGTTCAGGAATTTTTCCGGACACGAGATCAGCTGCGTCGTCTTTGTAACTGAACCGGGGACGCCTCAGAATTTTTCCGATTTCTTCTGTGGAGGGTACTGGTTCGGGCTGGACTTTGAGCAGGATGACAGATCATGGGCGCAGCCGCTCCTTGTTTCTGCCAAAAACTTGCAGAAGTGGACCTGGTCGCTCCTGGATGCCGAATCATGAACCGTCAGAAGTTCTGGAACCGTGGTCGAACCCTTTTTGCAGCAAAACTGGCGGGGAGGTCGCCGGAGGTCAGGGTGGCCTGGGAGACGCCGATGAGTGACTATTGGCCGTAGAAGACTGGGGAGGGCAGTCCCACGCGACTGAAGGAGAAAAATCAGAACTTGGGCTCCCGGATGCCGACTGTACTTCTGTTTCATGCTCCTGGTCGGGGACATGGGGAGGAAGATCTTTGAAGAAGAAACATCAGCCTGATTCCGCCGTGGTTCGCCGTGGCAGAGCTTGCAAGCTGGTTCTGATTCTCTGCAGAGGCTGCACCGCGTGGTCCAGGTTCTGTAGCAGCAGGTTGCAGACGCTGTCACGGGCACTCCCGAGCTCCAAATGGCACGAAACCAGTGGCGTCGTCTCCGTGGTTGAGGTGGCTTTCAGCAGGAGTCAACGGGGTTGCAATCAAAGGCCGTGGGCGGTTGGTGTGCCCTTAAGAGTAGGTACTGGTCGCTGCCAACTGCAGGAGACAGATCCGTGCGACTGAGGAAGAACGTTTGCAACTCTGTCTCTTGGATGCCGAATTAAGTTCCGCCTTCTGCTCCTGGAAGTAGACAGGGGGAGGAAGAACTTTGAAGAAGAGACTTCAGCCTGATTCCTCCACCGTTGGTCGTGAAGCATCTTCCAATCGGGCTCAGGCTGGCTGCAGGTGGTGTCTGGCGCAGTCGGAGTAGAACAGCTCTCACGGGCGGTCACGAACTCGGAACTGGACGATTCCACCTCGCCTGCGAAGTGGACAGGACGATCTTTCCAGAATGGTAAGGTATGCCCTCAGATGTCGCCGTATGAACGCAGGAGAACTTCTGCAAGACGGACCGTATTCTGTTACCTGCAGATGTGACCAAAGGGATGGGATGGTGGTGGGGTTAGGTTAAGGGGGATTGAAGTTTGTTAATGGAGGGAAAGGGGAGGTGTTTGCAGATGGGGGAGGGATGTGTGGGGGTGAAGAGAGGGGCGGAGCTGGTGGAATGGGGTGCTGGGGTGGAGGGGAGTGGGGGGGCCGAACCTAGGAGATGGGGGAGGGGAGTGGTCGGCCAAGGCTAGAGGGGTGGGGAGTGGTGCGCAAACTGATGGCTTGGGGTGTGAATGAGGGTGTGGGGAAGTGGGAGGGTTGCTTGGGGGAGAGGGAAGGTTGTCTTGGATGTTGGAAGATATGTGGGGAATAGGGAGGGTTGTCTAGGGAAGGTGAATGGTTGCTTGGGAAGGTGGAATGAGTAATGGAGAGAGTAATGGGGCGTTGGGAGTTGAAGGGACTTGCCTAGGTGGCAAGTGAGGTGGCAAGGGGTGAGGAGAGAGGGGGAATTCGAAATTTAGAGAGAGAGAGGGAGGAGAGAGAGGGGAATTCGCCCCTAGGAGAGAGAGAGAGAACTAGAGAGAGAGAGAGCTAGAGAGAGAGAGAGAAGACTCAAGGGGGATTCAAGTGGGTTTCAATTTTCATGTATTCATCAATTACCCTCTTCAAGTGGGGGATTGGGGTCCTTATATAGGAAACCCACAATTTACAATAAGTCCTCACATTGTGGACAACTAACAGAAGACCAAAGGTTGGGGAAGGGGGCGCCCATGGGCCAGGCCCAATAGCCTACTAAGCTAGTTAATGAAACTTGGACTTAGGTAAATGACTAACTAACTTAGATAATAGACTCAATAAAAGGCAAAATTACATGATTATGACTCAAGAAAAATGTGGAAATTACATGGCAAGACTCAGAAAATGATGGCGAACAAAGTGGCGAGTAGCAAGACCCCACGGAGTGAAAGGGTAAGGGATGTCCCCATCAGACTGCCACACCATGTCTCCAGAAAATTGTAGGCCCAGTGGCGAAGTCTCGGGGAGCTGAAAGTCTACCCCGCTATCTACCTCGGCCCAGATGTCGTCGGCCGCCCCGAGGGACGTCGACGGCATAGTCTGTACGACGCCCACATCCAGCCCGACTATTGCGGCTACATCAACTGAAGGAACCTCCATGATGGCAACCTCCTTGCCCGCCCGTTGTGGTGAGGCTACAACAGCCGTGTCGGCAACGGAAGGCGCAGTCTCACCGGTTGCTGAGGCAGGAGAGCCCTCTATGATCGACAGAGCTTTAATGATATCGGCCTCGCCTGCAATAATTTCCCCTGCCTCTATTTTCGGGGGGTCACTCGGCTTCAGCAATGACTCGTCACCGGCAACCAGGGCTTGAGCCCCTGCAACCTCGGGCAGGCCGCCGACCTCGGCAGTCACACCAGGTTCCTCTAAGGCCGCTGCAGCAGCATAGGTCCGTGGAAGCCGCAGGGCAATGGGCCGCACAACTGGTGGGAAGGCCGACTGACTCATATCCACGTCTGGACGGGTTATGCGGATCATTATAGCTGGCGGTACCACCTCAGCCTGCATTCCATATATGTACATCAGCCAGCTGGCTTGAAAATTAAAAGAAGTGCTGCAAGCGGGAATCAGAATACTTCCTACCTCAACCGGCACTATATTTAGGCCTCCCAAAGTGGCCTCTGAAGATTCTGGCCCTTCTCCTGCAGTTGGGTAGGATGGCCCGTGCTCGGCTCCCAATAGCCTCGGAGGGCTAAACGTTGGCAGGTCGCTCTCATAAGCTGAAGAGGCCCCGGCATCCTCAGCCTCGGTGTCCGCCATCGGGAACCCCTCGTCATCGCCGGAGCCGCCACCATAATCAACCTGTTCAGAAGAGGATGACTCTTCTGCTTGTTCTCGAACCTCAAGTACCTGAGCGGGAACTAGGCTGCTAGGAGGAGGCCCTCTATCCAGAGCCTCCTCAGCGATCTCCACCTCGGGAGCATCCGTTGGCGGAATATCTAAGGGCTGGTCCCTTGGAAGCCCTCGCTCTCCGATGACGACCCCTGCCGAGGCACCGACCTCAGGGGGCAGTGTGGGCCGAATGTCGACTGGAGTCAAAGGACAATAAACAGTCAGGACTTGACTGAAAACACAACATGCCACTGAGCTCTATGGACGAGCTGCAAATTACCTTCTATTTCTCGATGGGGTGTCGGTGAAGGCAAGTCACCCTCAATAGAGGTCAAGGGGGCTTCCTCCCCTCTCTCCTCAGCAGCAGCTCCGGATGCCGCCTCCAACCCAACAACGGCGGGGATAGTGCCGGCAGCTACTGAAAAGAAAGATGGTTATCCCAGGCGGTCGAAACAAGCAAATAAGCCAATACAAGAACAAGGAGTCACCTTCGCTCTCAGGCCTTTCCGTCCATGCGGCCTCGAATTCGGAGAATGATGGAACCCGAGGAGGTGGAGCGGCGGACTCCTCTTCAGCAGCCTTCCTCCGACGTGCCCGAGTAGCACGGGACTCTGCCCTCTTGGCTTTCTTAGCCCTACTGACGGCCTCCCTGACCTGGGACCTGGTCGCTTCCGCGAGTCCCCAGGGGGTAATGGTGTCGTGGTGGGAGCCGGCTCTGGAATATTAAAATATGAAGGCTTCTGCGCCTTAGATATCAACTCCCTACAGTGTCGGGTCGCTTCCATAGAAAGGCGAGCTGCAAAAACACATGAGTAAGAAGATGCACACTGACTATAGAAGAAGCAGCTTCAGGGCTGAAGAAGAAAACAAGCATTACCTGGCAGCCCCGTGTATCGAGGACTGAGTGGCCAGTAAAGCAATGCTGGCGCCTTGTCCCGGGAAGCCGCCTCATGGATTAGCCAGCACACATCACCAATTGTTTCACTTTTCTCCGTCAGTTGGGCCAAATCTTCATGGCCGCAGGAGGACAAGTGATGATATAAGTTCAAGTGGTCGAATCCCCAGCCGTCGACATACTTGAAGGATATTAGAAGCTGATGGCTCCGGATGGCTTCTAACGGACTGGCAATTGAAAGCCCATGAGAATGAAGCAGGGCGAATATCCAGGGGGTGTTGGTATACAAGTCAGCCCGCCTGTCTTCCCTCCCGATGAAGGTCCGATAGGGATGAAAATGGTCGACTTCTGGGCGCCAGCTCGCCACACTAGGAAGAGGTTCTTCCACCGGAAGGGGGATTGTCTGAAGAGCAATCCGGTCACTGCTAACCCGGCACAGCCCCCAGAGAGTCTTAATATAATCATCCCTCTGGATCTCTGGCATCTTCGGGTCGGCTCGGGATGACTTGCCCTTCACAGCTTTCCTGGCTTCTACATATGCCATCACCTCAGTGTTGGACCAAGATTTCAGCCTCTTCAAGTAGGCTGGATCAACATCCAGAATGGGCTCCCGCTGGGAGTCTAAGAAACGGCGTTCGGCAGCATGCCAGCAGTCCTTCCGGAAGTTCCGATAAAAGCCCGTTCGTGCATTCCACCACTTGATGAAGTCTGGAGTCACTCGGGGTAGACGAGCCGGGGTTGGCACCCTGAATGATACATCCTTTCGGCGATGGAAGTAGTCCCACCATCCACGGGCTTCATCAGTAGCCGTCTGACTAGCCCGGTGTCTATTCGGCAGATTGAATCGGGCTGAAGAAGAAGGAATTTGCTGGTCGTACCCAAAATTCCGGCTGAAACGAAAAGGATAATACGGCTCCAGCCACAGCAAGCCGCTTTTCCTGAAGACTAGAACACTGGGGCGAATAGACAACGCCCACTCAACCAGTTCCGGCTCCAAGATGGGCCTTGTGCTCTTCGACCCGGTCAGCTGATGAATAAATTCCTCTGTCTCAAATAATCGACATTGCCGCATCCGGTTGACAAGAGGGCTAGAGCTGGCAGCCAAGCTCCAGAAATGCAGAACGCCAGGGGAATCTGTTGGAACTGTAGTCAATTTCCGCCGGATGGCGAAAAGCTGATCCGCTAGTGAGGACAGTTCGGCACTGGCAAATTCGATCATCCGCGGCAAAGGACGATCTGACTGCATTGACCGGGGAGCTGCTTCAGGAAAGAGGGTACAGACCCAGGCATTAAAAAAGTGGAGGGGACCAATTGTCCGCGAATTTCTGGGGATGCGCGACTTGTGCAAATCCCCCAACATTTTATATATGAGGCATAAAGCCACAGGGCACAGGGACAGCTTCGTCCCCCAAGCCATCAAACAGGTAGGGTAAATCGCCTCTGGCCTGATCACCGTCTCGTCTCCTTGAGGAAGGGCGAATGAACAAAGCCAATATGTCAAATACGCAGCACAGTGTGTAACTACGTCAACTCCCGTGGGATTCGGGCCGGCCTGCCGCCCTCTCCCTGAGACAGTAGGATATGTTGCTTGGCGTCGAGCCCTCTTCTTCCGTGCCACCGCTGTCGGAACCACTGTGGGGAAGTCCTCATAGTGCTGCCCCCCCACCAAAGAAATATTGAAGCCACGTGCCCATCCGCACGCGTCTCTTCTCACCAGGTTTTCGCGCTTCCCGCGAGTCAAGTGTCAGGCGCAGCAGGGTGCGGTACGCCTTCATCAGATAACGGTAGGCGAAGCCCATGAAGTATTTGCCTTCACCATCCGTCTGGTCCTTCAGCCAGTCTGCGAAGCAAAATTCTTCATACGGCTCTCCATCTATCGGCAGGCCGCTCAGCTAAGAAAGGCTCCATAGATCCAATGAAGTCTCACCTTCTGCAGTGTAGAAAGTATTGTACTCTGGGCAGAAGACTTCAATCATCCTGCAACATAGACCTCGGGTGATCGGGTATCTATACCGGGAAGCATATACGCTCTGATAAACTCCGGCGTGCACCAGGATGGGGCGTATTACCGCAACACAAAGTCTGTAAATTCAACCGCTCCCGGTCTGAAGGCGTGAGCATCGGTGGCTTTGAGCTCTCCAAACCACCCCACTGAAATCTGATGTTTGAACCGGACCGCCAAGCAGTCCAAAAGAAAAGGCTCGTCCCGGTATCCCCAATGGAGCGGTGCGAGGAATAGACCATATACGGGCTTCTCCCTGTCAACGCGGCCGGCGGTTTCATTCCAGTGAGCTGGTGTATACTACGGTGCTCTCATCAGCATCCCGGCCTCGAGGGATAATTCCTGCACTCCGAGCACGCCCCCCCATTTCCTGGGATCCCCGGGGATGTACATGGGCATACAATAGGTGACTGACTCAGTCAGGCTGTCTCGCTCCGCCAATAGCACTCCTTCAGCTCTGCGGACCAGAATTAAATCACGCTTCCCGCCAAGGTTGAAGCGCTCAAGGAACGCCATCAGGTGCTTATCTTTGGGATGGTCCCGTCTGATGTCGTCCCCTCGGTCATACCTGAAGTGGTTGCCATCAAGAATCAATAAACGGCCGGTGTCGACGGTGTCGGTTTTTGAGTCCGAAGACTCAGCCACCACGGCTACATGTCGAAGCCCCCGATCAAGGGAATGGACATTCCCCCATGTCACGGCGACCCAGGATGCAGAGGAAGAAGAGCCGGAGGCCATGTTATCTATAAAACAGCACCCGGAAAAGAACAAACAAAAGTCAGAAATCAGTTGATCGAAACAATATTTCTGACAAAATTTCGACAGCATCTCATCAGCTCGAGGGTTTGCCAAAAAGAAAGCGGAAACCGTCCACAGTGGGAGCAGCCCCTAAAAGTAGCCATAGCCATTAGGCCTAGGCCAAAGGGGACACCCGAGGGATCTAGCTCCGAGGACAAGTCCTACAAAGAGCCTCCCGGGGCCCGAAGAACGGGTTCAAAACCCAAAGCACAGCAACACTCAACTCACCCGCTCACAGGCGAAATCGCCCGAACCCAAGAGCCACTCGGCGCCGCGGGGAGAGGAGAAAGGGAGGAGAGAGAAGAGATTTTCACAAATGAGCTTCTGCGAAGAAAAAATGAAGAAGAAGCTAATATATAGGGGGGCTCCACCCTTGTTAAAACGGCGCGCCCCGGGGCGCGCCGTTTTAAGCAATTTGCGCGCCGTAAAGACGGCGCCGTTTTAACCTCCGAAGCTCAGGGCCGCGCCGGATTGGACGGCGCCGTTTTAACCTGAACAAATGCCACGCCGTTTTAAATGGCGCCGTACAAGTCTCCTGCCTCGTCGGATTAGCGTCCGAAGCCGGAATTAAGTGCCGTTCGAGCCTCCGTCACCGAACGAAGCTCATCCGTAGGCCTTGCTACATTCCTTCCTCACTTGCACCGCCTACGTCTGGGGGGCATTTGTTGGCACTCAAAATATAATCCTTCGGTGACCGAGCCGCAAAGAAGAATGATACGGCCCACTGAAGCACAGAATCCGATGAAGACCACCTTATCAAAGACCCTTCAAGCTGACGGGGCCCCAAGTCACCTTGAAATGAGCACCGGGGATTTTACCTCAGGAGAGTCAAAACGAACCCACAACCAACTGGCAGCGCGATCAAGCCTGCCCAATGATCCGGCATCGACTCTGTCATGCCGCTACCCCACATCCGTCGCCCGACCAAGGACGACGGTCTACCTTATGACTCTCCTAAGGAGAAAGAATATCCTCGGCCATCCGCAACAAGGGGCCGGAGGTTCTGTCAGCAGAAGGCCCCGATAACCCGACACGGGTTCGGCTTCTCGCCATAGTGGGCCCGTTAGTGGCCGATTGATCACCGTTCAAGGTGGAATTGTCTAGGATGTAACGTCATCCTGCAAGGAAGCTTCGAGCACGAGTCCGTCTCAGCCAGAAGCACAAATCACAGTGCCGAAGGCTGTATCAGCAGGACACCCGTGTGCTCGGACCAGACACACACGAAGTCTTGATTAAGGCCGTTCGTCGTATCAAGAGCTTCGTCAACACCCCGTCAAGGCCCTCCGATGGCCAGGGCGAGAGGAACAGTCAACGGGAGCTTCCGGAATCATCACCGGGCCCACCGGACTGGATACGCCAAGTGAACAGGTTAAAACGGCGCCGTCAAACCGGCGCGCCAAGAACAATAGGGGATGTGTTCCCCGGCGCCGTCGAACTGGCGCGCAAAAGCCAACCGGGGCTTCTTCCCGGTGCCATCAAATCCGGCGCGCCCCTTCCCAGGGCGCCGGATTAACAAAAGCTATATATATACAGCCTGCCTTCGGCCGAAAAAAAAGGAGATCCGATCCAGAAAGGGAGAAGGCAATAGAAGAGAGGAAGAGAGAAGAGGCGGAATCAAAAAGAAAGAAAAAAGAGAATTAGAAAGAAAGAGGGGAGGTCCAGGGAAAAGTCTGAGGGGGTTCTTCGATCTGAAGAAGCTTCCGTCCGAGCCTCTCGGCGGCCGCCACCCTGCTCCACCCGAGCTCCCCGGAGTCGAAGAAGGAGGCCATCTGTTTCTCTTTTACTTAGGTGGGTTTCCCCGCGATTTCTCCCGGCGACCCTCTTCTTTTCACTTTTGGTTTTCCCTGATGTAATGTAAGTTAGACGGGGGGAGGGGCGATGATATGAGCCTTTCCTCCCCCTTCTCCTCACCTTTTCCTCTGCCCTTTTTCACTCCGTCTGTAATCGTTTCTTCATTAATGGAAACGGCGGCCGATCGACAACGACGGCGCCGGAAGCTATGTGTTCTGTAAATATATACCTGTGTTTTTCATGAGATGAATGAAGAGCTGCTGTGATTGATGTCGTATCTCTTCCTCCCGCTTTCTAACGCTCCTTTGAGCGTGCATTTAATGATTTCCCCAACATATATATATACCATCGTATAACCGATTTCTCCGACATTGGATATGCCTTCGGGCCATATGAATCATTCATCCCCCTCCCCAGGGTTCTCTTTCTTTCGAGTTTGATGCAATGGCCGGGCTCGGCATTGAATATTTCACGGGCTTTGCGAGCGGAGATGTACTTGTGTGCATATCTCTGTCTGGTCTCCGCCTGGGGAATAAGATTCTTCACCGTCCCCTTCGCGCTCTGTTTCAAAGACCAGAGGAACGGGAACAACCCTCGGATGGCTCCCAGTTGTCCGACGGTGAGCCCTATGTGGGTTTGTTCCCGAATATCATATACAAGTATATGTATATCTGTGCCCCGGGCTATGTGCCGACCACATATTTTGCTGGTGATTGACCTGCTCGATCCGTGGGGCTCCATCATTTCAACATATTTCTAAGCAGTTCATTTGTCCGTCTACCGCCGCCGAACGATGTCTTACACTGCTTCTTTTCGTGTCACTTACACCTTAATGGGGTATGCTCCGTAGCATCACTCCAGCATCCGGGGAGGGGGGACATTCCCGAAATCTTGTTTTCACCAATCATTCGGTTGACAGAGGGATCGTCAATCGATGACGAATCTCCCTGTGGACCACTGGATGTACAATAATGGGGGCCAAGCCCTACAGTTCAGAATCTACAGTCCTTAACGGACTCAACAGTGACCGTGGGTTGTTTTCCCCTCGTAGGCTAGCCCTCGGGGATTCCTCCCATATCGGTCGTCCCGATCCAAGTGTTGCGATGATTCGGGTTGTGTGCCCCTCGTAGGCTAACCCTCGGGGTCTTCGCTCCCACCTTGAGTCACCTCGTCCACTCATTGTTACCTACGGATTTGGTGCCCCTAGCAGGTTTGACCTCGGGGTTCTTCCTCTCCGTACGGGTTTTTGCCGGCCGCCGTTGCGCCACCCGGCATCTAGGGGTTGCTCCGCCACGTGAGCATTCCCCGCTTCTCCCCGATAATCCTTTAGGATGGGGAGATGCTGCCGAAATTCCGGCTCAAACGAGTTTAAACTCGGAACAATCGCCGCGCTCGAGTCCGGACCTCACGCGAGCCCGTGATTTGACCTCTGGATGACATGGGACTGATCTGATGAATAATCCACTCAATAAATTCTCAAAATCCTCCAAAACCTTTTTTTTATATATAAATCCATGAATAAACTAACGAAGCTCCTGTTTCCATGAAATCGGGTTAAATCGGCGCGTTCATGCGCGATAACACCTTAAAACGGCGCGCCCTTCCCGGCGCGCCCCAACCAGCCGCACCATTTTAACAGGGGTTTTCCCCTTTACCTACGGTTCTGGCACCGTTTTAAGCCTTTTACCTACGTTTCAGGGCGCCGTTTCAAGCGTTTTAGCCCCTTTCTTCGCATGCACTGCACCGGTTTCGTTCCGAATCGTGTCGTCGCGTCATTCCAACCCTTTTCCCACTCATGAGATGATTTCCTATGCTAATCATAGAGGGACACAAGCTCCTCGACCAAATAAACTGGATAAATTAGCATGTTCAAGCTCGAATTGATATGCCTCGAATCTTATCGTCATGCCTTAGTCCAAGCTTTCATATCGCATTAATGCATGCCTAAATAGGTGCATCCTTGGTATATCAAATAACATTGCCAGAAGGTCAGGTTACGCCTGATTGGGGGCTTTGTTACGCGTGAAGGTGGCCTTCGAGCCTAAGTCCTCTACCATGTACCAGGGTCCACCCTAATAAATCGTGTGTAGTCAATCGTAGCATCTTGCACGATCACTCGCATGCTCTGTATCCTTTATTCTGGCTTTGATAGCCCGATATCTCGGCAATTAATCAAAGGTGTTCCCTCCTCGTGGGGGATGTAATTAACGCCATAACCTTTACGGTATGGCGGACTACTGGTCCCGACCGAACCTCACATTCACCCGACATGGGTCAGAATGAGCGCACAATAAAATCGTCACTCATGTGACTGGCACGCCCGCGTCGTCAATCAGTCAGTTGATTACCAGTTAGTCAAATGGCTGATCGATACGCGAACGAAGAGAGAAAAAAAAGAGGTCGCAAACAAGTCTGGTTGTTTGCGACTTGAGGCGTATAGTGCTGGGGGTGTTACCCTACCAACATTTCCAGGAGCTGTGATATGGGAGACCACCTTTGGCTTGACATACCCGCGTGGCGGTGGTGGATACCAACCGTCACCCGATCTATTTTTTGATGCTTCTGTGGGGGTTTCAGCTTCAGAAACCTTCCGGGGAGACCCCGTATATAGGTTGGCGTCCGCCAAGTGACATTCAAACACCTCGAATGGGTGGATATCAGCAAATATCCTCTCCTCCTTCCCCTGGAGGCTGTATTTGATGCATTGATGGAGCGTGGAGGGCACATGTTTTCATGCAGCCATGGGCGGCCGAGCAGTGCTTTGTAGGAGGTGCGAGAGTCAATGACATGAAACTGCACCGTTGTAGTGAAATCTGCCAGGGTCAGTGTGAACTCTGCCACTCCCATAGATACTTCACATTTTTGGTTGAAGCCAGCGATACACATATCCCTGACTTTCTCGAGATGCACATTAAAGTGGTACCTCTCGTATATTCTATATGGCAGGATGTTGACTGCTGCACCAGGATCGACCAGAATCCGGTTCAGTTCTCTTCCGTTCAGGTGCCCTTTCATATATAGCGGCCTGTTGTGGCTGGCAGTAGGTAGTAGCATGTCTTCTGGAGAGAAGGTCATACTGGCTTCTGGTATAGCCTCAGCTATGCAGGTTTCAAAATGAGCAGGCATCTGCAGAGCAGTGATGATCGCCTGTCGAGTTTCTTCACTCAAGGAGAGAATTTCCCATATCGTAAATCGAGCGGGGAGCTTCTTCAGCAACTTCATTATTCGACTCCCAGCCCAGACATTGGAGAGCTTCATCTCTTCAGCCCATCTGGGCTTGGGGAGGTTTTGATTTGTGGGTCCAGACGGACCTACTTCATCTTCCTAGGACTCGGCACCCTCTTGGCTGGCACCGGCTGTCGGGTCTTCTTTATTAGCTGCTGTAGGGCAAGCTCCATCTACATTCGCATCCTCAGTAGATTGCGCTGGCTACGGGTGAACGGCCCCGGGTGTAGGGTTAGCATCTTGGCAGGGCTGCTTCCCTTTTGACATCTTCATAAATTCAAGGAATGAAGGGACTGCCTTGCCCCCACTCTTGTTGTATAGGCCTGACGGAGGAGGGATTTGGACTCCCTTAACTTCTGGCGGAGGTGTCTTGTAGGGTTGCTCCCCTCTGAACATAATGTTGTGATTGGGTGGTGGCTGGCGCCCCCATTTTCGGCCTGACTGAGTGGCATGTGTAGCAGTTGCGGCCTCGGCCTTGCCTCCCCCAGCATGGGGTGTGAAGCAAATTTCTTCTTCTTCCTCTTCTCCGGGTAGGTTGAAGAGTGCTGACAGGGTATTACAGGAGACGACCTGTGTTTTATGGGCCCCAGCGCCCTTTCTTTTCTTCTTCTTTTGCTTTTTCTTCTTTTTGGTTTCTACAGGTGCTTGCCCCCAGAACAGGTTGCTCTCTTGAGGTGGTGCTACTTCAGCTTCCTCCCCTTGCTTGAGTGAGAGTTGCTCCAGCTCTTGCCATGGGACGTGGTCCCATACCAGCAGAGGTTTCAGTTCGGGCTGCACATATTCATCTAGCCCTTCAATTAAGTGTTGCAGTCGAAGGACTCCAGGATTGGTTTCCTTGATTACTGGCAGCGGAGTTTGTCTCCTCCTGTTAGGTGTATGTATTCTGACAGCTGTAGGTGGAGTGACCCATACGGGTGCTACCACTGGCGGAGCAGGCCGGGGTGTAATGCCACGGATATGTGCCCCCTCTTTTGGGCAGGGGTGCCCTCTTCTTCTTGTGCTTCACAGGGATTTGCTGCCACCCCTGTTGTTCTTTCACGGGCTCCAGGAAATGGATTTCGTAGGTGCTCCGTGTGCTTGCTTCAGAGATCTCCTCAGGTAATGCCTGGTAGAGGGAGATCATGTTGATTGCTGCCCTCCTGAAAGGGGCTTCATGTGGCTGAGGAGGGTCTACTTTGTACTCTCCCAGCTCTATCTCATTCTTTTTCACCATCCCTTCGATGACGTCTTTAAAAATATAGCAGTCTTCGATTGGATGTCCCAACATCTGGTGGTAGGGGCAGAATCTCGGATTGTCTTTTCTTTTCAGGTCCTCAGGCATCCTTGGCTCGGGCAGAGTGACCATGCTGTATGCTGTTACCTAGTCGAACATGACTCGGGTCTTGTCTTTTGGAAAGGAATAAGCTTTCTTCATTTTGTCCCTCAGCGAAGGACCTTCTTTATCATCTGGAGCTTTTGCAGGCTGCGGGGGAGCCGCTTTCTTGCCCTTCTCCTTTTGTTGCTCGAATGCCTTGATGTCAAGCGCATTCGCTTCTTTAAGTGTGGGACGCCGTTCCGCAGTCTTGCCTTTCTGGACTGTGTTGGCGGCTGATGCCGGGACAGGCTTGGCTAGAAAGGCCTCTACCTCGGCCACCACATTATTCAGCCGGTCAAACGACCGTATTTCCATTCCAATCATTTTTTCCAGGATTTCCCTCCTGAGATTTTGTTTGCATATTTGCACAGCGTCCTCCTGATGCGGGGGCCGCTTACATCTCATTTCGAGGTTCCTCCACCTCTTGATATAGTCAAGGGCAGTCTCATCTGCCCTTTGCCTTGTTGAGTAGAGTTCGGCCACCGTGACCTCCCTCTCTGTGACATGGAATCTTTCTCTGAACTTCCTCTGCATATCCGACCAGTCATTAATTGACCCGGCCGAGAGGCTGGAGTACCATTCAAATGCGAGCCCCGTCAGCGAGGACCCGAAGAATTTCAGCAGATATGACTCGTCGATGGCCAGATCACCCATAACGGTCATATAGTAAGCAATATGTTCTTTAGGGGACCCTTTCCCGTTGAATTTGTCAAACTTAGGTGGCTTGTTGACCCCCGGGGGCAGTCGTTTAGCTGCATGGTGTTGCTGGTAGGGCACCCGATAGGCATCGAATGCGACGTAGTCGCCTTCACTTTTCTCTGCGAGCTTCAGCTCGATCATCCTTTCCACCATCATCCGGTTCACGACCGTGGGGTCGACTGGCTCCGTATAGAAGTACGCTGGCTGCAGGTACGGGGTGACCAGGGTGGTCGCCTGTGGAGGATGCAGCAGCGGGGGTGTCGGGTGCACCTGAGGGAGCACCGGAGGTAGCAGCGGCTGAGGCTGTGGCGGCCGCTGTTGCGCTGTCGCCATGCTTGGCTCTGATGGCGTCTTTTCGGGTAGTCAAAGTTGACGAAATGGGGAGCTTCGTTCGCGTGTCTTAATACCTGTTTACCTCACCATCGTCGCTATTCTTGAGCACTCAACTTGGATAGAAGGTCGTAAACAAGCAATGCACAAACAATGAAGCAGAATATGAAGCCCTGATAATCGGGTTGCAAATTGCTCTGTCCATGGGAATTCAGATCCTGGAAGCATTCGGAGACTCCATGCTAGTTATAAGACAGCTGGAGGGAGAGTTCGAGGTGCGAAAGTAAGAGCTCCTCCCCTATCACCAGTTGGCAACTCGCCTGATGTCAAGATTTTACTTCATCAGCATCAAGCACATCAATCGAGGCCAGAATGCTCAGGCAGATGCCCTCGCTAAGCTGGCTAGTTCATTGGCTGTCCCGCCAAACACAAGCCTGAATGTAACAGTGATCAACCGCCGATAGGTCCCCAGCGTGACAGAGGTCCCGATCGACGAACAAGAAATGGAAGTAGCAGTCATCGAAGGGGTTCAGCAGCCCGATTGGCGAGAGCATCTCCTACGCTGGTTTCAACACCAGCAACTTCCAAAAGAAAAGGAACAGAGAATGAAGCTCTTGAGGATCAAGGATTCTTACGAGATGAGAAGCGGGACCTTGTTCCGAATTATGGCAGATGCCCGAAGGAAAGTCCTACTCCGTTGCTTGTCTTCAGCAGAAGTAGGACAGGTGATGCAGGAAGTCCATGCAGGATCAGCTGGAGCACACCAGACTGGCCCGAAAATGAAAATTGAGATAAAGAAGTTGGGTTACTATTGGCCCACTATATTTGATGATTGCTGCAAGTTTGCCAAAGCTTGTCAGAAATGTCAAGAACATGCTAATGTGGCAAGGAGACCTCCGGTGCCACTGCATCCCACCCTACCGAGCTGGCCATTTTCTCAGTGGGGCACGGACGTGGTAGGGCCACTGCCAGCATCTTCATCAGGTTGCAAATACATCTTAGTAGCTACAGACTACTTCTCCAGATGGGCAGAAGCAATAGCACTAAGAGATGTGACGGGAGAACTAGTTGCAAGATTCTTCTGGTAGAATGTAATATTTCGGTTCGGGATCCCCAGCCGAATCATCTCTGACAATGGCAGCCATTTTAGAGATCAGAAGATTTATCGGCTGGCCGACAAATACAAAATTGACTGGAGGACATCGTCCCCCTACAACCCTCAAGCCCATGGACTAGCAGAAGCCTTTAACAAGACCTTGTGCGCACTACTGGCAAAGACTGTCAAGTCTAATAAAAAGGATTGGGAAGAAAGGATGTACGAAGCACTTTGGGCTTATCGTACTGTCTACAAGACCCCAACCGGCTGTTCACCTTTCTCCCTTGTCTATGGGTCGGAAGCTGTAGTGCCGATTGAACTCGAAGTTCCTTCATTACGAGTTGCCATCCAGCACGGATTAGTCAGTGGTGAGCAGACCAATGCAGAAAGAAGATTGGAAGAGCTCGCTGAGCTCGAAGGAAAACGCCTCCGGGCGCAGCAAAACATCCAGCTCTACCAAGCTCGCATGGCCCGTGCTTTTGACAAGCTAGTCAAGGGTCGAGAATTCAAGAAAGAAGACCTGGTAATGGTCAAAAGAAGAGAAGTGATGGCTTCTAACCCCAAGGGGAAGCTGGTCGAAAATTGGGTCGGACCGTATATCATCCGCCGAGTATATGAAGGGGGTGCCTACGTCCTTGTAGACCACAAAGGAGTCATCCAATTCTCTCCCCTCAACGGAAAACACATTAAGCTGTATTATGCAGCGTAGCCGACACACCCTGAGTGATCGGTCGGAACACACTTATCCTTGGTTAGCGGCATTCCGCCCTAATCGAGCTACTTTTCCTTGGCTAGCGGCATTCCGCCCTAATCAAGCTACTTCTCCTTGGTTAGTGGCATTCCGCCCTAATCAAGCTACTTTTCCTTGGTTAGCGGCATTCCGCCCTAATCGAGCTACTTTCTCTTGGTTAGCGACATCCCTCCCTAATCGAGCTACTTTTCCTTGGTTAGTGGCATTCCGCCCTAATCAAGCTACTTTTCCTTGGTTAGCGGCATTCCACCCTAATCGAGCTACTTTCTCTTGGTTAGCGGCATCCCGCCCTAATCAAGCTACTTTTCCTTGGTTAGCAGCATCCCGCCCTAATCAAGCTACTTTTCCTTGGTTAGCGGCATTCCGCCCTAATCGAGCTACTTTTCCTTGGTTAGCGGCGTTCCGCCCTAATCGAACTGCATTTCCTTGATTAGTGGCATTCCGCCCTAATCGAGCTATTTTTCTTCTTGGTTAGCGACATTCCGCCCTAATCAAGCTACTTTTTCTTGATTAGCGGCATTTCGCCCTAATCGAGATACTTTGCCTTGGTTAGTGGCATTCCGCCCTAATCGAACTACTTATCCCTGGTTAGTGGTATTCCATCCTAATCAAGCTACATCCCCTTTGGTAGCGGCATTCCTCTCTAACCAAGCTACCTTTGCCTCGGTCTAGTGGCATTCTGCCCTAACCGAGCCCACCCTATACCGGAATCAAAAAAGGAAAGAAAAGAAAATGGGGTTAAAAATAGAGATACCCCGCCGAACTTGTTCTTATATCGGGACAAGTGCAAAAATGGCGATAACTCGGCTGTGGCGAAAACCCGAAAGGGCGTCGCAGGCAAAATCGGGTACCCCGCCGCGTGAAAACCCGAAAGGGTGCGTGGGCAAAAGCAAGAGGGGGCTGGCTTCGGCGAAAACCTGAAAGGGCGCTTGAGTCAGTAAAGTGGTAATTTCCAAATGCCTCTCCTATTCTCCACCCAATAAAACTCCGAAAGGGACAATTATCAAAGTCCCGCCGGAAATCCTTTAACACACTCTTTACGACCCTCGTCGTCATTGGCGAGATCGGTCGATCTCTACCCTCAACTCGGACCTTACGTCCCTGTTGACAACCCCATCCTTGTTTCGACAATAGCATATGCCGATGAACAAACCTTTTTCGACCCTCGTCATCCTCGACGAGATTGGCCGATCTCTACTCTCAACTTGGGCCTTACGTCCCTGTTAAACAATCCGTCCTTGCTAATAAACCCACTTTCGATCCTCGTCATCGTCGGCGAGATTGGTCGATCTTTGCCCATGACACGGATCTTACATCCTCATTAATAGACCATGTCCTTTGCTGCGACGTCTAACCAGTGTCGACGAATCGAAACAGGATTCGATCCTTGTCATCATTGACAAGGCCAGTCAATATCTTCGCGGTCCAGTTTGTCCGCATCCCGAATTAAAAAAAAAAGAAGAAAGAAAAGAAAGGGGGTTAAAAATAGAGATACCCCACCAGACTTGCTCCTATGCCAGGACAAGTGCAAAAATGGCCGTAACCCAGCTGTGGCGAAAACCCGAAAGGGCGTCGCAGGCAAAATCGGGTACCCCGCAGCGTGAAAATCCGAAAGGGCGCACGGGCAAAAGCAAGAGGGGGCTGGCCTCGGTGAAAACCCGAAAGGGCGCTTAGGTCAGTAATGTGAATAAAAAAATGAATGATGAATAGTGATGAACCATCCTCCGTCCTGAAGGCCATTTACGAGGTCGAGGCGAGGGTCTTCATCCGATATCCCACTTATACACGTCCAGTGTCTACCTTTTCGACCCTTGTCTCCATCGGCAAGATCGGTCGCTACCCCTTTCGGTTTTTGTCACCATCGGCAAGACCATCTACCTTTTCGACCCTTGTCACCATCGGCAAGATCGGTCGCTACCCCTTCCGATTTTTATCACCACCGGCAAGACCATCTACCTTTTCGACCCTTGTCACCATCGGCAAGATCGGTCGCTACCCCTTCCGATTTTTGTCACCATCGGCAAGACCATCTACCTTTTCGACCCTTGTCACCATCGGCAAGATCGGTCGCTACCCCTTCTGATTTTTGTCACCATCGGCAATACCGTCTACCTTTTCGACCCTTGTCACCATCGGCAAGATCGGTCGCTACCTTATCCGGTTTTTGTCACCATCGGCAATACCGTCTACCTTTTCGACCCTTGTCACCATCGGCAAGATCGGTCGCTACCTTATCCGGTTTTTGTCACCATCAGCAAGACCATCTACCTTTTCGACCCTTGTCACCATCGACAAGATCGGTCGCTACCCTTACCCGGTTTTTGTCACCATCGGCAAGGCCGTCTACCTTTTCGACCCTTGCCACCATCGGCAAGACCGGTCGCTACCCCTTCCGGTTCTTGTCACCATCGGCAAGACCGTCTACCCCTTTTCGACCCTTGTCACCATCGACAAGATCGGTCGACTACTCTCTAACCTGGGCCCTCCGCCCTCGCTGACCAACAAAACATCATGGCATCAACTTTTGACCCGTGTCAAGGGTCATAACACACCTCTCATCACCAGCGACAAGATTCGTTAGGTGCATCTGCCTGCGCTACCTATGGTCCGCCCTGGCAAGGGCCCTGTTCCAGGATCGCCTGCGTCGCGGTGGAGCGAACACCTCACCCCTTCCCTGGAGGCGTGAGCGCTCTCCTGCGCCATCAGCAAGTATCCCTAGGTTCGAGTGACCATCCAGAATAAAGAAAAGAAAGAAGGAAAAGAAGTCGCGATTGATGGCGACGAAAAGAAATATTTCCATTTAATGAGAATGGGTGGAACACATTTTTTGCCCGGGGCATCCCCCGGGGGTACATGAGCTCCGAAGACAAAAAGGAGCATTACAAAAGAAAGAAAGAAAGGAAAAAGCAAGGTCACGGCAGAGGGCGCCGGAAGATATCTGCCAAGTCTAAAAGGCCCAGCGAAGGGTATCGTGTCAACTCTTGCAAACGGGCCTCGGTGGCTGTCAGCTGAGATAACCTCTCGTCTAGTGAGGCAAGTTGTCCTTCAGCCAGGTCAGCCTCTTCCGTTGTCTGGACCTCTAGGCGGTCCCCTTCCTGCAGCTCGGCTTCGACCTTAGCAAGTTCCGAGCGCAACTCGTCCATCCGCACCGTGAGGAGCATCCGACGTTCCGAGATATTACTGGCAACATTTCTCAGCTGTCCCACGATCATCCTCAATGAACTGACGGCGGTGCGACAATCTGCCCTCTCCAGCTTCGCGGCAGTCAGCTGATCAGAAACCTCTCGACTGAGGAACTCCCGCCTGTTGGCGTGTTTTAACAACATCACAACCCGCGGGGTCCAATCATCCATCGGGCAGCCGAATGCTAAAAGCGATCGGGAGAGATGATCTATCAGGCTTCTCAGTTGCAGATAAGTCAGGTCCGGAGAAGCTAACATGGCCCGCTGGAGGTTATCCAGAGACTGCCACACCATGTCTCCAGAAAATTGTAGGCCCAGTGGCGAAGTCTCGGGGAGCTGAAAGTCTACCCTGCTATCTACCTCGGCCCAGATGTCGTCGGCCGCCCCGAGGGACGTCGACAGCATAGTCTGTACGACGCCCACATCCAGCCTGACTATTGCGGCTACATCAGCTGAAGGAACCTCCATGATGGCAACCTCCTTGCCCGCCCATTGCGGTGAGGCTACAACAGCCGTGTCGGCAACGGAAGGCGCTGGCTCTTCCTGAGCAGTCTCACCGGTCGCTGAGGCAGGAGAGCCCTCTATGATCGACAGAGCTTTAATGATATCGGCCTCGCCTGCAATAATTTCCCCTGCCTCTATTTTCGGGGGGTCACTCGGCTTCAGGAATGACTCGTCACCGGCAACCAAGGCTTGAGCCCCTGCAACCTCGGGCAGGCCGCCGACCTCGGCAGTCACACCGGGTTCCTCTAAGGCCGCTGCAGCAGCATAGGTCCGTGGAAGCCGCAGGGCAATGGGCCGCACAACTGGTGGGAAGGCCGACTGACTCATATCCACGTCTGGAAGGGGTATGCGGATCATTATAGCTGGCGGTACCACCTCAGCCTGCATTCCATATATGTACATCAGCCAGCTGGCTTGAAAATTAAAAGAAGTGCTGCAAGCGGGAATCAGAATACTTCCTACCTCAACCGGCACTATATTTAGGCCTCCCAAAGTGGCCTCTGAAGATTCTGGCCCTTCTCCTGCAGTCGGGTAGGATGGCCCGTGCTCGGCTCCCAATAGCCTCGGAGGGCTAAACGTTGGCAGGTCGCTCTCATAAGCTGAAGAGGCCCCAGCGTCCTCAGCCTCGGTGTCGGCCATCGGGAACCCCTCGTCATCGCCGGAGCCGCCACCGTAATCAACCTGTTCAGAAGAGGATGACTCTTCTACTTATTCTCGAACCTCAAGTACCTGAGCGGGAACTAGGCTGCTAGGAGGAGGCCCTCTATCCAGAGCCTCCTCAGCGATCTCCGCCTCGGGAGCATCCGTTGGCGGAATATCTAAGGGCTGGTCCCTTGGAAGCCCTCGCTCTCCGATGACGACCCCTGCCGAGGCACCGACCTCAGGGGGCAGTGTGGGCCGAATGTCGACTAGAGTCAAAGGACAATAAACAGTCAGGACTTGACTGAAAACACAACATGCCACTGAGCTCTACGGACGAGCTGCAAGTTACCTTCTATTTCTCGATGGGGTGTCAGTGAAGGCAAGTCACCCTCAACAGAGGTCAAGGGGGCTTCCTCCCCTCTCTCCTCAGCAGCAGCTCTGGATGCCGCCTCCAACCCAACAACGGCGGGGATAGTGCCGGCAGCTACTGAAAAGAAAGATGGTTAGCCCAGGCGGCCGAAACAAGCAAATAAGCCAATACAAGAACAAGGAGTCACCTTCGCCCTCAGGCCTTTCCGTCCATGCGGCCTCGAATTCGGAGAATGATGGAACCCGAGGAGGTGGAGCGACGGACTCCTCTTCAGCAGCCTTCCTCCGACGTGCCCGAGTAGCACGGGACTCTGCCCTCTTGGCTTTCTTAGCCCTACTGACGGCCTCCCTGACCTGGGACCTGGTCCGCTTCCGCGAGTCCCCAGGGGGTAATGGTGTCGTGGTGGGAGTCGGCTCTGGAATATTAAAATATGAAGGCTTCTGCGCCATAGATATCAACTCCCGACAGTGTCGGGTCGCTTCCATAGAAAGGTGAGCTGCAAAAACACATGAGTAAGAAGATGCACACTGGCTATAGGAGAAGCAGCTTCAGGGCTGAAGAAGAAAACAAGCATTACCTGGCAGCCCCGTGTATCGAGGACTGAGTGGCCAGTAAAGCAATACTGGCGCCTTGTCCCGGGAAGCCGCCTCACGGATCAGCCAGCACACATCACCAATTGTTTCACTTTTCTCCGTCAGTTGGGCCAAATCTTCATGGCCGCAGGAGGACAAGTGATGATATATGTTCAAGTGGTCGAATCCCTAGCCGTCGACATACTTGAAGGATACTAGAAGCTGATGGCTCCGAATGGCTTCTAACGGACTGGCAATTGAAAGCCCATGAGAATGAAGCAGGGCGAATATCCAGGGGGTGTTGGTATACAAGTCAGCCCGCCTGTCTTCCCTCCCGATGAAGGTCCGATAGGGATGAAAATGGTCGACTTCTGGGCGCCAGCTCGCCACACTAGGAAGAGGTTCTTCCACCGGAAGGGGGATTGTCTGAAGAGCAATCTGGTCACTACTAACCCGGCACAGCCCCCAGAGAGTCTTAATATAATCATCCCTCTGGATCTCTGGCATCTTCGGGTCGGCTCGGGATGACTTGCCCTTCGCAGCTTTCCTGGCTTCTACATATGCCATCACCTCAGTGTTGGACCAAGATTTCAGCCTCTTCAAGTAGGCTGGATCAACATCCAGAATGGGCTCTCGCTGGGAGTCTAAGAAACGGCGTTCGGCAGCATGCCAGCAGTCCTTCCGGAAGTTCTGATAAAAGCCCGTTCGTGCATTCCACCACTTGATGAAGTCTGGAGTCACTCGGGGCAGACGAGCCGGGGTTGGCACCCTGAATGATACATCCTCTCGACGATGGAAGTAGTCCCACCATCCACGGGCTTCATCAGTAGCCGTCTGACCAGCCCGGTGTCTATTCGGCAGATTGAATCGGGCTGAGGAAGAAGGAATTTGCTAGTCGTACCCAAAATTCCGGCTGAAACGAAAAGGATAATACGGCTCCAGCCACAGCAAGCCGCTTTTCCTGAAGACTAGAACACTGGGGCGAATAGACAACGCCCACTCAACCAGTTCCGGCTCCAAGATGGGCCTTGTGCTCTTCGACCCGGTCAGCTGATGAATAAATTCCTCGGTCTCAAATAATCGACATTGTAGCATCCGGTTGACAAGAGGGCTAGAGCTGGCAGCCAAGCTCCAGAAATGCAGAATGCCAGGGGAATCTGTTGGAACTGTAGTCAATTTCCCCCGGATGGCGAAAAGCTGATCCGCCAGTGAGGATGGTTCGGCACTGGCAAATTCGATCATCCGCGGCAAAGGACGATCTGACTGCATTGACCGGGGAGCTGCTTCAGGAAAGAGGGTACAGACCCAGGCATTAAAAAAGTGGAGGGGACCAACTATCCATGAATTTCTGGGGATGCGCGACTTGTGCAAATCCCCCAACATTTTATATATGAGGCATAAAGCCACAGGGCACAGGGACAGCTTCGTCCCCCAAGCCATCAAACAGGCAGGGTAAATCACCTCCGGCCTGATCACCGTCTCGTCTCCTTGAGGAAGGGTGAATGAACAAAGCCAATATGTCAAATACGCAGCACAGTGTGTAACTGTGTCAACTCCCGTGGTATTCGGGCCGGCCTGCCGCCCTCTCCCTAAGACAGCAGGATATGTTGCTTGGCGTCGAGCCCTCTTCTTCCGTGCCACCGCTGTCGGAACAACTGTGGGGAAGTCCTCATAGTGCTGCCCCCCACCAAAGAAATATTGAAGCCACGTGCCCATCCGCACGCGTCTCTTCTCACCAGGTTTTCGCGCTTCCCGCGAGTCAAGTGTCAAGCGCAGTAGGGTGCGGTACGCCTTCATCAGATAACGGTAGGCGAAGCCCGTGAAGTATTTGCCTTCACCATCCGTCTGGTCCTTCAGCCAGTCTGGGAAGCAAACTTCTTCATACGGCTCTCCATCTATCGGCAGGCCGCTCAGCTGAGAAAGGCTCCATAGATCCAATGAAGTCTCACCTTCTGCAGTGTAGAAAGTATTGTACTCTGGGCAGAAGACTTCAATCATCCCGCAACATAGACCTCAGGAGATCGGGTATGTAACGACCCAGAGTTCAGGATACCGATATACCGATAACATCGATACACCGATACCAAGAACTGGGGAAGCCACCCAAGAGGCTGATGAGGCCCCTGAAGGGTTAGAAGAAAAGTGCTGAGGGGTATGCATAACGAATTGGAATTTGGAACGCGCAATTTACAATTAAGTAAAGAAATTAACACAAGTGCGGAAGCAATTCAAAAATAACTAGAGTGATATTCATATACTACTCCAGAGAAACAAGAGTACTAGTCCACAAGGTACAACTACGCGGGGCATACCCCGGCAAAAGTACGAACAAGCCTCAAAAGGCGCCTCGACTAAAGCTGGCAGCTAAACACGGTCTCCAAAACGGCTCACGAAGCACCGGGAGACGATGGGCGCGGCTCACCTGAAAGGAGAAAGGGTGAGTCACAGCCAGACTCAGTAGGGGTCACGCGGATCCCTACCTCACACTAAACGAACATACATGCATAAATAAGGCAAGTAGAGCATGCATTTAAATACGCTAACAGGCAATGGCATGAATAACTACTCAAGTAAAGCTGTAAACTCCAACTAAACAGGTATAACAGCTAAAGCATGCCACAGCTAACTAAATGCAAGCGATTTAAAACTAAAGCTACCAAATAGAATAAGTCTCAACTAATCCAAACAACAAGGAAGGACAACCACTGGAGCAGAAACCAGAAGCGTCCACTGACGACTTACACTGCATCTCAAGCACTCGCAGTCGACGAAGCGACAAGCTAAGCGCGTAAACAGTACCAAACCAAGTGACCAGTCGGAGTGGCACCCGTCGGTGTCAGTCCACAGTCTCCGACTACGTGTGCACACACTGACTCTAGCCTGAGCCAGGCCCTCTAGCAAGTTTTCTCCCTTGGTAGGACGCTACCATTGGCTGGGAGCACACGGAACTAGCTTACAAACCGTGCATGGGAAACATACCCCTCCGCCATCTTCAAGCGGGTCGGCACTCAACAGACCTTAGGGCAACAACAGTGGCTCCATTGCGTGGAAAGAAAGGCTACTCTAATGGTAATAAAACACGCCACAATATATATTTAAAACAATATGAATATGGCATGAGTATAAAAAGGAACGCATAACAAATGGGCTGGCAACATATTAAAACCATCAGGGAAGCGGCGGTCTAATACCCACGCGCTACTTGAAAGTGACGGTCGGGGACTGGCGCGTTACACCAAGAACGACGCGCTGGTCTCCATCCGTTACTTCCACCTGAGTTCCAGCTCAAAGGACCTAAGAGGGAGAGTAACGGTGGGGGTCCTATGCGTTGCTTCAAAGAGACGCGCGGGAGCACCGCCGTTACTTTCACCCGAGGCCAAAAACTAACGTACAGCGTTTAAATCGATCGCAGGCGAAACGACGCCCCAGTCTCGGCGCGTCGCTTGGAAACGATGGCCGGCCGACTGGCCGTCGGGTGCACTGCCTGACTAGAACAACGTAAATCGATGAGAGAGCGACGGCTGGAAGCCCTACCGTTACTCTCAATGTAACGCACCCACGATGGGCCGTTATATTGAAGTAACGCGCTCACAAATGACCGTCGGAGATGTGACGGTTCCTGGCGAGACCGTCACTTCACCTGGGTCGCGGACGGGTTATATCTAAAAGTCGGTTCCCTCCCGGACGATCTGAATCGCCGAGTAACGGCGTAAAACCTGTAACCTGTCAAACCATGCAACCCATACGACAATATAACAACTAAAAACATCACATGCAAGGCCTAATAAGCATTAATCTCAAGAATTTCATTAAAACCCTACAAATGGAAGAAATGAACATTATGCATGCCACGGGCTCTAATCAATGGAACGAGCCACAGGAAATGATCCTAGCGAGATCAGGATTCCATCCCCCTACCTTTCGCAAGCCGAAACCGAAGAAAAGACCGCATGCAAGGAGGAAGAGCTACGAAGCCTTCACGCTCCACCTCGCTCCCACGATCACCGAACCATGCCGAAGTGGACACCTACGCGCTCCTCTCGACGCGAGGAATCCAACGGCGCCAACCTTGTCTCAATCCGACCTCGTCTCGCCCGCGTTCCCTAAGGAGGAGAGAGGGGCGATCGCAAGAGGAGAGAGAGAGAGTGAGGGCGAATGAGAGATCGACGGGGGAGAGAGGGTGAGAGAGGGATTAAAAGAAAAAAAATTAAAATATGTATAATATAATTATTATATATATTAAAATCTCATTAATTCTAATAACCCTCAAATAACTCCAAATAAATCTGGAAAAATACCAGACAAATTCCTAAAAATCTAGGAAAATAGCCAAAAATTTCAGAACAAATAATAGAACAAAAACCATCAAGGATCCATTAAGGCACGGGCCTTACAGTCCCTCCCTCCTTACAGAAATTTCGCCCACGAAATTTACAACAACCGAAAAGGAGGAAACTGAGAAATGACTTATACCTCACTGGAATAAGAAAGGAAAAAGCTGACGCATCTCATCTTCACGCTCCCAAGTAGACTCATTACCAGAGTGACGCTGCCAAGCAACCGTTACCATAGGAATAACCTTATTTCTCAACCGCTGATCACGACGGTCTTCAATTCTGATAGGAAATTCTGGCGTGGACAAATCAGCAGTCACCTCAGGCCACACTGAATCATCAAGAACATGAGAAGCATCAGGCGCATATTTCCTCAATTGAGACACGTGGAATACATCGTGAACAGCTTGCATCGCCGCAGGAAGTTACAAACGATAAGTCACCTGACCAATAGTTTCAATAATCGGAAAAGGGCCAACATACCGTGGACTAAGCTTTCCACGCTTCCCAAATCTGGAAACACCCTTCATCGGAGATATTTTAACAAACACCATATCTCCTGGCTCAAATCGTAGTGGATGTCTGCGCTGATCTGCATAGCTTTTCTGTCGACTCTGAGCCGTCAACAATCTCTGCCTGATCAGACGAACCACATCAGAACATTGCTGCACCATGTCAGGTCCTGTCAACAATCTATCCCCAACATCAAACCAATTCAGAGGAGTTCGACAAGGACGACCATATAGTGCTTCATAAGGAGCCATTCCAATACTGGAGTGAAAACTGTTATTATAAGCAAATTCAACAAGTGGCAGATGTTGACTCCACGAACCCTGCCAATCAAGGCAACACAATCTCAGCATGTCCTCCAAAGTCTAAATAGTCCTCTCTGGCTGTCCATCTGACTGAGGGTGATACGCTGGACTGAAAGCTAACTCAGTGCCCAAAGCTTTCTAGAAACTACGCCAGAAGCCGGAGGTAAAATGGGGGTCACGATCTGACACAAGTGAAACAAGAATTCCATGCAGTGGCACGATCTTCTGCACATACAGCTCGGCCAACCTCTACACCTTCCAAGAAACCTTAATCGGCAACAATCTGGCAGTTTTAGTCAATCTATCCACCAACAACTAGATGCCATCAAAACCCTGAGAAGTCCGAGGCAAACCCACCACAAAATCTGTAGTAACAAGGTCCCATTTCCACATCGGAATCTCTAATGGCTGAAGCAAACCACCTGGCTTTTGATGTTCGGCTTTAACTAACTGACAAGTCAAGCACTTAGAAACAAACACAGCCACGTCTTTCTTCATACCTGGCCACCAGAACTGCTTCTTCAAATTCTGATACATCTTGACGACACCCGGATGAATAGCAAAACGAGAACCATGGGTCTTACTCAGAATCTCATGTCTTAATTCATCATCAGCGGGAACATACCATCTGCCCTGAAAACTTACAACCAGCTCGTCATCAAATTCCACATCATATCTTGATATAACACGAGCCAAATCAGAATCAGCTTGCTGGGCATCTTTAATCTGCTGATATAAAGCTGAACCCAAAACCAAGCTAGCACAAACTGCCATCTTCGGATCAGCAGGAAACTCTGCACTGAATGCCTCGCTCAGAAGCTGTTCCCATAATTTCCATTCATGAAGCAACAACTGACTGACCTGCACTTTCCTGCTCAGAGCATCAGCCACTACATTCATTTTACCCGGCTGATAGGAGAGTGTAAAGTCAAAGTCTTTCATGAATTCCATCCATCGCCTCTGCCTAAGATTCAAATCTTTCTGGGAGAAAATATACCGTAAACTCTGATGATCGGTAAAAATCTGAAATTTCTCACCATACAGATAATGCCTCCAGATCTTTAAGGCAAAAACAACTGCAGCTAGCTCTAGATCATGAGTGGGATAATTTCCTTCATGCTGCTTCAACTGCCGGGATGCATATGTAATAACCTTACCATGTTGCATTAGCACTGCACCCAAACCTACTCGAGAAGCATCTGTACAGACCATAAATCCACCCGAGCCGGAAGGCAAAGTCAACACAGGAGAAGAAGTCAATAGCCTTTTTAATTCGACAAAGCTAGCCTCACACTGATCCGACCAGACAAAAGACACATCTTTATGAGTCAATCTAGTCATCGGGGCTGCAATCTTTGCAAAGTCTTGAATGAATCTACGGTAATACCCAGCCAAACCTAGAAAACTTCGAATCTCTGTTACAGTTCTCGGTCTCTGCCAACTCAAAATAGCATCGATCTTTGCAGGGTCCACTGCCACTCCATCACCAGAAATCACATGACCAAGAAAATGAATTTCCCGAAGCCAGAATTCACATTTACTGAGCTTCGCAAAAAGCTCGTGATCCCTTAGAGTCTGCAGAACGATCCTCAAATGCTGCACATGATCATTATCAGAGGCAGAATAGATCAGAATATCATCAACAAAGATCACCACGAACTGGTCCAGAAATGGACGAAAGATACGCTGCATCAGGTCCATGAAAGCTGCTGGGGCATTAGTCAACCCAAACGGCATGACTAAAAATTCAAAATGACCATATCGAGTACTGAAAGCAGTCTTCTCCACATCAGATTCCCGGATCCGTAACTGAAAATAGCCAGATCTGAGATCAATCCGTGAAAAGACAGTAGCAGACTGTAACTGGTCAAACAAATCATCAATCCTGGGAAGCGGATACTTATTCTTGATAGTCGCCTGATTCAACTGCCTGTAATCAATACAAAGCCTCAGGCTTCCATCTTTCTTTTTCACAAACAGCACTGGGGCACTCCACGGAGAAAAACTGGGACGAATATAACCTTTTTCCAGTAACTCTAGTAGTTGTGCTCGCAGTACTCTCAATTCAGCTGGGGCCATTCGGTATGGCGGCTTTGCTAAGGGGCCGGTACCTGGAATCAATTCAATCACCATCTCTATCTCTCGCTCTGGGGGCAAGCCTGGCAACTCGTCAGGAAACACATCAGGGAACTCACAGACAACCGGAATATCACAAACATCCCGTCGTGATTCTTCAACAACAATCACAGAAGCTAAGAATCCCTGGCAACCTGCACTCAGTAACCTATAGGCTCGAATAGCAGAAATAATCATACGAGAAGATCGGAATCGAATACCTTGAAAATAAATGGTTGATTTTACCTGTGGCTGAAAATAGACTTTCTTCGATCTGCAGTCAACCACAGCTCCATAATGCTCCAACCAATCCATTCCCAGAATAACATCATAATCTGCCAGCTGCAACGCATACAATCTTGCCGGCAACTGGTGATTATCAATCATCACAGGAGATTCTTCCAGGCACAAAGGTGTAACCATGAAATCTCCAGAAGACAATTCAACAAACATCTCACAAGATACCTCGGAAGTCGGTTCCTCAATACAGGCCATGAAATCCTCAGAAATAAAAGAGTGAGAAGCACCAGAATCAAATAAGACACGAGCTGAATGACCATAAAGCATAATCGTACCTTCCACAAGATGGGACGCAACAGCATCAGCTCTAGTCAAATGAGAAACCTTGCCTTTCTACTTCTTAGAACCAGCTGAAGATTGCTGAGAAGACGCCGACGCTTGAGAGTAAAATTGCTGAGCTTGAGGTGCAGTCGGAGGTCTGAATGGCGGCTGCTGAGGTTGAGAAAATTGAGGAACTTGCAATTGCTTCGGCCTCAGCGGGCAATCACGAACCACATGACCCGGCTGATCACACCTAAAGCAAACAACATGAAGAGAACACGGCTGGCCCTTGTGATGACCACCGCATCTCCTACACGTCCATGGCTGACTGACAGCTGAGCTCTGACAAGTCTGAGAAGAAGGTGCTGTCGGCTGCTGAACAGAATCTGTACCGGACGGCTGTTGGAAAAACTTCTTCTTCTTCTTGAACCGCTTGAACTTGGGCTTGGAAGGAGAGGAAGCACTAGAAATCTCTGACTGGACCGAGGGAATACCTGGCACTGGCGGTCGGTAAGTCTGTTGAGACTGAACTACCGGCTGCACTGACCCTGCTTGAGGATATCCACCAGGTCTCGTCATCTCCAGCTCTAAAGCCACCGCTGTCTGGCACGCACTATCAAGATCCGCAACACGACAGGCGATAAGAGGCATCTTCAATTCAGGCCTCAAACCTCGCAAAAATTGCTGAGTCTTCAAAGCTTCACTAGCCAGCACATGAGGCGCATACTGACCCAATTCCATAAACTTATTCCGGTACTGAAGCACAGTCATACTGCCCTGAGTCAGCTCCATAAATTGATACATCTTGTCCATCTGAAGACAGGCGGGAGTATAGGCACGCTCAAAAGCAGCAACAAACTCTGCCCAAGTGATCTGCCGAAGAGGTCTTGAATGGAAGGCAATCTGCCACTTGGCTTTCCACCACGTGATGGATGTACCCTGAAGTTGAAAAGCAGCAAGCATAACTTTTTCATCTTCAGCACACTCCATCGATACGAACACACGCTCGATCGCATCCAACCATTGCCTTGCCACCTCTGGATCAGCTTGACCATCGAAAGCAGGCGGATTGAACATAAGAAATTCTTTCAAAGCCTTGCCTCGGCTACCAGGCGCTTCAACGAGAGGAGCAATAACCGGCGCTGGAGGAGGAACATCTGGAACAGCAGGAACTGCAGGAGGAGGTGCAGAACCACTATCTTCCCTGGGCGCATCTCGAGGAACACGAGGAGCTCGAGGGGGTCTTCCTCGACGGGGAGGCATAATTACACTGCCAAAACACAAATCAATCGCAATTAATCAATCATACGGAAAACATCCTATGCCAGCAATAGACGACAACAGGACTAGCTCTGGACAAAGCACAAATTTCAATTCCTTATACAATTCCTCAAACAACGCTCTGATACCAACTGTAACGACCAAGAGTTCAGGATACCGATATACCGATAACATCGATACACCGATACCAAGAACTGGGGAAGCCACCCAAGAGGCTGATGAGGCCCCTGAAGGGTTAGAAGAAAAGTGCTGAGGGGTATGCATAATGAATTGGAATTTGGAACGCGCAATTTACAATTAAGTAAAGAAATTAACACAAGTGCGGAAGCAATTCAAAAATAACTAGAGTGATATGCATATACTAGTCCAGAGAAACAAGAGTACTAGTCCTCAAGGTACAACTACGCGGGGCATACCCCGGCAAAAGTACGAACAAGCCTCAAAAGGCGCCTCGACTAAAGCTGGCAGCTAAACACGATCTCCAAAATGGCTCACGAAGCACCGGGAGACGACGGGCGCGGCTCACCTGAAAGGAGAAAGGGTGAGTCACAGCCAGACTCAGTAGGGGTCACGCGGATCCCTACCTCGCACTAAACGAACATACATGCATAAATAAGGCAAGTAGAGCATGCATTTAAATACGCTAACAGGCAATGGCATGAATAACTACTCAAGTAAAGCTGTAAACTCCAACTAAACAGGTATAACAGCTAAAGCATGCCACAGCTAACTAAATGCAAGCGATTTAAAACTAAAGCTACCAAATAGAATAAGTCTCAACTAATCCAAACAACAAGGAAGGACAACCACTGGAGCAGAAACCAGAAGCGTCCATTGACGACTTACACTGCGTCTCAAGCACTCGCAGTCGACGAAGCGACAAGCTAAGCGCGTAAATAGTACCAAACCAAGTGACCAGTCGGAGTGGCACCCGTTGGTGTCAGTCCACAGTCTCCGACTACGTGTGCACACACTGACTCTAGCCTGAGCCAGGCCCTCTAGCTAGTTTTCTCCCTTGGTAGGACGCTACCATTGGCTGGGAGCCCACGGAACTAGCTTACAAATCGTGCATGGGAAACATACCCCTCCGCCATCCTCAAGCAGGTCTGCACTCAACAGACCTTAGGGCAACAACAGTGGCTCCATTGCGTGGAAAGAAAGGCTACTCTAATGGTAATAAAACACGCCACAATATATATTTAAAACAATACGAATATGGCATGAGTATAAAAAGGAACGCATAACAAATGGGCTGGCAACATATTAAAACCATCAGGGAAGCGGCGGTCTAATACCCACACGCTACTTGAAAGTGACGGTCGGGGACTGGCGCGTTACACCAAGAACGACGCGCTGGTCTCCATCCGTTACTTCCACCTGAGTTCCAGCTCAAAGGACCTAAGAGGGAGAGTGACGGTGGGGGTCCTATGCGTTGCTTCAAAGAGACGCGCGGGAGCACCGCCGTTACTTTCACCCGAGGCCAAAAACTAACGTACAGCGTTTAAATCGATCGCAGGCGAAACGACGCCCCAGTCTCGGCGCGTCGCATGGAAATGACGGCCGACCGACTGGCCGTCGGGTGCACCGCCTGACTAGAACAACGTAAATCGATGAGAGAGCGATGGCTGGAAGCCCTACCGTTACTCTCAATGTAACGCACCCACGATGGGCCGTTATATTGAAGTAACACGCTCACAAATGACCGTCGGAGATGTGACGGTTCCTGGCGAGACCGTGACTTCACCTGGGTCACGGACGGGTTATATCTAAAAGTCAGTTCCCTCCCGGACGATCTGAATCGCCGGGTAACGGCGTAAAACCTGTAACCTGTCAAACCATGCAACCCATACGACAATATAACAACTAAAAACATCACATGCAACGCCTAATAAGCATTAATCTCAAGAATTTCATTAAAACCCTACAAATGGAAGAAATGAACATTATGCATGCCACGGGCTCTAATCAACGGAACGAGCCACAGGAAATGATCCTAGCGAGATCAGGATTCCATCTCCCTACCTTTCGCAAGCCGAAACCGAAGAAAAGACCGCATGCAAGGAGGAAGAGCTACGAAGCCTTCACGCTCCACCTCGCTCCCACGATCACCGAACCATGCCGAAGTGGACACCTACGCGCTCCTCTCGACGCGAGGAATCCAACGGCGCCAACCTTGTCTCAATCCGACCTCGTCTCGCCCGTGTTCCCTAAGGAGGAGAGAGGGGCGATCGCAAGAGGAGAGAGAGAGAGAGTGAGGGCGAATGAGAGATCGACGGGGGAGAGAGGGTGAGAGAGGGATTAAAAGAAAAAAAAATTAAATTAAAAAATATATAATATAATTATTATATATATTAAAATCTCATTAATTCTAATAACCCTCAAATAACTCTAAATAAATCTGGAAAAATACCAGACAAATTCCTAAAAATCCAGGAAAATAGCCGAAATTCCAGAACAAATAATAGAACAAAAACCATCAAGGATCCATTAAGGCACGGGCCTTACAGGGTATCTATACCGAGAAGCGTATACGCTCTGATAAACTCCGGCGTGCACCAGGATGGGGGCGTATTGTCGCAACACAAAGTCTGTAAATTCAACCGCTCCCGGTCTGAAGGCATGAGCATCGGTGGCTTTGGGCTCTCCAAACCACCCCACTGAAATCTGATGTTTGAACCGGACCGCCAGGCAGTCCAAAAGAAAAGGCTCGTCCCGGTATCCCCAATGGAGCGGTGCGAGGAATAGACCATATACGGGCTTCTCCCTGTCAACGCGGCCGGCGGTTTCATTTCAGCGAGCTGGTGTATACTGCGGCGCTCTCGTCAGCATCCCGGCCATGGGGGATATTTCCTGCACTCCGAGCACGGCCCCCCATTTCCTGGGCTCCCCGGGGATGTACATGGGCATACCATAGGTGACTGACTCAGTCAGGCTGTCTCGCTCCGCCAATAGCACTCCTTCAGCTCTGCGGACCAAAATTAAATCACGCTTCCCGCCAAGGTTGAAGCGCTCAAGGAACGCCATCAGGTGCTTATCTTTGGGATGGTCCAGATTGATGTCGTCCCCTCGGTCATACCTAAAGTGGTTGCCGTCAAGAATCAATAAACGGCCGGTGTCGACGGTGTCGGTTTCTGAGTCCGAAGACTCAGCCACCACGGCTACATGTCGAAGCCCCCGATCAAGGGAATGGACATTCCCCCATGTCACGGCGACCCGGGATGCAGAGGAAGAAGAGCCGGAGGCCATGTTATCTGCAAAACAGCACCGGGAAAAGAACAAACAAAAGTCAAAAATTAGTTGATCGAAACAATATTTCTGACAAAATTTCGACAGCATCTCCTCAGCTCGAGGGTTTGCCAAAAAGAAAGCGGAAGCCGTCCATAGAGGGAGCAGCCCCTAAAAGCAGCCATAGGCATTGAGCCGAGACCGAATGGGGACACCCGAGGGATCTAGCTCCGAGGACAAGTCCTACGAGAAGCCTCCCGGGGCCCAAAGAATGGGTTCAGAACCCGAACACAATAACACTCAACTCACCGGCTCACCCGAACCCGGAACCCACTCGACGCCGCGGAGGGAGGAAAAGGGAGGAGAGAGAAAGAATCTTCGCAAATGAGGAGTTGTGAAGAAAAAAATGAAGAAGAAAAGCATTTATAGGGGGCTCCACCCCTGTTAAAACGGCGCACCCCGGGGCGTGCCATTTTAAGACATTTGTGCGCCGCTTTTAGCGGCGCCGTTTTAATGCCAAAATGGTCAGGGCGCGCCGGATTTAGCCGCGCCGTTTTAACCCATGAGGTGAGGGGCGCGCCGTTTTAAGTGATGCCGTCAAGCTTCCTGCCTCGCCGGATTAGCATCCAAGCCGGAATTAAAATGCTGTTCAAGCTTCTGTCAGCCGAACAAAGCTCATCCGTAGGCCTTGCTACATTCCTGCCTCACTTGCACCGCCTACGTCTGTGGGGCATTTGTTGGCACTCAAAATATAATCCTTCAGTGACCGAGCCGCAAAGACGAATGATACGGCCCCCTGAAGCACAGAAGCCGATGAAGACCACCTTCTTTAAGACCCTCCAAGCTGACGGGGCCCCAAGTCGCCTTGAAATGAGCACCGGGGATTTTACCTCAGGAGAGTCGAAACGAACCCACAACCAACCGGCAGCGCGATCAAGCCTGCCCAATGATCCGGCATCGACTCCGTCATGCCGCTACCCCACATCCGTCGCCCGACCAAGGACGACGGTCTACCTTATGACTCTCCTAAGGAGGAAGAATGTCCTCGGCCATCCGCAACAAGGGGCCGGAGGTTCTGTCAACAGAAGGCCCCGATTACCCGACACGGGTTTGGTTTCTCGCCATAGTGGGCCCGTTAGTGGCCGATTGATCACCGTTCAAGGTGGAATTGTCTAGGATGTAACGTCATCCTGCAAGGAAGCTTCAAGCATGAGTCCGTCTCAGCCAGAAGCACAAATCACAGTGCCGAAGGCTGTATCAGTAGGACACCCGTGTGCTCGGACCAGACACACATGATGTCTTGATTAAGGCCGTTCGTCGTATCAAGAGCTTCGTCAACACCCCGTCAAGGCCCTCCAATGGCCAGGGCGAGAGGAACAGTCAACGGGAGCTTTCGGAATCATCGCCGGGCCCACCGGACTGGATACGCCAAGTGAACAGGTTAAAACGGCGCCGTCAAACCGGCACGCCAGGAATAATAGGGGATGTGTTCCCCGGCGCCGTCGAACCGGCGCGCAAAAGCCAACCGGGGCTTCTTCTCGGCGCCATCAAATCCGACGCGCCCCTTCCCGGGGCGTCGGATTAACAAAAGCTATATATATTCAGCCAGCCTTCGGCCAAAAAAAAAAGGAGATCCGATCCAGAAAGGGAGAAGGCAATAGAAGAGAGGAAGAGAGAAGAGGCGGAATCAAAAAGAAAGAAAAAAGAGAATTAGAAAGAAAGAGGGGAGGTCCAGGGAAAAGTCTGAGGGGGTTCTTCGATCTGAAGAAGCTTCCGTCCGAGCCTCTCGGCGGTCGCCACCCTGCTCCACCCGAGCTCCTCGGAGTCGAAGAAGGAGGCCATATGTTCTCTTTTACTTAGGTGGGTTTCCCCGAGATTTCTCCCGGCGACCCTCTTCTTTTCACTTTTGGTTTTCCTGATGTAATGTAAGTGAGACGGGGGGAGGGGCGATGATATGAGCCTTTCCTCCCCCTTCTCCTCACCTTTTCCTCTGCCCTTTTTCACTCCGTCTGTAATCGTTTCTTCATTAATGGAAACGGCGGCCGATCGACAACGACGGCGCCAGAAGCTATGTGTTCTGTAAATATATACCTGTGTTTTTCACGAGATGAATGAAGAGCTGCTGTGATTGATGTCGTATCTCTTCCTCCCGCTTTCTAACCCTCCTTCGAGCGTGCATTTAATGATTTCCCCAACATATATATATACCCTCGTATAACCGATTTCTCCGACATTGGATATGCCTTCGGGCCATATGAATCATTCATCCCCCTCCCCGGGGTTCTCTTTCTTTCGAGTTTGATGCAATGGCCGGGCTCGGCATTGAATATTCCACGGGCTTTGCGAGCGGAGATGTACTTGTGTGCATATCTCTGTCTGGTCTCCGCCTGGGGAATAAGATTCTTCACCATCCCCTTTGCGCTCTGTTTCATAGACCAGAGGAACGGGAAGAACCCTCGGATGGCTCCCAGTTGTCCGACGGTGAGCCCCATGTGGGTTTGTTCCCGAATATCATATACAAGTATATGTATATCTGTGCCCCGGGCTATGTGCCGACCACATTTTTGCTGGTGATTGACCTGCTCGATCCGTGGGGCTCCATCATTTCAACATATTTCTAAGCAGTTCATTTGTTCGTCTACCGCCGCCGAACGATGTCTTACACTGCTTCTTTTCGCGTCACTTACACCTTAATGGGGTATGCTCTGTAGCATCACTCCAGCATCTGGGGAGGGGGGACATTCCCCAAATCTTGTTTTCACCAATCATTCGGTTGACAGAGGGATCGTCAATCGATGACGAATCTCCCTGTGGACCACTGAATGTACAATAATGGGGGCCAAGCCCTACAGTTCAGAATCTACAGTCCTTAACGGACTCAACAGTGACCGTGGGTTGTTTTCCCCTCGTAGGCTAGCCCTCGGGGATTCCTCCCATATCAGTCGTCCCGATCGAGTGTTGCGGTGATTCGGGTTGCGTGCCCCTCGTAGGCTAACCCTCGGGGTCTTCGCTCCCACCTTGAGTCGCCTCGTCTACTCATTGTTACCTACGGATTTGGTGCCCCTAGCAGGTTTGACCTCGGGGTTCTTCCTCTCCGTACGGGTTTTTGCCGACCGCCGTTGCGCCACCCGACATCTAGGGGTTGCTCCGCCACGTGAGTATTCCCCGCGTCTCCCCGATAATCCTTTGGGATGGGGAGATGCTGCCGAAAGTCCGACTCGAACGAGTTTAAACTCGGAACAATCGTCGCGCTCGAGTTCGGACCTCGCGCGAGCCCGTGATTTGACCTTTGGATGACTTGGGACCAATCTGATGAATAATCAACTCAATGAATTCTCAAAATCCTCCAAAACCCCTTTTTTATGTATATATATATATATATATATATATATCCATGAATAAACTAACGAAGCTCCTGTTTCCACAAAATTGGGTTAAATCGGCGCGTTCGTGCGCGATAACACATTAAAACGGCGCGCCCATCCCGGCGCGCCCTTTCCGGCACGCCCTTCCCGGCGTGCCCTTCCCGGCGCGCCCCAGCCAGCCGCACCGTTTTAACAGGGGTTTTCCCCTTTACCTACGGTTCTGGCGCCATTTTAAACCTTTTACCTACGTTTCAGGGCGCCGTTTCAAGCGTTTTAGCCCCTTTCTTCGCATGCACTGCACCGGTTTCGTTCCGAATCATGTCGTCGCGTCATTCCAACCCTTTTCCCACTCATGAGATGATTTCCTATGCTAATCATAGAGGGACATAAGCTCCTCGACCAAATAAACTGGATAAATTAGCATGTTCAAGCTCGAATTGATATACCTCGAATCTTGTCGTCATGCCTAAGTCCTCCGCCATGTACCAGGGTCCACCCTAATAAATCGTGTGTAGTCAATCGTAGCATCTTGCACGATCACTCGCATGCTCTGTATCCTTTATTCTGGCTTTGACAGCCCGATATCTCGGCAATTAATCAAAGGTGTTCCCTCCTCGTGGGGGATATAATTAACGCCATAACCTTTACGGTATGGCGGACTGCTGGTCCCGACCGAACCTCACATTCACCCGACATGGGTCAGAATGAGCGCACAATAAAATCGTCACTCATGTGACTGGCACGCCCGCGTCGTCAATCAGTCAGTTGATTACCAGTTAGTCAAATGACTGATCGATACGCGAATGAAAAGGAAAAAAAAAGGTCGCAAACAAGTCTTGCCGCTGGTGATGAGAGGTGTGTTATGATGCTTGACACGGGTCAAATGTCGATGCCATGATGTTTTGTTGGTCAGCAAGGGCGGAGGGCCCAGGTTAGAGAGTAGTCGACCGATCTTGTCGATGGTGACAAGGGTCGAAAAGGGGTAGACGGTCTTGCCGATGGTGACAAGAACCGGAAGGGGTAGCGACCAGTCTTGCCGATGGTGGCAAGGGTCGAAAAGGTAGACGGTCTTGCCGATGGTGACAAAAATTGGTAAGGGTAGCGAGCGATCTTGCCGATGGTGACAAGGGTCAAAAAGGTAGACGGTCTTGCCGATGGTGACAAAAACTGGGTAAGGGTAGCGACCGATCTTGCCGATGGTGACAAGGGTCGAAAAGGTAGATGGCATTGCCGATGGTGACAAAAACCGGATAAGGTAGTGTCCGATCTTGCCGATGGTGACAAGGGTCGAAAAGGTAGATGGTATTGCCGATGGTGACAAAAATCGGAAGGGGTAGCGACCGATCTTGCCGATGGTGACAAGGGTCGAAAAGGTAGATGGTCTTGCCGATGGTGACAAAAACCGAAAGGGGTAGTGACCGATCTTGCCGATGGTGACAAGGGTCGAAAAGGTAGACGGTATTACCGATGGTGACAAAAACCGGATAAGGTAGCGACTGATCTTGCCGATGGTGACAAGGGTCGGAAAGGTAGACGGTATTGCGAACCGATCTTGCCGATGGTGACAAGGGTCGAAAAGGTAGACGGTATTACCGATGGTGACAAAAACCGGATAAGGTAGCGACCGATCTTGCCGATGGTGACAAGGGTCAAAAAGGTAGATGGTCTTGCCGATGGTGACAAAAACTGGATAAGGTAGCGACCGATCTTGCCGATGGTGACAAGGGTCGAAAAGGTAGATGGTCTTGCCGATGGTGACAAGAATCGGATAAGGTAGCGACCGATCTTGCCGATGGTGACAAGGGTCGAAAAGGTAGACACTGGACGTGTATAAGTGGGATATCAGATGAAGACCCTCACCCTGACCTCGTAAATGGCCTTCAGGACGGAGGATGGTTCATCACTATTCATCATTCATTTTTTATTCACATTACTGACCTTAGCGCCCTTTCGGATTTTCACCGAGGCCAGCCCCCTCTTGCTTTTGCCCGCGCGCCCTTTCGGGTTTTCACGCGGTGGGGTACCCGATTTTGCCCGCGACGCCCTTTCGGGTTTTCGCCACAGCTGGGTTACGGCCATTTTTGCACTTGTCCTGGCATAGGAGCAAGTCTGGCGGGGTATCTCTATTTTTAACCCCATTTCTTTTCTTTCTTATTTTTTTTTGATTCGGGATGCGGACAAACTGGACCGCGAAGATATTGACTGGCCTTGTCAATGATGACAAGGATCGAATCCTGTTTCGATTCATCGACACTGGTTAGACGTCGCAGCAAAGGACATGGTCTATTAATGAGGATGTAAGATCCGAGTCATGGACAAAGATCGACCGATCTCGCCGACGATGATGAGGATCGAAAGTGGGTTTATTATCAAGGACGGGATTGTTTAACAGGGACGTAAGGCCCAAGTTGAGAGTAGAGATCGGCCAATCTCGTCGAGGATGACGAGGGTCGAAAAGGGTTTGTTCATCGGCATATGCTATTGCCGAAACAAGGATGGGGTTGTCAACAGGGACGTAAGGTCTGAGTTGAGGGTAGAGATCGACCGATCTCGCCGATGACGACGAGGGTCGCAAAGAGTGTGTTAAAGGATTTCCGGCGGGACTTTGATAATTGTCCCTTTCGGAGTTTTATTGGGTGAAGAATAGGAGAGGCATTTGGAAATTACCACTTTACTGACTCAAGCGCCCTTTCAGGTTTTCGCCGAAGCCAGCCCCCTCTTGCTTTTGCCCGCGCGCCCTTTCGGGTTTTTACGCGGCGGGGTATCCGATTTTGCCTACGACGCCCTTTTGGGTTTTCGCCACAGCCGGGTTATCGCCATTTTTGCACTTGTCCCGATATAAGAACAAGTCCGGCGGGGTATCTCTATTTTTAACCCCATTTTCTTTTCTTTCCTTTTTTGATTCCGGTATAGGGTGGGCTCGGTTAGGGCAGAATGCCACTAGACCGAGGCAAAGGTAGCTTGGTTAGAGCGGAATGCCGCTACCAAAGGGGAGGTAGCTTGATTAGGGTGGAATACCACTAACCAGGGATAAGTAGTTCGATTAGGGCGGAATGCCACTAACCAAGGCAAAGTAGCTCGATTAGGGCGAAATGCCACTAATCAAGGAAAAGTAGCTCGATTAGGGCGGAATGCCGCTAACCAAGAAGAAAAATAGCTCGATTAGGGCGGAATGCCACTAATCAAGGAAATGTAGTTCGATTAGGGCGGAACGCCGCTAACCAAGGAAAAGTAGCTCGATTAGGGCGGAATGCCGCTAACCAAGGAAAAGTAGCTTCATTAGGGCGGGATGCTGCTAACCAAGGAAAAGTAGCTCGATTTGGGCGGGATGCCGCTAACCAAGAGAAAGTAGCTCGATTAGGGCGGAATGCCGCTAACCAAGGAAAAGTAGCTTGATTAGGGCGGAATGCCACTAACCAAGGAAAAGTAGCTCGATTAGGGAGGGATGCCGCTAACCAAGAGAAAGTAGCTCGATTAGGGCGGAATGCCGCTAACCAAGGAAAAGTAGCTTGATTAGGGCGGAATGCCACTAACCAAGGAGAAGTAGCTTGATTAGGGCGGAATGTCACTAGCCAAGGAAAAGTAGCTCGATTAGGGCGGAATGCCGCTAACCAAGGAAAAGTAGCTCGATTAGGGCGAAATGCCGCTAACCAAGGAAAAGTAGCTCGATTAGGGCGGAATACCGCTAACCAAGGATAAGTGTGTTCCGACCGATCACTCAGGGTCTGTCGGCTGCGCTGCATAATATAGCTTAATGTATTTTCCGTTGAGGGGAGAGAATTGGATGACTCCTTTGTGGTCTACAAGGACGTAGGCACCCCCTTCATATACTCGGCAGACGATATACGGTCCGACCCAGTTTTCGACCAGCTTCCCCTTGGGGTTAGAAGCCATCACTTCTCTTCTTTTGACCATTACCAGGTCTCCTTTCTTGAATTCTCGACCCTTGACTAGCTTGTCAAAAGCACGGGCCATGCGAGCTTGGTAGAGCTGGATGTTTTGCTGTGCCCGGAGGCGTTTTCCTTCGAGCTCAGCGAGCTCTTCCAATCTTCTTTCTGCATTGGTCTGCTCACCACTGACTAATCCGTGCTGGATGGCAACTCGCAATGAAGGAACTTCGAGTTCAATCGGCACTACAGCTTCCGACCCATAGACAATGGAGAAAGGTGAACAGCCGGTTGGGGTCTTGTAGACAGTACGATAAGCTCAAAGTGCTTCGTACATCCTTTCTTCCCAATCCTTTTTATTAGACTTGACAGTCTTTGCCAGTAGTGCGCACAAGGTCTTGTTAAAGGCTTCTGCTAGTCCATTGGCTTGAGGGTTGTAGGGGGACGATGTCCTCCAGTCAATTTTGTATTTGTCGGCCAGCCGATAAATCTTCTGATTTCTAAAATGGCAGCCATTGTCAGAGATGATTCGGCTGGGGATCCCGAACCGAAATATTACATTCTGCCGGAAGAATCTTGCAACTAGTTCTCCCGTCACATCTCTTAGTGCTATTGCTTCTGCCCATCTGGAGAAGTAGTCTGTAGCTGCTAAGATGTATTTGCACCCTGATGAAGATGCTGGCAGTGGCCCTACCACGTCCGTGCCCCACTGAGCAAATGGCCAGCTCGGCAGGGTGGGATGCAGTGGCACCGGAGGTCTCCTTGCCACATTAGCATGTTCTTGACATTTCTGACAAGCTTTGGCAAACTTGCAGCAATCATCAAATATAGTGGGCCAATAGTAACCCAACTTCTTTATCTCAATTTTCATTTTCGGGCCAGCCTGGTGTGCTCCAGCTGATCCTGCATGGACTTCCTACATCACCTGTCCTGCTTCTGCTGAAGACAAGCAACAGAGTAGGACTTTCCTTCGGGTATCTGCCATAATTCGGAACAAGGTCCCGCTTCTCATCTCGTAAGAATCCTTGATCCTCAGGAGCTTCATTCTCTGTTCCTTTTCTTTTGGAAGTTACTGGTGTTGAAACCAGCGTAGGAGATGCTCTCGCCAATCGGGCTGCTGAACCCCTTCGATGACTGCTACTTCCATTTCTTGTTCGTCGATCGGGACCTCTCCCTCCAGCTGTCTTATAACTAGCATGGAGTCTCCGAATGCTTCCAGCATCTGAATTCCCATGGACAGAGCAATTTGCAACCCGACTATCAGGGCTTCATATTCTGCTTCATTATTTGTGCATTGCTTGTTTATGGAACAGGATGTATGCACCACTTCTCCTTCTGGGGATTTCAGGACTATGCCTGCTCCTGCTCTGACCCTGGCTGACCCGGTGGCAGAGGTGTCAATTCTGGAAGCGCCATCAAAGTATAGTTGCCATAAGGAGGGCCGTACTTGTACGGCTTCTAAAGTTTCATCCTCAGGAAGCTCCGGCTCCAACGGGCAATCCCCGGGCACTGGGTGCTCAGCGAAGAAGTCTGCAATGGCTTGGCCCTTGACGGCCTTGCGCGGCACGTAGGAGATGTCAAACTCCATAAGGATTACCGCCCATTTTCCCAGGCGGCCTTTGAGGGCCGGTTGAGACATAATGTACTTCAGGGGATCATCTTTGGATACCAAGCTGATTTCATGCGACAACATATAGTGTCGGAGCTTTTTAACTGCGAAGACCAGCGCCAGACAGATCTTCTCAATATAAGTATATTTCTCTTCAGTTCTGACCAGTCTCCGACTGAGGTAATAGAGGGCTTGTTCTTTCCCTTCTTCATTATTCTGGGCCAGCATTGCCCCCAGAGAATTGTGTGTAGCTGCTATATACAGTATCAATGGTTGCCCTTTCACCGGTACGCCCAACACTGGAGGGTTTTCAGGTAGTCTTTTAGCTTGTCGAAGGTTACCTGGAAATCTTCATCCCAATAAAAGGGGACATCTTTCATCATCAGCTTGTGAAAAGGCTGGCACCGCCCTGACAAATTGGAAATGAAACGCCGGATATAAGCCAAACGGCCCTGTAGTGATCTCAGCTCGGAGATGTTCCTTGGCGGGGGTAACCCCTGAATCGCCTTGATCTTTGCGAGGTCTATCTCGATTCCCCGATATCGGACGATGAAGCCCAAGAATTTTCCGCTCGACACTCCGAACGCACATTTCATAGGGTTCATTTTTAGCTCATGCTGCCTGAGCCTCTGAAAAACAATCCGGAGGTCTTGCAGATGATCTTCTTTTCTTCTGGTTTTGACCACCAGGTCATCTATGTAGCACTCGACCTTGTGGTAGAGTAGTTCATCAAAATTTTGGTCATTGCGCGCTGATAGGTTGCGCCAGCATTCTTTAGTCCGAATGGCATTCTCTTGTAATGATAAATTCCTTTAGGAGTTCGGAAAGCAGTGTGGACTCGGTCACGCTCCGCAATCCAAATCTGATTGTAGCCGAAAGACCCATCCATGAATGACAGGGCTTCATGGCCGGTTGTAGCATCAATCATGACCTCGGTTATTGGCACCGGGAAGTCATCTTTGGGACAGGCTTTATTTAGATCTCGGAAGTCGACACATATCCGGATCTGTCCATTCTCCTTTTTCACGGGGACGATATTCGCCAGCCATGTGGTGTACTGGTTTTCTTCAACAAATCCCACGTCAATGAGCTTGTCGACTTCAGCACAAATTTGGGTGATGAGCTCTGGCCTCATGCGCCGCGGTGGTTGCTTCACCGGCTCGACTTCAGGGTTGATTGCCAGCTCATGTTGTGAGACAGCGGGGCTTAGACCTGGCATCTCTTTATAAGTCCAGGCGAAGCAATCCCGGTATTCTAGCAGTAGTTGAATGTACAGCTCCCGTTCTTCTGGGGACAGTTGGGCACTGAGGAAGGTAGGCCTAGGGTCCTTCTCATTTCCCAGGTTGACTTCTATCAGTTCATCGACTGTGGCTTGTCCTCCGTCTTCTATCTCCGGAGGTGCCGGTTGGAGGTCAACGAAGTCTGGAATGCCATCTTGAGGGTCGAGTACTTCGACTTCCTCGTCAGACACCGCCAGAGCTTCCTGAGGTTTCTTGATCTCTTGTGCTAGCGGCTGGGTGGATTGTTCTGTCAGCAGATCCATTGCCGTTGCAGCTTCCAGGATGAAGGAGCAGCCTTGGTGTTTGCAGATGAGATTACAGCCATGACGGGCTGGTGACTGTTCACTGCCAGGCCCGGACAGCATGCTGATTTTGCAGCAGAAGTTGAGGAAGTTTCGCCTTCTGGGACAGTTGTATCTTCCGCAGAAGTGGCTTTTCTTCTCTGGTAGCTGGCTCCCCTTGATTGGAGTTGACCAAGGCCTCTCTGATTGGCAGAAAGGGTGTTGAAGTTGTCATTAGTAGGACCCATGTAGAGGGAGAGACTCCTACTTCTTGAATGTATTCGGCTTCGCTGCTGCTAGCCGTATCAAATTCGGCTTGAAAGGTTGCTTCTTCAGGATGGACCTGCTCCCAGCATCGGCAAGGGATCAATGTCTCTATTTGTTGATTCCCGGATAGAGCCAATTCAGCATGTTCGGCTTCCACCGGATATTCATCAAAGGTTGCCCCCAGAGGGCTATCTTCAGTTGGATAGAAGGCGGAGATAGTATCCACCTCATACCGCCCACTGTAATAGTAGTCTTCCAGGGTGAAGCCCAGCCCCGGGTGTTGAGAGATGCGTCTCATTTCTTTGTCCAGATTTGTAGGATGCCACATCTTCTGGAAAGCTTCTTTGCGCTTTTGAGATTGATCGGGAGGAATGTGTTGCTTCTGAAACATTATGGCCATCCGATCGGTTGTAAATGCTAGACCTCGGACAGGAACCGGCGGGTTGCTTATAACCTCGGGGAGGCTGCAATCTGTGTCTTCCCGAGTGGGATGCTCCTCAGCTGTATAGAACAGGGTGCTGGGCCCATCTTCTTGTGTCACCTCCCAAGCTTTGAAAGGTTCGACAGTGGGATCATTGAGGCCGAGGACTGGCTTGGTGAGGCCGGCCGGGACTCCGATGCGGTCGTGCTGTCGGTTGGCCTGCACTTCCTTAGCTTTGGGGTATAGTGCTGGGGGTGTTACCCTACCAACATTTCCAGGAGCTGTGATGTGGGAGACCACCTTTGGCTTGACATACTCGCATGGCAGTGGTGGATACCAACCGTCACCCGATCTATTTTTTGATGCTTCTGTGGGGGTTTCAGCTTCAGAAACCTTCCGGGGAGACCCCGTATATAGGTTGGCGTCCGCCAAGTGACATTCAAACACCTCGAATAGGTGGATATCAGCAAATATCCTCTCCTCCTTCCCCTGGAGGCTGTATTTGATGCATTGATGGAGCGTGGAGGGCACCACCATGTTTTCATGCAGCCATGGGCGGCCGAGCAGTGCTTTGTAGGAGGTGCGAGAGTCAATGACATGAAATTGCACCGTTGTAGTGAAATCTGCCAGGGTCAGTGTGAACTCTGCCACTCCCATAGATACTTCACATTTTTGGTTGAAGCCAGCGATATGCATATCCCTGACTTTCTCGAGATGCACATTAAAGTGGTACCTCTCGTATATTCTATATGGCAGGATGTTGACTGCTGCACTAGGATCGACCAGAATCCGGTTCAGTTCTCTTCCGTTCAGGTGCCCTTTCATATATAGCGGCATGTTGTGGCTGGCAGTAGGTAGTAGCATGTCTTCTGGAGAGAAGGTCATATTGGCTTCTTGTATAGCCTCAGCTATGCAGGTTTCAAAATGAGCAGGCGTCTGCAGAGCAGTGATGATCGCCTGTCGAGTTTCTTCACTCAAGGAGAGAATTTCCCAGATCGTAAATCGAGCGGGGAGCTTCTTGAGCAACTTCATTATTCGGCTCCCAGCCCGGACATTGGAGAGCTTCATCTCTTCAGCCCATCTGGGCTTTGGGAGGTTTTGATTTGTGGGTCCATACGGACCTGCTTCATCTTCCTCGGACTCGGCACCCTCTTGGCTGGCACCGACTGTCGGGTCTTCTTTATTAGCTGCTGTAGGGCAAGCTCCATCTGCATTCACATCCTCAGTAGATTGCGCTGGCTGCGGGTGAATGGCCCCGGGTGTAGGGTTAGCCTCTTGACAGGGCTGTTTCCCTTTTGACATCTTCATAAATTCAAGGAATGAAGGGACTGCCTTGCCCCCACTTTTGTTGTATAGGCCCGACGGAGGAGGGATTTGGACTCCCTTAACCTCTGGCGGAGGTGTCTTTTAGGGTTGCTCCCCTCTGAACATAATGTTGTGATTGGGTGGTGGCTGGCGCCCCCATTTTCGACCTGACCGAGTGGCATGTACAGCAGTTGCGGCCTCGGCCTTGCCTCCCCCAGCATGGGGTGTGAAGCAAATTTCTTCTTCTTCCTCTTCTCCGGGTAGGTTGAAGAGTGCTGACAGGATATTGCAGGAGACGACCTGTGTTTTATGGGCCCCAGCGCCCTTTCATTTCTTCTTCTTTTGCTTTTTCTTCTTTTTGGTTTCTGCAGGTGCTTGCCCCCAGAACAGGTTGCTCTCTTGAGGTGGTGCTGCTTCAGCTTCCTCCCCTTGCTTGAGTGAGAGTTGCTCCAGCTCTTGCCATGGGACGTGGTCCCGTACCAGCAGAGGTTTCAGTTCGGGCTGCACATATTCATCTAGCCCTTCAATTAAGTGTTGCAGTGGAAGGACTCCAGGATTGGTTTCCTTGATTACTGGCAGCGGAGTTTGTCTCCTCCTGTTAGGTGTATGTATTCTGACAGCTGTAGGTGGAGTGACCCATACGGGTGCTACCACTGGCGGAGCAGGCCGGGATGTAATGCCACGGATATGTGCCCCCTCTTTTGGGCGGGGTGCCCTCTTCTTCTTGTGCATCACAGGGATTTGCTGCCACCCCTGTTGTTCTTTCACGGGCTCCAGGAAATGGATTTCGTAGGTGCTCCGTGTGCTTGCTTCAGAGATCTCATCAGGTAATGTCTGGTAGAGGGAGATCATGTTGATTGCTGCCCTCCTGAAAGGGGCTTCATGTGGCTGAGGAGGGTCTACTTTGTACTCTCCCAGCTCTATCTCATTCTTTTTCACCATCCCTTCGATGACGTCTTTGAAAACATAGCAGTCTTCGATTGGGTGTCCCAACATCTGGTGGTAGGGGCAGAATCTCGGACTGTCTTTTCTTTTCAGGTCCTCCGGCCTCCTTGGCTCGGGCAGAGTGACCATGCTGTATTCTGTTACCCAGTCGAACAGGACTCGGGTCTTGTCTTTTGGAAAGGAATAAGCTTTCTTCATTTTGTCCCTCAGCGAAGGACCTTCTTTATCATCTGGAGCTTTTGCAGGCTACGGGGGAGCCGCTTTCTTGCCCTTCTCCTTTTGTTGCTCGAATGCCTTGATGTCAAGCGCATTCGCTTCTTTAAGTGTGGGACGCCGTTCCGCAGTCTTGCCTTTCTGGACTGTGTTGGCGGCTGATGCCGGGACAGGCTTGGCTAGAAAGACCTCTAGCTCGGCCACCACATTATTCAGCCGGTCAAACGACCGTATTTCCATTCCAATCATTTTTTCCAGGATTTCCCTCCTGAGATTTTGTTTGCATATTTGCACAGCGTCCTCCTGATGCGGGGGCCGCTTACATCTCATTCCGAGGTTCCTCCACGTCTTGATATAGTCAAGGGCAGTCTCATCTGCCCTTTGCCTTGTTGAGTAGAGTTCGGCCACCGTGACCTCCCTCTCTGTGACATGGAATCTTTCTCTGAACTTCCTCTGCATATCCGACCAGTCATTAATTGACCCGGCCGAGAGGCTGGAGTACCATTCAAATGCGAGCCCCGTCAGCGAGGACCCGAAGAATTTCAGCAGATATGACTCGTCGGTGGCCAGATCACCCATAACGGTCATATAGTAAGCAATATGTTCTTTAGGGGACCCTTTCCCGTTGAATTTTTCAAATTTGGGTGGCTTGTTGACCCCCGGGGGCAGTCGTTTAGCTGCATGGTGTTGAGGGTAGGGCACCCGATAGGCATCGAATGCGACGTAGTCGCCTTCACTCTTCTCTGCGAGCTTCAGCTCGATCATCCTTTCCACCATCATCCGGTTCACCACCGTGGGGTCGACTGGCTCCGGATAGAAGTGCGCTGGCTGCAGGTACGGGGTGACCAGGGTGGTCTCCTGTGGAGGATGCAGCAGCGGGGGTGCCGGGTGCACCTGAGGGAGCACCGGAGGTAGCAGCGGCTGAGGCTGTGGCGGCCGCTGTTGCGCTGTCGCCATGCTTGGCTCTGATGGCTAGGGTAGTGTATAGAGCGGTGGAGGGTCGTCTGGACGAGCCGCTCCCCGTGATGATTCACCCTGGACTTCGGGTGGTTTAGAAGCTGATGAATGCTCAGTCTTTTCTATCAGCTGTTTCTTCAGAGAATCTATCTCCCGTTGATATTTCTGCAGCAGCATCAGAACTGATGGATCTATAGTGGTGGGGATACCCTCTGTCGTTTCCCCGGACGTACCCTCAGGCAGGATGTCGAGGAGGACGTCGTCTTCTTCTTCCGTCGTCACCACATTAGCGGTCAAGACGGGGGCCTTATCATCCCAGCGGGAATAGACCTGGGGTTGTTTCTCTTTCATCATCGTCAGAAGCCCTCTTGCTGCTTCTGTCCTGCGGGTACTTGGCCCCGGCCGTACGGCCAATTGAGCCAGTTCTTGGGGGTCTTCAGGAAGCTCCCCATATCGGCTGGACACACCAACCATGTTGCAAGTGAAAACCTGCATCCTTCTTCTTTGTCGATAGACCCTTCGCCTGGCTTGTTGCGGAAAGGTCAGCCTCTCGAACACAGAAACCCTTCTCCTTTCTTCCCGCTCGGGGAAGGCTTCATCGTCTTCGATCTCAAAGCCGACATCGTATCCATTGTCGTCGATAGACGACACCATCATTCTATCTTCCATCTCTTCTTTATGTGCTGCCGATGGGCAATAATCTTCCTCGGTGGCGATTGTTTGCATCAACCGCTGCTGTCCGAGTGAGGGGTTGCCTAAACCTCGAAAATAGCTTCTGACTAAGCAGGTCATTTCTTCTCGACCCCGTTCTGGGTGTAGTACGGGGGATAGTGGTCGGCCTCCCGCAGGAGGAATGTAGGCCAGTCAAGCTCTGTCGACTGGCTGTTGGAATCTTCGCCCCGTGGCAGGGACGTTGGCTTGACGGGCCGCAGCCCAGAAACTTCTGTGGCGCGGAGGATCCGCAACCACCTCTTCTTCCATCTTCGGGGGTAGGCCCCTTTCTCTTATCACCTCCGCATCGTCATTCACAGGATGGCGGCGGATGGGTGTCAGCTGGTGGACAGGTCGGGTCCGTTTGGGAACCCACACCTGTTTGAACTTCCTCGGCTTGAGTGCCGGGTTTCCTTGGCCATGGTGGCCGACTTCTTCCATTTCTGCCCTCCTTCCAGCAAGGGCTTGATATGTGTTGTGGACAGGAACGTTGGGGATGACTCGGTCCGGGGTCACCCGTGCCGTGCGTCCGTTGAGGAAGACGTGCATGCCTCCAACCAGCATTGATTTCCCAGACTGAGACATAGTTCCGGTGATCACAGTAGCATTCTTGCGGACCTGGCGACGCTGACGTCCTCCAGGGTGTTTGTTGGCGACAGCGGGGTGCGTCCCACGTACAACGTGGTGCACCATACAGCTAGCGGCCGGGGCCGGATTCTTGAGCAAGTCGTCGCAGCAGGGAACCTTCAGAGGCTCCACCTCCTCCATAGTTTGCTTGGAAGGTTCTGGGGCTTCGACTTCCAGGATGTCGACGAAGGCCAAACCCAAAAAGTTGGGGAAGCCTACGGCGGGAGGGAAGATGCCGAATTCCATGGGCACCGCGAGGTACCCTTGCGCATGTCCGGCGATGATCGAAGGACCGAAGTCGGCACCAACTATTCCATGAGTTGTCATTGTTTGCCTACAAAGACAAACAGGGAAATAATCAGTAGCCTTTGAAAGGGCTTCGAAGCCCGGATATCTCGGCAAAGAGATGAAAGGTGACACTGGTCCCACCGGGCGTGCCAGACTTGTTTGCGACCTTTTTTTTCCCTTTTCGTTCGCGTATCGATCAGTCATTTGACTAACTGGTAATCAACTGACTGATTGACGACGCGGGCGTGCCAGTCACATGAGTGACGATTTTATTGTGCGCTCATTCTGACCCATGTCGGGTGAATGTGAGGTTCGGTCGGGACCAGCAGTCCGCCATACCGTAAAGGTTATGGCGTTAATTACATCCCCCACGAGGAGGGAACACCTTTGATTAATTGCCGAGATATCGGGCTGTCAAAGCCAGAATAAAGGATACAGAGCATGCGAGTGATCGTGCAAGATGCTACGATTGACTACACACAATTTATTAGGGTGGACCCTGGTACATGGCAGAGGACTTAGGCATGATGACAAGATTCGAGGTATATCAATTCGAGCTTGAACATGCTAATTTATCCAGTTTATTTGGTCGAGGAGCTTGTGTCCCTCTATGATTAGCATAGGAAATCATCTCATGAGTGGGAAAAGGGTTGGAATGACGCGAAGACACGATTCGGAACGAAACCGGTGCAGTGCATGCGAAGAAAGGGGCTAAAACGCTTGAAACGACGCCCTGAAACGTTGGTAAAAGGCTTAAAATGGCGCCAGAACTGTAGGTAAAGGGGAAAACCCCTGTTAAAACGGCGCGGCTGGCTGGGGCGCGCCGGGAAGGGCGCGCCGTTTTAAGGTGTTATCGCGCATGAACGCGCCGATTTAACCCGATTTCATGGAAACAAGAGCTTCGTTAGTTTATTCATGGATTTATATATAAAAAAAAGGTTTTGGAGGATTTTAAGAATTTATTGAGTGGATTATTCATCGGATCAGTCCCAAGTCGTCCAGAGGTCAAATCACGGGCTCGCGCGAGGTCCGGACTCGAGCGCGGCGATTGTTCCGAGTTTAAACTCGTTCGAGCCGGAATTTCGGCAGCATCTCCCCATCCTAAAGGATTATCGGGGAGAAGCGGGGAATGCTCACGTGGCGGAGCAACCCCTATATGCCGGGTGGCGCAACGGCGGCCGGCAAAAACCCGTACGGAGAGGAAGAACCCCGAGGTCAAACCTACTAGGGGCACCAAATCCGTAGGTAACAATGAGTGGACGAGGTGACTCATGGTGGGAGTGAAGATCCCGAGGGTTAGCCTACGAGGGGCACGTAACCCGAATCACCGCAACACTCGATCGGGACGATCGATATGGGAGGAATCCCCGAGGGCTAGCCTACGAGGGGAAAATAACCCACGGTCACTGTTGAGTCCGTTAAGGACTGTAGATTCTGAACTGTAGGGCTTGGCCCCCATTATTGTACATCCAGTGGTCCACAGGGAGATTCGTCATCGATTGACGATCCCTCTGTCAACCGAATGATTGGTGAAAACAAGATTTGGGGAATGTCCCCCCTCCCCGGATGCTGGAGTGATGCTACAGAGCATACCCCATTAAGGTGTAAGTGACGCGAAAAGAAGCAGTGTAACACATCGTTCGGCGGCGGTAGACGAACAAATGAACTGCTTAGAAATATGTTGAAATGATGGAGCCCCACAGATCGAGCAGGTCAATCACCAGCAAAATATGTGGTCGGCACATAGCCCGGGGCACAGATATACATATACTTGTATATGATATTCGGGAACAAACCCACATGGGGCTCACCGTCGGACAACTGGGAGCCATCCGAGGGTTCTTCCCGTTCCTATGGTCTATGAAACAGAGCGCGAAGGGGACGGTGAAGAATCTTATTCCCCAGGTGGAGACCAGACAGAGATATGCACACAAGTACATCTCCGCTCGCAAAGCCCGTGGAATATTCAATGCCGAGCCCGGCCATTGCATCAAACTCGAAAGAAAGAGAACCCCGGGGAGGGGGATGAATGATTCATATGGCCCGAAGGCATATCCAATGTCGGAGAAATCGGTTATACGAGTGTATATATATATGTTGGGGAAATCATTAAATGCACGCTCGAAGGAGGGTTAGAAAGCAGGAGGAAGAGATACGACATCAATCACAGCAGCTCTTCATTCATCTCGTGAAAAACACAGGTATATATTTACAGAACACATAGCTTCCAGCGCCATCGTTGTCGATCGGCCGCTGTTTCCATTAATGAAGAAACGATTACAGACGGAGTGAAAAAGGGCAGAGGAAAAGGTGAGGAGAAGGGGGAGGAAAGGCTCATATGAGCGCCCCTCCCCCCGTCTTACTTACATTACATCAGGGAAAACCAAAAGTGAAAAGAAGAGGGTCGCCGGGAGAAATCGCGGGGAAACCCATCTAAGTAAAAGAGAAACAGATGGCCTCCTTCTTCGACTCCGGGGAGCTCGGGTGGAGCAGGGTGGCGGCCGCCGAGAGTCTAGGACAGGAAGATCCCCCTCAGACTTTTCCCTGGACCTCCCCTCTTTCTTTCTAATTCTTTTTTTTCTTTCTTTTTGATTCCGCCTCTTCTCTCTTCCTCTCTTCTATTGCCTTCTCCCTTTCTGGATCGGATCTCCTCTTCTTTCGGCCGAAGGCAGGCTGAATATATATAGCTTTTGTTAATCCGGCGCCCCGGGAAGGGGCGCGCCGGATTTGATGGCGCCGGGAAGAAGCCCCGGTTGGCTTTTGCGTGCCGGTTCGACGGCGTCGGGGAACACATCCCCTATTGTTCTTGGCGCGCCGGTTTGACGGCGCCGTTTTAACCTGTTCACTTGGCGTATCCAGTCCGGTGGGCCCGATGATGATTCCGGAAGCTCCCGTTGACTGTTCCTCTCGCCCTGGCCATCGGAGGGCCTTGGCGGGGTGTTGACGAAGCTCTTGATAGGACGAACGACCTTAATCATGACTTCGTGTGTGTCTGGTCTGAGCACACGGGTGTCCTGCTGATACAGCCTTCGGCACTGTGATTTGTGCTTCTGGCTGAGACGGACTCGTGCTCGAAGCTTCCTTGCAGGATGACGTTACAACCTAGACAATTCCACCTTGAACGGTGATCAATCGGCCACTAACGGGCCCACTATGGCGAGAAGCCGAACCAGTGTCGGGTAATCGGGGCCTTCTGCTGACAGAACCTCCGGCCCCTTGTTGCGGATGGTCGAGGACATTCTTCCTCCTTAGGAGAGTCATAAGGTAGACCGTCGTCCTTGGTGGTCTTCATCGGCTTCTGTGCTTCAGTGGGCCGTATCATTCATCTTTGCGGCTCGGTCGCCGAAGGATTATATTTTGAGTGCCAACAAATGCCCCCCAGACGTAGGCGGTGCAAGTGAGGCAGGAATGTAGCAAGGCCTACGGATGAGCTTCGTTCGGTGACGGAGGCTCGAACGGCACTTAATTCTGGCTTCGGACGCTAATCCGGCGAGGCAGGAGACTTGTACGGTGCCATTTAACACGGCGTGGCATTTGTTCAGGTTAAAACGGCGCCGTCCAATCCGGCGCGGCCCTGAGCTTCGGAGGTTAAAACGGCACCGTCTTTACGGCGCGCAAATTGCTTAAAATGGCGCGCCCCGGGGCGCGCCGTTTTAACAAGGGTGGAGCCCCCCTATATATTAGCTTCTTCTTCGTTTTTTCTTCACAGAAGCTCATTTGTGAAAATCTCTTCTCTCTTTTCCCTTTCTCCTCTCCCCGCGGCGCCGAGTGGCTCTTGGGTTCGGGCGATTTCGCCTGTGAGCGGGTGAGTTGAGTGTTGCTGTGCTTTGGGTTTTGAACCCATTCTTCGGGCCCCGGGAGGCTCTTTGTAGGACTTGTCCTCGGAGCTAGATCCCTCGGGTGTCCCCTTTGGCCTAGGCCTAATGGCTATGGCTGCTTTTAGGGGCTGCTCCCTTTGTGGATGGTTTCCGCTTTCTTTTTGGCAAACCCTCGAGCTAAGGAGATGCTGTCGAAATTTTGTCAGAAATATTATTTTGATCAACTGATTTCTGACTTTTGTTTGTTCTTTTTCGGGTGCTGTTTTGCAGATAACATGGCCTCTGGCTCTTCTTCCTCTGCATCCCGGGTCGCCGTGACATGGGGGAATGTCCATTCCCTTGATCGGGGGCTTCGACATGTAGCCGTGGTGGCTGAGTCTTCGGACTCAGAAACCGACACCGTCGACACTGGCCGTTTATTGATTCTTGACGGCAACCACTTCAGGTATGACTGAGGGGACGACATCAGACGGGACCATCCCAAAGATAAGCACCTGATGGCGTTCCTTGAGCGCTTCAACCTTGGCGGGAAGCGTGATTTAATTCTGGTCCGCAGAGCTGAAGGAGTGCTATTGGCGGAGCGAGACAGCCTGACTGAGTCAGTCACCTATGGTATGCCCATGTACATCCCTGGGGAGCCCAGGAAATGGGGGGCCGTGCTCGGAGTGCAGGAATTATCCCCCGAGGCCGGGATGCTGACGAGAGCGCCGCAGTATACACCAGCTCGGTGGAATGAAACCGTCGGCCGCGTTGACAGGGAGAAGCCCGTATATGGTCTATTCCTCGCACCGCTCCATTGGGGATACCGGGACGAGCCTTTTCTTTTGCACTACTTGGCGGTCCGGTTCAAACATCAGATTTCAGTGGGGTGGTTTGGAGAGCTCAAAGCCACCGATGCTCACGCCTTCAGACCGGGAGCGGTTGAATTTACAGACTTTGTGTTGCGGCAATACGCCCCCATCCTGGTGCACGCCGGAGTTTATCAGAGCGTATACGCTTCCCGATATAGATACCCGATCTCCCGAGGTCTATGTTGCGGGATGATTGAAGTCTTCTGCCCAGAGTACAATACTTTCCACACTGCAGAAGGTGAGACTTCATTGGATCTATGGAGCCTTTCTCAGTTGAGCGGCCTGCCGATAGATGGAGAGCCGTATGAAGAAGTTTGCTTCCCAGACTGGCTGAAGGACCAGACGGATGGTGAAGGCAAATACTTCACGAGCTTCGCCTACCGTTATCTGATGAAGGCGTACCGCACCCTGCTGCGCCTGACACTTGACTCGCGGGAAGCGCGAAAACCTGGTGAGAAGAGACGCGTGAGGATGGGCACGTGGCTTCAATATTTCTTTGGTGGGGGGGCAGCACTATGAGGACTTCCCCACAATGGTTCTGACAGCGGTGGCGCGGAAGAAGAGGGCTCGACGCCGAGCAACATATCCTGCTGTCTCAGGGAGAGGGCGGCAGGCCGGCCCGAATCCCACGGGAGTTGATGCAGTTACACACTGTACTACGTATTTGACATATTGGCTTTGTTCATTCGCCCTTCCTCAAGGAGACGAGACGATGATCAGGCCGGAGGCGATTTACCCTGCCTGTTTGATGGCTTGGGGGACGAAGCTGTCCCTGTGCCCTGTGGCTTTATGCCTCATATATAAAATGTTCGGGGATTTGCACAAGTCGCGCATCCCCAAAAATTCGCGGACAGTTGGTCCCCTCCACTTTTTTAATGCCTGGGTCTGTACCCTCTTTCCTGAAGCAGCTCCCCGGTCAATGCAGTCAGATCGTCCTTTGCCGCGGATGGTCGAATTTGCCAGTGCCGAACCGTCCTCACTGGCGGATCAGCTTTTCGCCATTCGGGGGAAATTGACTATAGTTCCAACAGATTCCCCTGGCGTTCTGCATTTCTGGAGCTTGGCTGCCAGCTCTAGCCCTCTTGTCAACCGGATGCGGCAATGTCGAATATTTGAGACAGAGGAATTTATTCATCAGCTGATCGGGTCGAATAGCACAAGGCCCATCTTGGAGCCGGAACTGGTTGAGTGGGCGTTGTCTATTCGCCCCAGTGTTCTAGTCTTCAGGAAAAGTGGCTTGCTGTGGCTGGAGCCGTATTATCCTTTTCGTTTCAGCCGGAATTTTGGGTACGACCAACAAATTCCTTCTTCTTCAGCCCGATTCAATCTGCCGAATAGACACCGGGCTGGTCAGACGGCTACTGATGAAGCCCGTGGATGGTGGGACTACTTCCATCGCCGAGTGGATGTATCATTCAGGGTGCCAACCCCGGCTCGTCTGCCCCGAGTGACTCCAGACTTCATCAAGTGGTGGAATGCACGAACAGGCTTTTATCGGAACTTCCGGAAGGACTGCTGGCATGCTGCCGAATGCCGTTTCTTAGACTCCCAGCGGGAGCCCATTCTGGATGTTGATCCAGCCTACTTGAAGAGGCTGAAATCTTGGTCCAACACTGGGGTGATGGCATATGTAGAAGCCAGGAAAGCTGCTAAGGGCAAGTCATCCCGAGCTGACCCGAAGATGCCAGAGATCCAGAGGGATGATTATATTAAGACTCTCTGGGGGCTGTGCCGGGTTAGCAGTGACCGGATTGCTCTTCAGACAATCCCCCTCCCGGTGGAAGAACCTCTTCCTAGTGTGGCGAGCTGGCGCCCAGAAGTCGACCATTTTCATCCCTATCAGACCTTCATCGGGAGGGAAGACAGGCGGGCTGACTTGTATACCAACACCCCCTGGATATTCGCCCTGCTTCATTCTCATGGGCTTTCAATTGCCAGTCCGTTAGAAGCCATTCGGAGCCATCAGCTTCTAATATCCTTCAAGTATGTCGACGGCTGGGGATTCGACCACTTGAACTTATATCATCACTTGTCCTCCTGCGGCCATGAAGATTTGGCCCAACTGATGGAGAAAAGTGAAACAATTGGTGATGTGTGCTGGCTGATCCGTGAGGCGGCTTCCCGGGACCAGGCGCCAACATTGCTTTACTGGCCACTCAATCCTCGATACACGGGGCTGCCAGGTAATGATTGTTTTCGTCTTCAGCCCTGAAGCTACTTCTTCTATAGTCAGTGTGCATCTTCTTACTCATGTGTTTTTGCAGCTCGCCTTTCTATGGAAGCGACCCGACACTGTAGGGAGTTGATATCTAAGGCGCAGAAGCCTTCATATTTTAATATTCCAGAGCCGGCTCCCACCACGACACCATTACCCCCTGGGGACTCGCAGAAGCGGACCAGGTCCCAGGTCAGGGAGGCCGTCAGTAGGGCTAAGAAAGCCAAGAGGGCAGAGTCCCGTGCTACTCGGGCACGTCGGAGGAAGGCTGCTGAAGAGGAGTCCGCCGCTCCACCTCCTCGGGTTCCATCATTCTCCGAATTCGAGGCCGCATGGACGGAAAGGCCTGAGAGCGAAGGTGACTCCTTGTTCTTGTATTGGCTTATTTGCTTGTTTCGGCCGCCTGGGCTAACCATCTTTCTTTTCAGTAGCTGCCGGCACTATCCCCGCCGTTGTTGGGTTGGAGGCGGCATCCGGAGCTGCTGCTGAGGAGAGAGGGGAGGAAGCCCCCTTGACCTCTGTTGAGGGTGACTTGCCTTCACCGACACCCCATCGAGAAATAGAAGGTAATTTACAGCTCATCCGTAGAGCTTAGTGGCATGTTGTGTTTTCAGTCAAGTCCTGACTGTTTATTGTCCTTTGACTCCAGTCGACATTCGGCCCACATTGCCCCCTGAGGTCGGTGCCTCGGTAGGGGTCGTCATCGGAGAGCGAGGGCTTCCAAGGGATCAGCCCTTAGATATTCCGCCAACGGATGCTCCCGAGGCGGAGATCGCTGAGGAGGCTCTGGATAGAGGGCCTCCTCCTAGCAGCCTAGTTCCCGCTCAAGTACGAGGGGTTCCCGATGGCGGACACCGAGGCTGAGGACGCCGGGGCCTCTTCAGCTTATGAGAGCGACCTGCTAACGTTTAGCCCTCCGAGGCTATTGGGAGCCGAGCACGAGCCATCCTACCCGACTGCAGGAGATGGGCCAGAATCTTCAGAGGCCACTTTGGGAGGCCTAAATATAGTGCCGGTTGAGGTAGGAAGTATTCTGATTCCCGCTTGCAGCACTTCTTTTAATTTTCAAGCCAGCTGGCTGATGTACATATATGGAATGCAGGCTGAGGTGGTACCGCCAACTATAATGATCCGCATACCCCTTCCAGACGTGGATATGAGTCAGTCGGCCTTCCCACCAGTTGTGCGGCCCATTGCCCTGCGGCTTCCATGGACCTATGCTGCTGCAGCGGCCTTAGAGGAACCCGGTGTGACTGCCGAGGTCGGCGGCCTGCCCGAGGTTGCAGGGGCTCAAGCCCTGGTTGCCGGTGACGAGTCATTGCTGAAGCCGAGTGACCCCTCGGAAATAGAGGCAGGGGAAATTATTGTAGGCGAGGCTGATATCATTAAAGCTCTGTCGATCATAGAGGGCTCTCCTGCCTCAGCGACCGGTGAGATTGCTCAGGAAGAGCAAGCGCCTTCCGTTGCCGACACGGCTGTTGTAGCCTCACCGCAACGGGCGGGCAAGGAGGTTGCCATCATGGAGGTTCCTTCAGTTGATGTAGCCGCAATAGTCGGGCTGGATGTGGGCGTCGTACAGACTATGCCGTCGACGTCCCTCGGGGCGGCCGACGACATCTAGGCCGAGGTAGATAGTAGGGTAGACTTTCAGCTCCCTGAGACTTCGCCACTGGGCCTACAATTTTCTAGAGACATGGTGTGGCAGTCTCTGGATAACCTCCAGCGGGCCATGTTAGCTTCTCCGGACCTGACTTATCTGCAACTGAGAAGCCTGATAGATCATCTCTCTCGATCGCTTTTAGCATTCGGCTGCCCGATGGATGATTGGACCCCGCGGGTCGTGATGTTGTTAAAACACGCCAACAGGCGGGAGTTCCTCAGTCGAGAGGTTTCTGATCAGCTGACTGCCGCGAAGCTGGAGAGGGCAGATTGCCACACCGCCGTCAGTTCATTGAGGATGACCGTGGGACAGCTGAGAAATGTTGCCAGCAATATCTCGAAACGTCGGATGCTCCTCACGGCGCGGATGGACGAGTTGCGCTCGGAACTTGCTAAGGTCGAAGCCGAGCTGCAGGAAGGCGACCGCCTAGAGGTCCAGACAACAGAAGAGGCTGACCTGGCTGAAGGACAACTTGCCTCACTAGATGAGAGGTTATCTCAGCTGACAGCCACCGAGGCCCGTTTGCAAGAGTTGACACGATACCCTTCGCTGGGCCTTTTAGACTTGGCAGATATCTTCCGGTGCCCTCTGCCGTGACCTTGCTTTTTCCTTTCTTTCTTTTTTTTGTAATGCTCCTTTTTGTCTTCGGAGCTCATGTACCCCCGGGGGATGTCCCGGGCAAAAATGTGTTCCACCCATTCTCATTAAATGGAAATATTTCTTTTCGTCGCCATCAATCGCGACTTCTTTTCCTTCTTTCTTCTCTTTATTCTGGATGGTCACCCGAACCTAGGGATACTTGCTGATGGCGCAGGAGAGCGCTCACGCCTCCAGGGAAGGGGTGAGGTGTTCGCTCCACCGCGACGCAGGCGATCCTGGAACAGGGCCCTTGCCAGGGCGGACCATAGGTAGCGCAGGCAGATGCACCTAATGAATCTTGCCGCTGGTGATGAGAGGTGTGTATGACCCTTGACACGAGTCAAATGTCGATGCCATGATGTTTTGTTGGTCAGCGAGGGCGGAGGGCCCAGGTTAGAGAGTAGTCGACCGATCTTGTCGATGGTGACAAGGGTCGAAAAGGGGTATACGGTCTTGCCGATGGTGACAAGAACCGGAAGGGGTAGTGACCGGTCTTGCCGATGGTGGCAAGGGTCGAAAAGGTAGACGGTCTTGTCGATGGTGACAAAAACTGGGTAAGGGTAGCGACCGATCTTGCCGATGGTGACAAGGGTCGAAAAGGTAGACGGTCTTGCCGATGGTGACAAAAACCGGGTAAGGGTAGCGACCGATCTTGCCGATGGTGACAAGGGTCGAAAAGGTAGACGGTATTGCCGATGGTGACAAGAACCGGATAAGGTAGCGACCGATCTTGCCGATGGTGACAAGGGTCGAAAAGGTAGACGGTATTGCCGATGGTGACAAAAATCGAAAGGGGTAGTGACCGATCTTGCCGATGGTGACAAGGGCCGAAAAGGTAGACTGTATTGCCGATGGTGATAAAAACCAGATAAGGTAGCGACTGATCTTGCCGATGGTGACAAGGGTCGAAAAGGTAGACGGTATTGCCGATGGTGACAAAAATCGGAAGGTAGCGACCAATCTAGCCGATGGTGACAAGGGTCGAAAAGGTAGACGGTATTGCCGATGGTGACAAAAACTGGATAAGGTAGCGACCGATCTTACCGATGGTGACAAGGGTCGAAAAGGTAGACGGTATTGCCGATGGTGACAAAAACCGGATAAGGTAGCGACCGATCTTGCCGATGGTGACAAGGGTCGAAAAGGGGTAGACGGTCTTGCCGATGGTGACAAGAACCGGAAGGGGTAGCGACCGGTCTTGCCGATGGTGACAAGGGTCGAAAAGGTAGATGGTCTTGCCGATGGTGACAAGAACCGGATAAGGTAGCGACCGATCTTGCCGATGGTGACAAGGGTCGAAAAGGTAGACACTGGACGTGTATAAGTGGGATATCGGATGAAGACCCTCGCCCCGACCTCGTAAATGGCCTTCAGGACGGAGGATGGTTCATCACTATTCATCATTCATTTTTTATTCACATTACTGACCTAAGCGCCCTTTTGGGTTTTCACTGAGGCCAGCCCCCTCTTGCTTTTGCCCGCGCGCCCTTTCGGGTTTTCACGCGGCGGGGTACCCGATTTTGCCCGCGACGCCCTTTCGGGTTTTCGCCACAGCTGGGTTACGGATATTTTTGCACTTGTCCTGGTATAGGAGCAAGTCTGGCGGGGTATCTCTATTTTGATGGGAATCGACGCCGAGCATGTACATTTTATTTTACATTTGTGTCCTTTAGTTTATTTTTATATCCATGGGAAAGTATAAGCGCAATTGTACGGCTTTGTAAGCCAATGCGTCATTCCCTTGGATTGTGTGGGTTTTTGTGCAAATGTGTAGTAGGTCCAGTTAGGGGGCCCCCTCCCCTTCCCCATTGGTGCACCTCATCCATGTGGGGCTGGTCAACCATCCTAGGTGGCCATCTAGAAGGTTTGAATGCTAATTGACCACATGGGAGACAAAGGGGTTAAAATTTCAAAGGTAGGCCACCTACCTTACCTACCTAGTCAAAGGAGTGCTCCATTCATATGTAATTTATTTTTTTTGAGTTTTGACCACATGGGGGATGAAAATGACATATTTTCCATGAAATTATCAGCCCCCCCACCCCTTGCTATTTTCTATATAAACCTATGTATAGTGTCATTGGAGATTAGTGAAGAAATGAAGAAAAAGATTGTAAAATTGGCTTGAGCCATTGAAGGGTGTGCCCTTGTACCTCTCTCCCCCTGGTGTTCTTCTCCTCAAACCTCAAGTTATAAAGTGTATCCATCTTCTATCTTCCCCTCTCAACCTCTGATCTTCATTGGTGCCGCCGCCGCCGCCGTTCGTGCCGCCTTCGAGCCGCCACGGGATCATCTTCGATTTTCTATCCTGCTGGACAGAGGTTCAGTTCGTGAATTCCTAAAGCCAGCCACGAGCTTAGATATATTTGAAATTTTGAGGGTTGGTTCCTATCTTCTATACCATTTTCCACAAAAAAAAATCCAGGTTCAAAAGCCACCGTTTCATATCTTTACCATTTCGTTCAACTCTCAATCTCAGATCTGTTCTGTCACTGTCTACAGTTACAATAGCCTTGAGTTCTCCACCTTCGACCACCCTTTTGATTTATGTTAGACATCCCAATTTAACTGGGTGTTCTGTCCATCATCCCCTACCACCACCATTTTTCGTAAATTTTTATCATCCTTCTACCTATTTTTAGAAATTCATGTTCTACCAAAGCTACAGTGTTGTCAGTCCATTTCTAGATCCGACCTTCGTCCCCTAAACAAATCACAGAAAATCATAGATACATCGAAACGTGTCCAAACGAATTTTTCTGTCTTCCCAACTCCATTTCCAGCAACTTCTCTGAAGAACACAACCCCAGATTCAGATGTCTACCTCGCGGTCAAAGGCAACCTACAGTCAAGTTCTCTGCAGGCCTGAGTCTTCAGTTACTATACAACAGAAGATTGAAATTTCCATAAGTCAAGATCTGTGCAGATCCAGGCCAGATCTTTGGGCCTAAGTTGAAGAGCTTCAAGCTAGCTTTCCAACGGCACCAGTCTCGTGTCGATCCGACATCGGGGCTGATCGCAGCGCCCATTCTCGCCGGAGCGCGCGCCGAAATACAGAACCGACAGATTTTCGATCGGGTTTTCCCGACCGGTGCCGAACGGAGCTGCCGAGCCTCTGGCCGGCGAACCAGCGTGCCGCCATCCCAAGGAGCGACCCTCCGGGCATCCACCACTACAGCGGTGCCACCGGGTCCCACACGGCCCCTCCGGACAACACGTGGGCCCCACCGTCACGTGTTCGGGTGTTGCCGAATCAACGCGAGAAGCCGCCCGTCAACCCGAATTCGGTCCTCCCGGACCCCATTGTGTAGCCCTTTACCTCCCTGCGTGGAGTGGGCAGCGGCTTGCATTTCTATAATATTGTGTAATATTGTTCCGGGAGTACGAGTTTCGGTCGGGCCCGTCGTCCCCACGCCGAGCGCGTGGAGGTATCGTCTTCGCTCCTTACTTGGCATTTTGCTTGATTTCATATATGCTTGTTTATGCCACTGCTAGAGAGCATGTTTTAGGACCTAGCTCGCTATAATTTCATATCGCCGCTACTACGAGAGAGTGCACGAGACCGTCCCGTGACCCGATCCGGGCACGAAAGTGCGAGCCGACCACCCTAGCTCTTGCCGGTTTCTCAACCGTGCACGTCCGACGCTTCCCTCATCAAGGGACGATCGCGAGCTTGTCGTGTCCATTTCTCGTCCCGCATCAATTTGGTATCAGAGCCAGGTTGAGTCTAGGGTGTCAAAAAGAAAAAAAAAAGAGTGTCATTTATGTCTAGTCATTATTCATTGTCTACGTCGAGTCTAAGATCATCATATTTTTAAAACAACAAAAAAGAGTCATTTTGGGTCGCATACATCCCTTTACTCGGTATATCAAAAGGTGTTGTCCGAACGTTAGGCCACGCCTATCGGGAAGGCCGCACACTTGTGCGAGTGATCTTCGGATCGGTTATCTCCGCCACGTACCGAGTCTTGGTTTACGCCTAGGGTCCTTAGTGTGCATGCATCCCAAACTTGCATAGTCGGTCTAGTGTCTTGTCACCGTGTGTATGCATGTCCATGTCCACTACCCATGGCCGATCCCCAAGACCATACGTCCGAGTGGTCAACTTTTGTGGCCAAAATGAATGTCCTCATGGACCGAGCCTTTGGTTTTGCCCCTCTCATTATGAAAGCCGCTCTACCCAACGGGTCCACAACGGAACTCCATTTCACCGATAGGGAGTCGGATAATTGGGTTTCTCTTGACATCGTGGAGTCTCTCTCCAAGACAGGCGAGATTGTCCGCGATGGTGATTTTGCTTGTGTTGAGTTCTATAAGAGGATCGGCTCTGTTCTCTACACCGATGGTGCATGGTGCAGGATCGGCACACTTGCTGGTTCATGCATCATTTTAGGGCAAAAGTGGTTAGGAGAGAGAAAGGCCAATCTTGACTGGGACAAGAGGACTTGCACCTTATGCCCACCATACCTACCCGGTAAGATCACCCTTAGGGACCCCGTATGTCCAGCCACCCAGCCCCAGCGGCCCACTCCACCTTCGGATTCGTGCTTGGAGCCACCTCATCCTGAGCCACCCGTATTTCTAACGGGTATATTATACATAGCCGAGCCGCTTCTTAGTTGGCTCAAGGATGGCTTGGTCCCACTCCCTTACCCGTCTATGGACCCTACCCTACCTTTAGTACCCGCCAACTCCTACCATACTACGTTCCGATCTCGTCACCATGTTGACACATTGGGTGACCTTAACCTTGGTTTAGGTTGGCAATGGCAGTTGACACATATGTTGGCCCGAGGTTTCGACCAACCCACGAGTCATAGCTTCACCCATCCGGCTTTCGGGTCCATTACCTCCGAGTGCACCGTGGGTTGTGTCACCACGGAGGTTCTTCTACTTCTCCCGCTACCGGATGAGCCCGACTTCATGACTTTGCTTCCGAGGGAGGAGCCATATTTCCTATACACGGTCCCATCTACCATGACGGAGAAAGGTGACCACCCGCACCTTCAAGAATTTCACGATTGGGACCATGTCATGTTGGAACCCACCATAAGGGTCATACCTTCTTTGATCCCTTTGACCCCTTCCCTAGTGGATCCCTAGACCCTTCATATTCCCTTCACTTCTTCGGGGAAGTCCACCTTCATACCCCTTTCCTACGGGTCGGGTCCTCCATACCCACCAAGCCCGTCCACGATACACCTACACCCGGCTCTTCCACACCCGGCTTTCCTAGCCCACTCAAGTCTCCTAAATCTAAGGGCCATCCATGCATGACTGGGTCATACTTGGATGTTTAGGTGTTCCCCATACCACCCATCTCCGGTTACATAACATGCATGCATGGCACACATTCGGGTGTCCTGGTCCGCCGTCACCTATATACGGGTCGAACTAACAATAGGTGTGTCTAGAGTCATGCATGAGTCGGTTTCTTATTTGTGTGGTTTGTTTGGTTTGTGTGTCGTTGTTTGTCTGCATGCGTCTTGTGCAAGCTCGTTGTCGTTCTCTTATGAGTAAGAGGCGAGTGGACTCACTCGATGAGTATGGGATCGGTTCTACATCTATACCCGGATCAGTCACCTACAGGGACTCAGCGGTGATTCCTAGTGAGTCTTCGAGCTGCTTCCTTCCCTTTTGAGAGTGCCCCACCCGGAGTGTCCACCTTTAGCCCATAGCAGTTCGTGCATATCGAGTATATATGGAATGAGCAGGTGACGGTCACTTGGAGTGGAGCATACCCGCGCTACTCGGCACAGTGACGGATCCGCCGGAGTACTCGAGCATCCATACCCCTACTCGACGGGGTCGAGTTCCTCCCACCCGGGGAGAGTTGATGGGAATCGACGCCGAGCATGTACATTTTATTTTACATTTGTGTCCTTTAGTTTATTTTTATATCCATGGGAAAGTATAAGCGCAATTGTACGGCTTTGTAAGCCAATGCGTCATTCCCTTGGATTGTGTGGGTTTTTGTGCAAATGTGTAGTAGGTCCAGTTAGGGGGCCCCCTCCCCTTCCCCATTGGTGCACCTCATCCATGTGGGGCTGGTCAACCATCCTAGGTGGCCATCTAGAAGGTTTGAATGCTAATTGACCACATGGGAGACAAAGGGGTTAAAATTTCAAAGGTAGGCCACCTACCTTACCTACCTAGTCAAAGGAGTGCTCCATTCATATGTAATTTATTTTTTTTGAGTTTTGACCACATGGGGGATGAAAATGACATATTTCTCACGAAATTATCAGCCCCCCCACCCCTTGCTATTTTCTATATAAACCTATGTATAGTGTCATTAGAGATTAATGAAGAAATGAAGAAAAAGATTGTAAAATTGGCTTGAGCCATTGAAGGGTGTGCCCTTGTTCCTCTCTCCCCCTGGTGTTCTTCTCCTCAAACCTCAAGTTCTAGAGTGTCTCCATCTTCTATCTCCCCCTCTCAACCTCTGATCTTCATTGGTGCCGCCGCCGCCGCCGTTCGTGCCGCCTTCGAGCCGCCACGGGATCGCCTTCGGTTTTCTGTCCTGCTAGACAGAGGTTCAGTTTGTGAATTTCTGAAGCCAGCCACGAGCTCAGATAGATTTGAAATTTTGAGGGTTGGTTCCTATCTTCTATCCCATTCTCCACAAAACAATCCAGGTTCAAAAGCCACCGTTTCATATCTTTACCATTTCGTTCAACTCTCAATCTCAGATCTGTTCTGTCACTGTCTACAGTTACAGTAGCCTTGAGTTCTCCACCTTCGACCACCCTTTTGATTTATGTTAGACCTCCCAATTTAACTGGGTGTTCTGTCCATCATCCCCTACCACCACCATTTCTCTTAAATTTTTATCATCCTTCTACCTATTTTTAGAAATTCATGTTCTACCGAAGCTATAGTGTTGTCAGCCCATTTCTGGATCCGACCTTTGTCCACTAAAAAAATCACAGAAAATCATAGATACATCGAAACAGGTCCAAACCAATTTTTCTGTCTTCCCAACTTCATTTCCAACAACTTCTCTGAAGAACACAACCCAGATTTGGATATCTACCACGCGGTCAAAGGCAATCTACAGTCAAGTTCTCTACAGGCCTCAGTCTTTAGTTACTGTACAACATGAGATTGAAAATTCCATAAGTCAAGATCCGAGCAGATCCAGGCCAGATCTTTGGGCCTAGGTTGAAGAGCTTCAAGCTAGCTTTCCAACGGCGCCAGTCTCGTGTCGATCTGACATCGGGGCTGATCGCAGCGCCCATTCTCGCCGGAGCGCGCGCCAAAATACAGAACCGACAGATTTTCGATCGGGTTTTCCCGACCGGTGCCGAACGGAGCCGCCGGGCCTCTGGCCGGCGAACCAGCGTGCCGCCATCCCAAGGAGCGACCCTCCGGGCATCCACCACTACAGCGGTGCCACCGGGTCCCACACGGCTCCTCCGGACAGCACGTGGGCCCCACCGTCACGTGTTCGGGTGTTGCCGAATCAACGTGAGAAGCCGCCCGTCAACCCGAATTCGGTCCTCCCGGACCCCATTGTGTAGCCCTTTACCTCCCTGCGTGGAGTGGGCAGCGGCTTGCATTTCTGTAATATTGTGTAATATTGTTCCGGGAGTACGAGTTTCGGCCGGGCCCGTCATCCCCACGCCGAGCGTGTGGAGGTATCGTCTTCGCTCCTTACTTGGCATTTTGCTTGATTTCATATATGCTTGTTTATGCCACTGCTAGAGAGCATGTTTTAGGACCTAGCTCGCTATAATTTCATATCACCGCTACTGCGAGAGAGTGCGCGAGACCGTCCCGTGACCCGATCCGGGCACGAAAGTGCGAGCCGACCACCCTAGCTCTTGCCAGTTTCTCAACCGTGCACGTCCGACGCTTCCCTCATCAAGGGACGATCGCGAGCTTGTCGTGTCCATTTCTCGTCCCGCATCAATTTGGTATCAGAGCCAGGTTGAGTCTAGGGTGTCAAAAAGAAAAAAAAAGAGTGTCATTTATGTCTAGTCATTATTCATTGTCTACGTCGAGTCTAAGATCATCATATTTTTAAAACAACAAAAAAGAGTCGTTTTGGGTCGCATACATCCCTTTACTCAGTATATCAAAAGGTGTTGTCCGAACGTTAGGCCACGCCTATCGGGAAGGCCGCACACTTGTGCGAGTGATCTTCGGATCGGTTATCTCCGCCACGTACCGAGTCTTGGTTTACGCCTAGGGTCCTTAGTGTGCATGCATCCCAAACTTGCATAGTCGGTCTAGTGTCTTGTCACCGTGTGTATGCATGTCCATGTCCACTACCCATGGCCGATCCCCAAGACCATACGTCCGAGTGGTCAACTTTTGTGGCCAAAATGAATGTCCTCATGGACCGAGCCTTTGGTTTTGCCCCTCTCATTATGAAAGCCGCTCTACCCAACGGGTCTACAACGGAACTCCATTTCACCGATAGGGAGTCGGATAATTGGGTTTCTCTTGACATCGTGGAGTCTCTCTCCAAGACAGGCGAGATTGTCCGCGATGGTGATTTTGCTTGTGTTGAGTTCTATAAGAGGATCGGCTCTGTTCTCTACACCGATGGTGCATGGTGCAGGATCGGCACACTTGCTGGTTCATGCATCATTTTAGGGTAAAAGTGGTTAGGAGAGAGAAAGGCCAATCTTGACTGGGACAAGAGGACTTGCACCTTATGCCCACCATACCTACCCGGTAAGATCACCCTTAGGGACCCCGTATGTCCAGCCACCCAGCCCCAGCGGCCCACTCCACCTTCGGATTCGCGCTTGGAGCCACCTCATCCCGAGCCACCCGTATTTCTAACGGGTACATTATACATAGCCGAGCCGCTTCTTAGTTGGCTCAAGGATGGCTTGGTCCCACTCCCTTACCCGTCTATGGACCCTACCCTGTTGGGTTCGGTGCAAGTATTCAGAGGGGGGTGAATGAATATAACCCTTTTAAAAAACTTTCACCCAATATAAAATTTCGCTCAAAATAGAACTATGAAGCTAACTAGACAGATTTACCAAATCTGAAAGCTAATCAACATTTTGTTTGACCAGTTAGCAAACACATGGAGCGCCCCTATGCATTTATCTAGCGGAAGCACAAATGAACAAAACAAATCACAATGCACAAGGGGTTTTTAGGTGGTTCGGTCCTCCAGACCTACATCCACCCCACACTCAAACCGAGTGTGGCTTCCACTAGCTCACGCTAGAAACAACAGACTCAGTCTGCAACAAATGCTGTCAAACAGCTTGACCAGGGGAACAGCCTCCCCTCTTCCTCCCAACCGGAGGGAACCACTAGTGACACCAGTCACTAGCAAACCAGAGACACACGGTCTCTCTTCCTCCAGATCTGGAGGGAACCCCTGGACTTGAATCCACAAGCCCAGAACCGGAGACAAGTCTCCCTTCCTCCAACCCGGAGGGGAGCACAACCGGAGATAAATCTCCCTTCCTCCAACCCGGAGGGAAACAACCGATGACACCCTGTCAAAGGCAACCAGAGACGCAAGTCTCTCTTCCTCCACACCGGAGGGTACCATCCACAAGTAGCACCCAGCTACTTGCAAACCGAAGACACAAAGTCTCCCTTCTCCTGAGCCCACAGGAGAAACCCCGACCTCTCCACAGAGGATCGGAAATACAGTAAATGGATAAAAACAAAGGAAAAACAATAAACGAAAATAACTTCAGCAAAACAGAAAGCTGAAAAACAAAATGCACAATGTGGCTCTCAACGGAGCTGACTGGCCTGGATTTGATCCACGGTCCAGTAGACGAATCTTCAGGTAAGATCTTCTTTCTTCTCCACGTGCTCTCTCGCTCACTCTCTATCTTTCTTTCTCTTTCTTCTGCTCTCCTCTTACTCTCTGCTTCTTCTTCTCTTCACACTCTTCTCGAGCTCTCTACCTCTCTTCTTCTCCTACTGCTCTTCTTCTTTCTGATGGGAATCGACGCCGAGCTAGTACTTTTCATATTGCATTTATATCCTTTAGTTTATTTTTATATCCACGGGAAAGTGTACGCGCAATTGTACGGCTTTATCGGCCAATGCGTCACTCCCGTAGATTATGTGGGTTTCTATGTAATTTGCCCATGGGACCAGCAAGGGGGCCCTCAGCCCTTTCCCATTGGTCCACCTAGACCATGTGGGGCTGGTCAACCAGCCTAGGTGGCCTTCTAGATGAGTGGACTAGTCATATGCCACATGGGTAGACAAAGGGTTAAGAATGTCAACATTCTACACCCATCCCACCTACCCCCATTCAACCTTCCATTCAAAACCTACCCATAGTCAATAGGCCGCCCCCCCTTCTTTTTTTAATGTTTTTTTTTGTGTTTGTGGCATGCAATCCCAGCCCTTCAATCCCCATCCCTAGATCTAAGGGTGGATAATTGATTTGGTTGGAATCATATAAAAGATTGTATTTTTATGTGAAAATCAATGAAAATCAGAATTTTGTTGAATGAGCAAGAGCTAGCTGCGCCCCCATCCCTCTCTCCTCTGGTTCTCCCCTTCCCAAGTCTCCATTCTAGAGTGGTATCTCCTTTCCCCACCCTCCGGTGATCATCGGTGCCGCCGCCGCCGCCGTTCGTGCCGCCATCGAGCCGCCGCTGCAGTTCTGTCCGCACAGTACCACAACAACTTACACGAAATTCCCACCTCAGCCATGAGCTCAGATCGAGCTGGCAATTTTACTGGGTATTGCAGAGGTGTCAAGAACATCCCCTAAATTTTGGTTTGTCATTCAGATCCCGTTTAGTATTTTTAGATTTTCGTCCACTCTTCCACTTCTGTTCTGTCTGCTGTCTGTTTCCATTTTCACCCGCCCTGCGTTTTAGGTCTTAGGCCCACTTTTTGAGCTTTTTTCATCCCACAAATTTTACTGGCGTTTCCTTCCATCCACCCCTTCATCCACAATTTTTCTTAATTTTTGGTTCGTCCATCTCATATTTTCTAAAAATCGTTCTCAGTCCCATCTACAGTTCTATCCACCTGTTCCCAGATCCGAACACCAGTCACTTCAAAAATCATATCAAATCACCCCCACCTCCAACTCCAATTCCCAAATATGTCCCAGTTCCATGGTTTGATTATCAACAACTTTGAAGAAGAGATCAAAGTCCGAATCCCACTGTAAGTAGGCGGTCAATGGCATTTTACAGGGATCTGATATGCTGATCTGAGATTTCTGGAGCAGTGGAGCAGAAGATTGAAAAATATCTAAGGCCCTGGTCCGCATAGGTTCAGAGGAATCCACTAGCCCTACGTTTGAGGATTTTGAGTCCTCTTTCCAACGGCACTGGTTTCGTCGCATTCCGGCGACGGGGCTGATCACAGCGGCCATTTTCGTCCGAGCGCGCGCTGCAAAACAGCAGCAACCAGCCCGTGGGCAGCAATTCCGACGGGTACCGAACGGAGCCGCCCGGCCTCCGATCGCCGTTCCGGCGTGCCGCCAGCCCGGGGATCGCTTCTACCAGTGTCCCCACCACAGCGGTGACACCGGGTCCCACACGGCCCCTCCGGACAGCGCGTGGGCCCCACGGTCGTGATTACGCGTGTAGCCGAATCAACACACGAAGCTGCCCGTCATCCCGAATTCGGTCCTCCCGGGCCCATTTGTGTCGCCCTTTACCTCCCTGCGTGGAGTGGGCATATTCCCATTGCTGTAATTATTGTGTGTTAAGTTCCCCGAGAGTACGAGTTTCGGCCGGGTCCGTCATCCCCACGCCGAGCGCGTGGAGGTATCGTTCTCACTCCCTACACTCGGCATTTGCTTATTTTCATATATACTTGTTTATGCCGCTGCTAGAGAGCATGATAGGGTAACTAGCTCGCTTTCTATTTGTATCACCGCTGCTGCGAGAGTGAGCATTACCGTCCCGTGACCCGATCCGGGCACGAAAGAGAGAGCCGACCACCCTAGCTCTTGCCGGTTTCTCAACCGCGCACGTCCGACGCTTCCCTCGTTAAGGGACGATTGCGAGCTTGTCGTGTCCGTGTCTCGTCCCGCATCAATTTGGTATCAGAGCGAGTTTGAGTCTAGGGTGTCAAAAAAAAAGAGTGTGTCATTTATGTCTAGTCATTCGTCATCATTGTTTTAAAACAAAAAAAAAGTGTCTTTTTGCATTGCCCCCCTTTACTCGGTATATCAAAAGGTGTTGTCCGAACGTTAGGCCACGCCTATCGGGAAGGCCACACACTTGTGCGAGTGATCTTCGGATCGGTTATCTCCGCCACGTACCGAGTCTTGGTTTACGTCTAGGGTCCTTAGTGTGCATGCATTCCAAACTTGCATAGTCGGTCTAGTGTCTTGTCACCGTGTGTATGCATGTCCATGTCCACTACCCATGGCCGATCCCCAAGACCATACGTCCGAGTGGTCAACTTTTGTGGCCAAAATGAATGTCCTCATAGACCGAGCCTTTGGTTTTGCCCCTCTCATTATGAAAGCCGCTCTACCCAACGGGTCCACAACGGAACTCCATTTCACCGATAGGGAGTCGGATAATTGGGTTTCTCTTGACATCGTGGAGTCTCTCTCCAAGACATGCGAGATTGTCCGCGATGGTGATTTTGCTTGTGTTGAGTTCTATAAGAGGATCGGCTCTGTTCTCTACACCGATGGCGCATGGTGCAGGATCGGCACACTTGTTGGTTCATGCATTATTTTAGGGCAAAAGTGGTTAGGAGAGAGAAGGGCCAATCTTGACTGGGACAAGAGGACTTGCACCTTATGCCCACCATACCTACCCGGTAAGATCACCCTTAGGGACCCCGTATGTCCAGCCACCCAGCCCCAGCGGCCCACTCCACCTTCGGATTCGCGCTTGGAGCCACCTCATCCCGAGCCACCCGTATTTCTAACGGGTACATTATACATAGCCGAGCCGCTTCTTAGTTGGCTCAAGGATGACTTGGTCCCACTCCCTTACCCGTCTATGGACCCTACCCTACCTTTGGTGTCCGTCAACTCCTACCACACAACTTTTCGGTCTAGTCACCATGTCGACACTTTGGATGACCTTATTATGGGATTAGATTCACAATGGGAGTTGACGCATCTTTTGGCCCGAGGCTTTGACCAACCCGCTAGTCTTAGCTTCACCCATCCGGCCTTAAGATCCATTACCTCCGTGTGCACCGTGGGGTGTGTCACCACGGAGATTCTTCTACTCCTCCCGATGCCGGCCGAGTCCGACTTCATTTCCTTTTGCCCGAGGGAGGAAGTTTATTTTCTTCACATGACCATTGTCCCGTTCACTATGACGAATGAAGGTGAGCATTCATACCTTCAAGATTTTCACGATTGGGACCGTGTCATGGAGGAACCCATCTCCCGGGGTCATACCTTCTTTGACCCTTTTGACCCCTCCACTAGTGAAGCTCCCGAGCTATCACCTTCCCTCCACCTCCATGTCATGTTGGAACCCACCATAAGGGGTCATACCTTCTTTGATCCCTTTGACCCCTTCCCTAGTAGATCCCTAGACCCTATATATTCCCTTCACTTCTTTGGGGAAGTCCACCTTCATACCCCTTTCCTACGGGTTGGGTCCTCCATACCCACCAAGCCCGTCCACGATACACCTACACCCGGCTCTTCCACACCCGGCTTTCCTAGCCCACTCAAGTCTCCTAAATCTAAAGGGCCGTCCATGCATGACTGGGTCATACTTGGATGTTTAGGTGTTCCCCATACCACCCATCTCCGGTTACATAACATGCATGCATGGCACACATTCGGGTGTCCTGGTCCGCCGTCACCCATGTACGGGTCGGACTAACATTAGGTATGTCTAGGGTCATATGTGAGTCGGTGTGTTTTCCTTGTGTGATTTATTTTGTGTGGTTTGTTTGCATGGTTTGTGTGTTGTTAGTCTGCATGAGTCTTGTGCAAGCTCGTTGTCGGTCTCTTATGAGTAAGAGGCGAGTGGACTCACTTGATGAGTATGGGATCGGTTCTACTTTATACCCGGATCAGTCACCTACAGGGACTCAGCGGTGATTCCTAGTGAGTCTTCGAGTTACTTCCTTCCCTTTTGAGAGTGCCCCACTCGGAGTGTCCACCTTTAGCCCATAGCAGTTTGTGCATATCGCGTATATATGGAATGAGCAGGTACCGATCACTTGGAGTGGAGCATACCCGCGCTACTTGGCACGGTCACGGATCCGCCGGAGTACTCGAGCATCCCTACCCCTACTCGACGGGGTCGAGTTCCTCCCACCCGGGGAGAGTTGATGGGAATCGACGCCGAGCTAGTACTTTTCATATTGCATTTATATCCTTTAGTTTATTTTTATATCCACGGGAAAGTATACGCGCAATTGTACGGCTTTATCGGCCAATGCGTCACTCCCGTAGATTATGTGGGTTTCTATGTAATTTGCCCATGGGACTAGCAAGGGGGCCCTCAGCCCTTTCTCATTGGTCCACCTAGACCATGTGGGGCTGGTCAACCAGCCTAGGTGGCCTTCTAGATGAGTGGACTAGTCATATGCCACATGGGTAGACAAAGGGTTAAGAATGTCAACATTCTACACCCATCCCACCTACCCCCATTCAACCTTCCATTCAAAACCTACCCATAGTCAATAGGCCGCCCCCCCTTCATTTTTTAATGTTTTTTTTTGTGTTTGTGGCATGCAATCCCAGCCCTTCAATCCCCATCCCTAGATCTAAGGGTGGATAATTGATTTGGTTAGAATCATATAAAAGATTGTATTTTTATGTGAAAATCAATGAAAATCAGAATTTTGTTGAATGAGCAAGAGCTAGCTGCGCCCCCATCCCTCTCTCCTCTGGTTCTCCCCTTCCCAAGTCTCCATTCTAGAGTGGTATATCCTTTCCCCACCCTCCGGTGATCATCGGTGCCGCCGCCGCCGCCGTTCGTGCCGCCATCGAGCCGCCGCTGCAGTTCTGTCCACGCAGTACCACAGCAACTTCCACGAAATTCCCACCTCAGCCATGAGCTCAGATCGAGCTGGCAATTTTACTGGGTATTCCAGAGGTGTCAAGAACATCCCCTAAATTTTGGTTTGTCATTCAGATCCCGTTTAGTATTTTTAGATTTTCGTCCACTCTTCCACTTTTGTTCTGTCTGCTGTCTGTTTCCATTTTCACCCGCCCTGAGTTTTAGGTCTTAGGCCCACGTTTTGAGTGTTTTTCATCCCACAAATTTTACTGGCGTTTCCTTCCATCCACCCCTTCATCTAAAATTTTTCTTAATTTTTGGTTCGTCCATCTCATATTTTCTAAAAATCGTTCTCAGTCCCATCTACAGTTCTGTCCACCTGTTCCCACATCCGAACACTAGTCACTTCAAAAATCATATCAAATCACCCCCACCTCCAACTCCAATTCCCAAATATGTCCCAGTTCTATGGTTTGATTATCAACAACTTTGAAGAAGAGATCAAAGTCCGAATCCCACTGTAAGTAGGCAGTCAATGGCATTTTACAGGGATCTGATATGCTGATCTGAGATTTCTGGAGCAGTGGAGCAGAAGATTGAAAAATATCTAAGGCCCTGGTCCGCCTAGGTTCAGAGGAATCCACTAGCCCTACGTTTGAGGATTTTGAGTCCTCTTTCCAACGGCACTGGTTTCATCGCATTCCGGCGACGGGGCTGATCACAGCGGCCATTTTCGTCCGAGCGCGCGCTGCAAAACAGCAGCAACCAGCCCGTGGGCAGCAATTCCGACGGGTACCGAACGGAGCCGCCCGGCCTCCGATCACCGTTCCGGCGTGCCGCCAGCCCGGGGATCGCTTCTACCAGTGTCCCCACCACAGCGGTGACACCGGGTCCCACACGGACCCTCCGGACAGCGCGTGGGCCCCACGGTCGTGATTACGCGTGTAGCCGAATCAACACACGAAGCTGCCCGTCATCCCGAATTCGGTCCTCCCGGGCCCATTTGTGTCGCCCTTTACCTCCCTGCGTGGAGTGGGCATATTCCCATTGCTGTAATTATTGTGTGTTAAGTTCCCCGGGAGTACGAGTTTCGGTCGGGTCCGTCATCCCCACGCCGAGCGCGTGGAGGTATCGTTCTCACTCCCTACACTCGGCATTTGCTTATTTTCATATATACTTGTTTATGCCGCTGCTAGAGAGCATGATAGGGTAACTAGCTCGCTTTCTATTTGTATCACCGCTGCTGCGAGAGTGAGCATTACCGTCCCGTGACCCGATCCGGGCACGAAAGAGAGAGCCGACCACCCTAGCTCTTGCCGGTTTCTCAACCGCGCACGTCCGACGCTTCCCTCGTTAAGGGACGATCGTGAGCTTGTCGTGTCCGTGTCTCGTCCCACATCACTTTCTCTTTTCTTTTTCTATCTGGATCGTGGCTCTCTGTATGAGCTTTTCTTCTCGCCAACTCGATCACCCTTCTTCTGTGGAAGAAGGCTGCATTATATAGCAGCAGCAACAGGTGGATAGGGCACAAAACGCGTGTGCCTCCCACGCTCGATCCAGAACCTTCCTGCCACGTGTCTTTATAGGATTGATTACTCTTGTCTCGGATCACGTGCAGCTCAGGTGTGTGGAATGTTCTTCCTCGGACCTGTAATGACATTAAAAACCATTAACACGCTGTATGGCCACAAAAAGCAAAGCTGCATGAGGTATGGACTGTACTGGGAATGACACGAGATAAACAGTAACAGAACAGACACAACGAAGAGAACGACACGAGATACAGCGGTGACAAAACTAAAACACTACAAGAGAACAACACGAAGTAGAAAGAAAACAACACGAAGTAGAAGGAAAACAACACGAAGTAGAAGGAAAGCAGCACAAAGTAAAACGAGAACGACACGAAGTGTCACTGTAACAACAAACACTACGAAGTTACGAATACAAAAACAACACGAAGACACGAAGATAAAAACAACACGGAGACACAAAAATAAATGAAAAACAACTCGAGTGCAAGGTTGCTCGAATCGTTCGAATGACTCGAAGACAAGAACGACACGTGCTGACAACAGAAACCGACACGAAGTGGTTGCAAACAAGCAAGACACGAGGTCTACGTAAAGCAACACGAAGTGTGGTCAAGGCGAGAAAGACACGAAGACGAAAAACAAGATTCGACACGAGGTACACACGATGACTACAGCACGAAATAAAGAAAACGACACGAAGTACACAACACGAAGACATAGACGGAAACGACACGAAGTGAAACAACAACGACACGAAGATGATGAAAACGACACGAGGTGAAGTCACAAAGCGACAAAGACACGAGGTGTAGGAAACACGACACGAAGACATGAAACAACAAGGAGATGAAACAGTAACCGACACGAGTTGAAAACAACACGAAGACGAAAACTAAAATCGACACGGAGTGTGGTCAAAGCGAGAAAGACACGAAGTCTAAAGCGAAAAACCAACACGAAGATAGAAGACAGAGAAACGACTCGAAGTGAAATGAGAACAGCATGAAACAAAGAAAACGACACGAAGTACATAAACACAACACGAAGACATAACTACTGAAATAATACGAAAGACACGAACACAACACGAAGACCAGATACACAAGATAACGCGAAGACACAATTATGAAAAACACCACGAGGTGACAGACAGCACGGAGAACGACGCGAAGTGAAACGACACTTGAACCTAGACAGACTTAAAGACCCAGCGAAAAAATGACTCGAAGATAGAAATACAAAAACAATCATGAAGACTTGAACACAAAATTAACACGAAGACGTAAACACAACACGAAGACAATGGATGCTACAGTGCAATGTCTAGACATGAAATCCAATGCAAACGGCTGTACAGACTTGAAGAATAAGCCAGTGTATAGACTTGAAATCGAAGACCAATGTGCAGACTTGACAGTGATCTCTGCAGCGAATGTATAGACTTAAGCAGAGCTGCCAGTGTATGAGCTTGAACAGTGCAGCAAGTGTACAGACTTGGATGACCCACACCAATGTATAGACTTCCAACGTGAGAGACATGCTGTACAGACTTGATGAATACTGATGCATGAACAGTAATGCATAGACTTAGGAGCATATGACCCGGCTGTACAGACTTCACGCGTTGACGCTGTACACACTTCTAATGAAGTGCGTTGACGCTGTGCACACTTAACCAATGCAATGCATAGGCTTGAACGAGAGTCCAATGTATAGACTTGCATGATGCACAAATACACAATCCAGTGTATAGACTTTGCTACCCAGACATGATATATGCAGAGACATGATATCTGACATAATGCAATGCACATATATAAAGAGCAAATGCCATCAATGCTAAACATCATCATTCATGTTGCTATCAATATGCAGAATGCTCAAGAATAAGAATGCATAGAAATGCACTTTGTTTATTGTAATCATCAAAACATAATAACATTGCTATCATCAAAATACAATATCAAATGCACTCAAATGCACTCACTGCCTTGCTATCATCAAAACCAAATAGCATTGCTATCATCAAGGCGACATAGCACATGCTTGTGCCTAAGAGGCACAACATTCTCCCCCTTTTTGATGATGGCAACACAATGTGACAGTGAGTCACACACAAGATTTTCTCCCCCTTTGACATGATCAAAAAGAGAAAAACAGTAAAAATATGAGTGCAAAGTGCAATATGCATGCAAATTCCTCTAGAACATTTTTCCCTTGAAAGTAAGACTCCCCTGAATTATTTCTCCCCCTAAATAGAAGCTCCCCCTTTGAGAAGGAATATGAACAGATAAACAAGGTAGAGAAAGTAGGAGGGTCACTTGACAACAGCTGAATCATAGGTTCAGAAAGGAAGCATGATTATAAGCAACTGTTAAAGTTTAAAAATCAGCAACATACAATTTTGACAAAGATTCAGGTTTAACAGTTATAATTCTAGAGTAAAACACCTGACCCCTGAAAAAGAGTTTTAGATTCCATTTATAGCAATGAATCTAGGGCACATGGTATTAATAGATAAGTCAGACATAATACCCTTTTATGATTAAACAAGGAAATTCAAGAGAGGCAACTTGAATATGTATTAATAAAAACAATTTCCGCTCATAGACTTTTGATTTTCAAAGGGTTACAGCAGTGTGATTTTCATTTTTCAATTTCTGAACCTGAACTGAGTAAATAGATCAGTGGCATTTATGCTGTTGACATTAGGTGTACACCTTGATCAGAGGTAAGTACCCCCAGTTACTAGGCATAAACTACTAGACCTATTTCAGATCAAAACCCACAAAGAATAGTCTTCACTTTTGACATTAAGGGTACACCTTGATTAGAGGCCAGTACCCTCAGTTACTTGGTGAGGACTCCCCCTATAGATTTGACCCTATGAACAGAGATAGTCTAAAGCACTTCATGACATGTGAATTTTTCTACTTCTTTGGAGGAGTTCACAGTTTCTCAGTGCAATCAGCCATTGCTCTGTCACTATGTTCAGTTCTTAACATTAATGAACTTATTTACTGCTGCCCTTAATTCTTTTAGAGTGATTGTTTAAAAAATCAGTACACACTCTTATTAGCCTGTTCTAGACATATCCAGTTCAACACATTTAGGCATTACAAAAAAAAACTTTTTCTATTTTAGCTATGAGACAAAGATTAAGAGCTATAAAAGTTTTCTTTTATCTCAAATTCTGAAGTGCAGACACTTAACTCTCCAATTTATAAAGGTTAAACTTTTAGTTCTTTTCAATTTGTAAATGTGATTCTTATAAGTGAACAGTTGCAATAATCACCATTCAATGTACTAAACCAGATGCAAAGCTGTTGTTTAGTGAAGAAATGGGGAAAGGATAGCAATAAGCATTATGATCCATAGCATCTGATGACAGTGAATATGAATGAGTTGTAAGGGGACAATGAGAAGTACCAAGGATTCAATGAATTGAATAGAACTCTCAGCTCCCCCTGACACCATGATGCAAAAATATGCTATGCATTAGACTGTTCTACATGCAGACTATGCAACATTAGTCAAACTCCTCCTGACAAAGTGCATGAAATAGAATTAATGAACTGCTCATAATTTTAGAATATGCTCAAGAAGAATTCATGCTTTGTTCAATCAGAGAGAGAATTTATCAAATGCATCATCTTCATTTTAAATTTTCAGATTTTTTTTTCAACATATGATGCAGTACACTGTTCTACATGAAAACTAGACCCATGGTACTAGGCGGAGGACCTGGTCTCAAAGACCATCTCACACATGGTAGGAACCTCCGGGCAGATTTCCCTGCCTTTTAGTAACATACCATTTGATATACCAGGGTTAACAAGGACAATGCAACATAAAGCAGTCCTTCATGCATTGAACAGCATCATTGACACATGCAATGACAATCAGTCTATACACAATCAGTCCAAGTATGCATTCAATAACAAGCATGCAATGCATTAACACAAAACACATGCATGGACACAGAGTCTATATAGTGCATCAACTGTATACACTAAAGAAGCATTCAAATTCAGTTCAACATATAGCAAGAGAAGAGCATCAGATATGCAGAATTGAATTCAATAGTTGAGTCTGGAATGCAGACTGATCAGCTAGACATGAAGAGTAAAAAAAAATCAACCAAGCAAATCAACATGAAACTCATAATTTTCATGCTCACAATTTCAGATAATGGAATTTAAAACAGATTTCAGAACTGACCTGAATTGAATCATGGGGTTTTCTTTTTGAGTGCCTTGGTTGACCCCTTTTAATTTTCCTTCCAAGGCACATCTGCAGCAAGTCAATCAAGTTGATCCTGCATAGACCCAAGCAGTCTTGGGTCCTGCACTACCCCTATCAGGTGTTCTAAACAGTTTCTTAGCAACATGGTCATCAAATTTAATCAGAAAATAATTGTCCATAGAGTGACCAAGTTTACCACAATATCTACATGAAACAGCAGATTTTCTGGTCCTATGATGCATATCAACAACAGCATGAGACCTATGATAATGAGCATGAATTGTTCTGTTGTAAGCATGAATTTTTGATTTACCATTACCTGCCCACCAGCATTCAGAAGCTCGGTGGCCAGGTTTTCCACATTCATAACAACCAAGAGTCTTTTCTTTAAGACCAGCTTTATTTCTGCCCAAGAAATTTTTGTTTGGAGAGAATCTTACAAATTTGGAATTAAAATGATTTCCCTGAACAAACCAGCAGTCCTTGACTGCATGCCCATACTTGCCACATTCAATGCACCTAGGGTGCTTACCTCTTGAGCCAGTAAATCCCCATGAAGGCCTAAACCAACACTCAATAGCTTTATGACCACGTCTGTTACAATTGTAACAAATGATATGTTGGTTTGAGGAAGACATGTTTCTTTTGGGGTGGTGATGATTATTTGGAAATATTTTATCATGCATCATATCATCACTTATCATCACTCTGCAGTCATCCATATAATGACCATGCCTACCACAGTAGTAACAAGAGGCATCAGATTTCTTAGGAACATGGTTTCTATCATATGAGTTCCTAGAAGCATACGAATGAGTACAAGAAGCATCGGATTCAACAGAGCTAACAAATTTCAGAGTATAACCAGAATTATTTTTTTACCCTTTTTGTTTGACTCTTCCTTGTCAATTTCTGATTATCCTCAACAGGCTTTGTTTGTTTTTCAATTTTCTGAGCTTTAAACTGAAAGACAGTTTTTGAAGGTGACTTCTGATTTTCACTTTGTTTTGGGGATTGCCTTGAAGTACCAGCTATATCAGAACAGCAGTTAGTTCCCCCTTCAGAGTTATCATCCTTCCTCTTCCCAACAGTTTTTATTTTTCCTTTAATCTTGGCAGACTCAATAGCTGAATTTTCCAGATTATGAATTTTATCTTCCAAGCTAGCAATGTGAAGTTCATAACTGGCTATTTCTTGTTCACTGCAATTAACACATTCGCTTAGAACTTGGTTTGCGATTTTATACTTCTCAATTTCTTGTTTTAGGCTGTTCAAAATTTCTGAATTTTCATCATAGACAGCCTTTCCTTTTTCTGTAGTGAGAAGTCTTTCAGACAAGCCAGTATTCAACAACTTCAGTCTTTCAACTTCAGCTTTTAATTCAGTGTTTTCTTCCTCAAGATTTTTATCCTGAATTTCATTGTTAGCACATCTCTCTCTTCCAGACACGTGCTTCAATTTTTTAATCAGTTCATCTTCTCTTTCTTCTGCTTTAATTTTCTCAGCGAGCAGATTTTTGTGATCATCTTTAAGTGAGGCAATTTGTTTATTTAGCCGTTCATTCTCACTAAAGAGATCTTCATTTCGTTCTCTTAAAGCAGAGCATATTTTACAATCTGATTTAGCAGAAGAGGACTGTGAAACCTCATTGATTTCATTCATTCTGATAATAAGAGTTTTATTCTTCTTTTGAAGATCCTCATTCTCCAATTTTATTTTGTCCAATTCAGAATTAACTTTAGTTAGTTCTTGCATGCCTTTTAGATGCTCATTTTTCTTATCATTCAGTTGATTCTCAAGTTCAGACATTTTATCTAAGCATGTTTGTTTTTCAATTTTTAGAGAATCATTTTGTTTCTTAAGATTCTGAACATCTAGCATGCATGCATCATAAGACTTTTTCAAATTTGGACAGTTTTCACAGGAATCTTTCAGATTTATTCTATCACATTTCTTTTTCAACTTTTTGTTCTCAGATTTCAATTTCTTGGATACTTCTAACAAATTTTCATACATCTCTATTAATTCATCGAAAGAGTATCCTTCTGATTCAGAACTTACCTGAGATGAGATCTCATCTTCATCATCCCGGTTGGCCATCAAGCAGCTATCACCTTGCTGATTATGCGCAGAAACGACTCTGTCATATATTTCCTTTCCAGATGTGCACCTGAGAACAAAAGGATACATATCAGTATTAACTACAGCTCTCAAGATATTAAGAACTATGGTATTATCGCAATTCTTAGAGCTGTCCTCACTAGACCAATTGGTCAGATCTTTAGGTAAGCGGTGTGGGCCTTTAGATATAAGACTCCACAAATGTGGACCAATTGAGTCTATGTACACAGCTAGGCCTCCTAGCCAACTTTCAAAGTTAGAACCATCATAAATCGGAGGTCGAGCCATTAGAACAGATGGCAGACAAGTTCAGCGAAGTAAAACAAATGACACGAACTCCACTGAAACTAGATAATCAAAATAAGACACAAGTCAACGAAGCAAGACACGATTTCAAGAGACCCACTCTGAAATGCACCAAACAAATCGGCAGGATCCTCTGCAGATTGTTAGATCTGATAGATCAGAGACCCGCTCTGATACCAATTGTTGGGTTCGGTGCAAGTATTCAGAGGGGGGTGAATGAATATAACCCTTTTAAAAAACTTTCACCCAATATAAAATTTCGCTCAAAATAGAACTATGAAGCTAACTAGACAGATTTACCAAATCTGAAAGCTAATCAACATTTTGTTTGACCAGTTAGCAAACACATGGAGCGCCCCTATGCATTTATCTAGCGGAAGCACAAATGAACAAAACAAATCACAATGCACAAGGGGTTTTTAGGTGGTTCGGTCCTCCAGACCTACATCCACCCCACACTCAAACCGAGTGTGGCTTCCACTAGCTCACGCTAAAAACAACAGACTCAGTCTGCAACAAATGCTGCCAAACAGCTTGACCAGGGGAACAGCCTCCCCTCTTCCTCCCAACCGGAGGGAACCACTAGTGACACCAGTCACTAGCAAACCAGAGACACACGGTCTCTCTTCCTCCAGATCTGGAGGGAACCCCTGGACTTGAATCCACAAGCCCAGAACCGGAGACAAGTCTCCCTTCCTCCAACCCGGAGGGGAGCACAACCGGAGATAAATCTCCCTTCCTCTAACCCGGAGGGAAACAACCGATGACACCCTGTCAAAGGCAACCAGAGACGCAAGTCTCTCTTCCTCCACACCGGAGGGTACCATCCACAAGTAGCACCCAGCTACTTGCAAACCGAAGACACAAAGTCTCCCTTCTCCTGAGCCCACAGGAGGAACCCCGACCTCTCTACAGAGGATCGGAAATACAGTAAATGGATAAAAACAAAGGAAAAACAATAAACGAAAATAACTTCAGCAAAACAGAAAGCTGAAAAACAAAATGCACAATGTGGCTCTCAACGGAGCTGGCTGGCCTGGATTTGATCCACGGTCCAGTAGACGAATCTTCAGGTAAGATCTTCTTTCTTCTCCACGAGCTCTCTCGCTCACTCTCTATCTTTCTTTCTCTTTCTTCTGCTCTCCTCTTACTCTCTGCTTCTTCTTCTCTTCACACTCTTCTCGAGCTCTCTACCTCTCTTCTTCTCCTACTGCTCTTCTTCTTTCTCTTTTCTTTTTCTATCTGGATCGTGGCTCTCTGTATGAGCTTTTCTTCTCGCCAACTCGATCACCCTTCTTCTGTGGAAGAAGGCTGCATTATATAGCAGCAGCAACAGGTGGATAGGGCACAAAACGCGTGTGCCTCCCACGCTCGATCCAGAACCTTCCTGCCACGTGTCTTTATAGGATTGATTACTCTTGTCTCGGATCACGTGCAGCTCAGGTGTGTGGAATGTTCTTCCTCGGACCTGTAATGACATTAAAAACCATTAACACGCTGTATGGCCACAAAAAGCAAAGCTGCATGAGGTATGGACTGTACTGGGAATGACACGAGATAAACAGTAACAGAACAGACACAACGAAGAGAACGACACGAGATACAGCGGTGACAAAACTAAAACACTACAAGAGAACAACACAAAGTAGAAAGAAAACAACACGAAGTAGAAGGAAAACAACACGAAGTAGAAGGAAAGCAGCACAAAGTAAAACGAGAACGACACGAAGTGTCACTGTAACAACAAACACTACGAAGTTACGAATACAAAAACAACACGAAGACACGAAGATAAAAACAACACGGAGACACAAAAATAAATGAAAAACAACTCGAGTGCAAGGTTGCTCGAATCGTTCGAATGACTCGAAGACAAGAACGACACGTGCTGACAACAGAAACCGACACGAAGTGGTTGCAAACAAGCAAGACACGAGGTCTACGTAAAGCAACACGAAGTGTGGTCAAGGCGAGAAAGACACGAAGACGAAAAACAAGATTCGACACGAGGTACACACGATGACTACAGCACGAAATAAAGAAAACGACACGAAGTACACAACACGAAGACATAGACAGAAACGACACGAAGTGAAACAACAACGACACGAAGATGATGAAAACGACGCGAGGTGAAGTCACAAAGCGACAAAGACACGAGGTGTAGGAAACACGACACGAAGACATGAAACAACAAGGAGATGAAACAGTAATCGACACGAGTTGAAAACAACACGAAGACGAAAACTAAAATCGACACGGAGTGTGGTCAAAGCGAGAAAGACACGAAGTCTAAAGCGAAAAACCAACACGAAGATAGAAGATAGAGAAACGACTCGAAGTGAAATGAGAACAGCATGAAACAAAGAAAACGACACGAAGTACATAAACACAACACGAAGACATAACTACTGAAATAATACGAAAGACACGAACACAACACGAAGACCAGATACACAAGATAACGCGAAGACACAATTATGAAAAACACCACGAGGTGACAGACAGCACGGAGAACGACGCGAAGTGAAACGACACTTGAACCTAGACAGACTTAAAGACCCAGCGAAAAAATGACTCGAAGATAGAAATACAAAAACAATCATGAAGACTTGAACACAAAATTAACACGAAGACGTAAACACAACACGAAGACAATGGATGCTACAGTGCAATGTCTAGACATGAAATCCAATGCAAACGGCTGTACAGACTTGAAGAATAAGCCAGTGTATAGACTTGAAATCGAAGACCAATGTGCAGACTTGACAGTGATCTCTGCAGCGAATGTATAGACTTAAGCAGAGCTGCCAGTGTATGAGCTTGAACAGTGCAGCAAGTGTACAGACTTGGATGACCCACACCAATGTATAGACTTCCAACGTGAGAGACATGCTGTACAGACTTGATGAATACTGATGCATGAACAGTAATGCATAGACTTAGGAGCATATGACCCGGCTGTACAGACTTCACGCGTTGACGCTGTACACACTTCTAATGAAGTGCGTTGACGCTGTGCACACTTAACCAATGCAATGCATAGGCTTGAACGAGAGTCCAATGTATAGACTTGCATGATGCACAAATACACAATCCAGTGTATAGACTTTGCTACCCAGACATGATATATGCAGAGACATGATATCTGACATAATGCAATGCACATATATAAAGAGCAAATGCCATCAATGCTAAACATCATCATTCATGTTGCTATCAATATGCAGAATGCTCAAGAATAAGAATGCATAGAAATGCACTTTGTTTATTGTAATCATCAAAACATAATAACATTGCTATCATCAAAATACAATATCAAATGCACTCAAATGCACTCACTGCCTTGCTATCATCAAAACCAAATAGCATTGCTATCATCAAGGCGACATAGCACATGCTTGTGCCTAAGAGGCACAACATACCCTACCTTTAGTACCCGCCAACTCCTACCATACTACGTTCCGATCTCGTCACCATGTTGACACATTGGGTGACCTTATCCTTGGTTTAGGTTGGCAATGGCAGTTGACACATATGTTGGCCCGAGGTTTCGACCAACCCACGAGTCATAGCTTCACCCATCCGGCTTTCGGGTCCATTACCTCCGAGTGCACCGTGGGTTGTGTCACCACGGAGGTTCTTCTACTTCTCCCGCTACCGGATGAGCCCGACTTCATGACTTTGCTTCCGAGGGAGGAGTCATATTTCCTATACACGGTCCCATCTACCATGACGGAGAAAGGTGACCACCCGCACCTTCAAGAATTTCACGATTGGGACCATGTCATGTTGGAACCCACCATAAGGGGTCATACCTTCTTTGATCCCTTTGACCCCTTCCCTAGTGGATCCCTAGACCTTTCATATTCCCTTCACTTCTTCGGGGAAGTCCACCTTCATACCCCTTTCCTACGGGTCGGGTCCTCCATACCCACCAAGCCCGTCCACGATACACCTACACCCGGCTCTTCCACACCCGGCTTTCCTAGCCCACTCAAGTCTCCTAAATCTAAAGGGCCATCCATGCATGACTGGGTCATACTTGGATGTTTAGGTGTTCCCCATACCACCCATCTCCGGTTACATAACATGCATGCATGGCACACATTCGGGTGTCCTGGTCCGCCGTCACCTATATACGGGTCGGACTAACAATAGGTGTGTCTAGAGTCATGCATGAGTCGGTTTCTTATTTGTGTGGTTTGTTTGGTTTGTGTGTCGTTGTTTGTCTGCATGCGTCTTGTGCAAGCTCGTTGTCGTTCTCTTATGAGTAAGAGGCGAATGGACTCACTCGATGAGTATGGGATCGGTTCTACATCTATACCCGGATCAGTCACCTATAGGGACTCAGCGGTGATTCCTAGTGAGTCTTCGAGCTGCTTCCTTCCCTTTTGAGAGTGCCCCACCCGGAGTGTCCACCTTTAGCCCATAGCAGTTCGTGCATATCGAGTATATATGGAATGAGCAGGTGACGGTCACTTGGAGTGGAGCATACCCGCGCTACTCGGCACAGTGACGGATCCGCCGGAGTACTCGAGCATCCATACCCCTACTCGACGGGGTCGAGTTCCTCCCACCCGGGGAGAGTTGATGGGAATCGACGCCGAGCATGTACATTTTATTTTACATTTGTGTCCTTTAGTTTATTTTTATATCCATGGGAAAGTATAAGCGCAATTGTACGGCTTTGTAAGCCAATGCGTCATTCCCTTGGATTGTGTGGGTTTTTGTGCAAATGTGTAGTAGGTCCAGTTAGGGGGCCCCCTCCCCTTCCCCATTGGTGCACCTCATCTATGTGGGGCTGGTCAACCATCCTAGGTGGCCATCTAGAAGGTTTGAATGGTAATTGACCACATGGGAGACAAAGGGGTTAAAATTTCAAAGGTAGGCCACCTACCTTACCTACCTAGTCAAAGGAGTGCTCCATTCATATGTAATTTATTTTTTTTCAGTTTTGACCACATGGGGGATGAAAATGACATATTTCTCACGAAATTATCAGCCCCCCCACCCCTTGCTATTTTCTATATAAACCTATGTATAGTGTCATTAGAGATTAATGAAGAAATGAAGAAAAAGATTGTAAAATTGGCTTGAGCCATTGAAGGGTGTGCCCTTGTTCCTCTCTCCCCCTGGTGTTCTTCTCCTCAAACCTCAAGTTCTAGAGTGTCTCCATCTTCTATCTCCCCCTCTCAACCTCTGATCTTCATTGGTGCCGCCGCCGCCGCCGTTCGTGCCGCCTTCGAGCCGCCACGGGATCGTCTTCGGTTTTCTGTCCTGCTAGACAGAGGTTCAGTTCGTGAATTCCTGAAGCCAGCCACGAGCTCAGATAGATTTGAAATTTTGAGGGTTGGTTCCTATCTTCTATCCCATTCTCCAAAAAAAAATCCAGGTTCAAAAGCCACCGTTTCATATCTTTACCATTTCGTTCAACTCTCAATCTCAGATCTGTTCTGTCACTGTCTACAGTTACAGTAGCCTTGAGTTCTCCACCTTCGACCACCCTTTTGATTTATGATAGACCTCCCAATTTAACTGGGTGTTCCGTCCATCATCCCCTACCACCACCATTTCTCTTAAATTTTTATCATCCTTCTACCTATTTTTAGAAATTCATGTTCTACCGAAGCTACAGTGTTGTCAGCCCATTTCTGGATCCGACCTTCGTCCACTAAACAAATCACAGAAAATCATAGATACATCAAAATGGGTCCAAACCAATTTTTCTGTCTTCCCAACTTCATTTCCAACAACTTCTCTGAAGAACACAACCCCAGATTCGGATGTCTACCATGCGGTCAAAGGCAATCTACAGTCAAGTTCTCTGCATGCCTCAGTCTTCAGTTACTGTACAACAGAGATTGAAAATTCCATAAGTCAAGATCTGAGCAGATCCAGGCCAGATCTTTGGGCCTAGGTTGAAGAGCTTCAAGCTATCTTTCCAACGGTGCCAGTCTCGTGTCGATCCGACATCGGGGCTGATCGCAGCGCCCATTCTCGCCGGAGCGCGCGCCAAAATACAGAACCGACAGATTTCCGATCGGGTTTTCCCGACCGGTGCCGAATGGAGCCGCCGGGCCTCTGGCCGGCGAACCAGCGTGCCGCCATCCCAAGGAGCGACCCTCCAGGCATCCACCACTACAGCGATGCCACCGGGTCCCACACGGCCCCTCCGGACAGCACGTGGGCCCCACCGTCACGTGTTCGGGTGTTGCCGAATCAACGCGAGAAGCCGCCCGTCAACCCGAATTCGGTCCTCCCGGACCACATTGTGTAGCCCTTTACCTCCCTGCGTGGAGTGGGAAGCGGCTTGCATTTCTGTAATATTGTGTAATATTGTTCCGGGAGTACGAGTTTCGGCCGGGCCCGTCGTCCCCATGCCGAGCGCGTGGAGGTATCGTCTTCGCTCCTTACTTGGCATTTTGCTTGATTTCATATATGCTTGTTTATGCCACTGCTAGAGAGCATATTTTAGGACCTAGCTCGCTATAATTTCATATCACCGCTACTACGAGAGAGTGCGCGAGACCGTCCCGTGACCCGATCCGAGCACGAAAGTGCGAGCTGACCACCCTAGCTCTTGCCGGTTTCTCAACCGTGCACGTCCGACGCTTCCCTCATCAAGGGACGATCGCGAGCTTGTCGTGTCCGTTTCTCGTCCCGCATCATATTTTTAACCCCCTTTCTTTTCTTTCTTCATTTTTTTTTGATTCGGGATGTGGACAAACTGGACCGCGAAGATATTGACTGGCCTTGTCAATGATGACAAGGATCGAATCCTGTTTCGATTCATCGACACTGGTTAGACGTCGCAGCAAAGGACATGGTCTATTAATGAGGATGTAAGATCCGTGTCATGGGCAAAGATCGACCGATCTCGCCGACGATGACGAGGATCGAAAGTGGGTTTATTAGCAAGGACGGGATTGTTTAACAGGGACATAAGGCCCAAGTTGAGAGTAGAGATCGGCCAATCTCGTCGAGGATGACGAGGGTCGAAAAGGGTTTGTTCATCGGCATATGCTATTGCCGAAACAAGGATGGGGTTGTCAACAGGGACGTAAGGTCCGAGTTGAGGGTAGAGATCGACCGATCTCGCCGATGACGATGAGGGTCGCAAAGAGTGTGTTAAAGGATTTCCGACGGGACTTTGATAATTGTCCCTTTCGGAGTTTTATTGGGTGGAGAATAGGAGAGGCATTTGGAAATTATCACTTTACTAACTCAAGCGCCCTTTCGGGTTTTCGCCGAAGCCAGCCCCCTCTTGGTTTTGCCCGCGCGCCCTTTCGGGTTTTTACGCGGCGGGGTACCCGATTTTGCCTGCGACGCCCTTTCGGGTTTTCGCCACAGCCGGGTTATCGCCATTTTTGCACTTGTCCCGATATAAGAACAAGTCCGGCGGGGTATCTCTATTTTTTAACCCCATTTTCTTTTCTTTCCTTTTTTTGATTCCGATATAAGGTGGGCTCGGTTAGGGCAGAATGCCACTAGACCGAGGCAAAGGTAGCTTGGTTAGAGCGGAATGCCGCTACCAACGGGGAGGTAGCTTGATTAGGGTGGAATACAACTAACCAGGGATAAGTAGTTCGATTAGGGCGGAATGCCACTAACCAAGGCAAAGTAGCTCGATTAGGGCGAAATGCCGCTAATCAAGGAAAAGTAGCTCGATTAGGGCGGAATGCCGCTAACCAAGAAGAAAAATAGCTCGATTAGGGCGGAATGCCACTAATCAAGGAAATGTAGTTCGATTAGGGCGGAACGTCGCTAACCAAGGAAAAGTAGCTCGATTAGGGCGGAATGCCGCTAACCAAGGAAAAGTAGCTTGATTAGGGCGGGATGCTGCTAACCAAGGAAAAGTAGCTCGATTATGGCGGGATGCCGCTAACCAAGAGAAAGTAGCACGATTAGGGCGGAATGCCGCTAACCAAGGAAAAGTAGCTTGATTAGGGCGGAATGCCACTAACCAAGGAAAAGTAGCTCGATTAGGGCGGGATGCCGCTAACCAAGAGAAAGTAGCTCGATTAGGGCGGAATGCCGCTAACCAAGGAAAAGTAGCTTGATTAGGACGGAATGCCACTAACCAAGGAGAAGTAGCTTGATTAGGGCGGAATGCCGCTAGCCAAGGAAAAGTAGCTCGATTAGGGCGGAATGCCACTAGCCAAGGAAAAGTAGCTTGATTAGGGCGGAATGCCGCTAACCAAGGATAAGTAGCTTGATTAGGGCGGAATGCCGCTAGCCAAGGAAAAGTAGCTCGATTAGGGCGGAATGCCGCTAACCAAGGAAAAGTAGCTCGATTAGGGCGGAATGCCGCTAACCAAGGATAAGTGTGCTCCTACCGATCACTCAGGGTGTGTCGGCTGCGCTGCATAATACAGCTTAATGTGTTTTCCGTTGAGGGGAGAGAATTGGATGACTCCTTTGTGGTCTACAAGGACGTAGGCACCCCCTTCATATACTCGGCAGACGATATACGGTCCGACCCAGTTTTCGACCAGCTTCCCCTAGGGGTTAGAAGCCATCACTTCTCTTCTTTTGACCATTACCAGGTCTCCTTTCTTGAATTCTCGACCCTTGACTAGCTTGTCAAAAGCACGGGCCATGCGAGCTTGGTAGAGCTGGATGTTTTGCTGCGCCCGGAGGCATTTTCCTTCGAGCTCAGCGAGCTCTTCCAATCTTCTTTCTGCATTGGTCTGCTCACCACTGGCTAATCCGTGCTGGATGGCAACTCGCAACGAAGGAACTTCGAGTTCAATCGGCACTACAGCTTCCGACCCATAGACAAGGGAGAAAGGTGAACAGCCCGTTGGGGTCTTATAGACAGTACGATAAGCCCAAAGTGCTTCGTACATCCTTTCTTCCCAATCCTTTTTATTAGACTTGACAGTCTTTGCCAGTAGTGTGCACAAGGTCTTGTTAAAGGCTTCTGCTAGTCCATTGGCTTGAGGGTTGTAGGGGGACGATGTCCTCCAGTCAATTTTGTATTTGTCGGCCAGCCGATAAATCTTCTGATTTCTAAAATGGCTGCCATTGTTAGAGATGATTCGGCTGGGGATCCCGAATCGAAATATTACATTCTGCCGGAAGAATCTTGCAACTAGTTCTCCCGTCACATCTCTTAGTGCTATTGCTTCTGCCCATCTGGAGAAGTAGTATGTAGCTGCTAAGATGTATTTGCACCCTGATGAAGATGCTGGCAGTGGCCCTACCACGTCCGTGCCCCACTGAGCAAATGGCCAGCTCGGCAGGGTGGGATGCAGTGGCACCGGAGGTCTCCTTGCCACATTAGCATGTTCTTGACATTTCTGACAAGCTTTGGCAAACTTGCAGCAATCATCAAATATAGTGGGCCAATAGTAACCCAACTTCTTTATCTCAATTTTCATTTTCAGGCCAGCCTGGTGTGCTCCAGCTGATCCTGCATGGACTTCCTGCATCATCTGTCCTGCTTCTGCTGAAGACAAGTAACGGAGTAGGACTTTCCTTCGGGCATCTTCCATAATTCGGAACAAGGTCCCGCTTCTCATCTCGTAAGAATCCTTGATCCTCAGGAGCTTCATTCTCTGTTCCTTTTCTTTTCGAAGTTGCTAGTGTTGAAACCAGCGTAGGAGATGCTCTCGCCAATCGGGCTGCTGAACCCCTTCGATGACTGCTACTTCCATTTCTTGTTCGTCGATCGAGACCTCTGTCACGCTGGGGACCTGTCGGCGGTTGATCACTGTTACATTCAGGCTTGTGTCTGGCGGGACTGCTAATGAACTAGCCAGCTTAGCGAGGGCATCCGCCTGAGCATTCTGGCCTCGGTTGATGTGCTTGATGCTGATGAAGTAAAATCTTGACATCAGGCGAGTTGCCAACTGGTGATAGGGGAGGAGCTCTTGCTTTCGCACCTCGAACGCTTCCTCCAGCTGTCTTATAACTAGCATGGAGTCTTCGAATGCTTCCAGCATCTGAATTCCCATGGACAGAGTAATTTGCAACCCGATTATCAGGGCTTCATATTCTGCTTCATTGTTTGTGCATTGCTTGTTTATGGAACAAGATGTATATACCACTTCTCCTTCTGGGGATTTCAGGACTATGCCTGCTCCTGCTCTGACCCTGGCTGGCCCGGTGGCAGAGGTGTCAATTCTGGAAGCGCCATCAAAGTATAGTTGCCATAAGGAGGGCCGTACTTGTACGGCTTCTAAAGTTTCATCCTCAGGAAGCTCCGGCTCCAACGGGCAATCCCCGGGCACTGGGTGCTCAGCGAAGAAGTCTGCAATGGCTTGGCCCTTGACGGCCTTACGCGGCACGTAGGAGATGTCAAACTCCATAAGGATTACCGCCCATTTGCCCAGGCGGCCTTTGAGGGCCGGTTGGGACATAATGTACTTTAGGGGATCCTCTTTGGATACCAAGCTGATTTCATGCGACAACATATAGTGTCGGAGCTTTTTAACTGTGAAGACCAGCGCCAGACAGATCTTCTCAATATAAGTATATTTCTCTTCAGTTCTGACCAGTCTCCGACTGAGGTAATAGAGGGCTTGTTCTTTCCCTTCTTCATTATTTTGGGCCAGCATTGCCCCCAGAGAATTGTGTGTAGCTGCTATATACAGTATCAATGGTTGCCCTTTCACCGGTGCGCCCAACACTGGAGGGGTTTTCAGGTAGTCTTTTAGCTTGTCGAAGGCTGCATGGCAATCTTCATCCCAATAAAAGGGGACATCTTTCATCATCAACTTGTGAAAAGGCTGGCACCGCCCTAACAAATTGGAAATGAAACGCCGGATATAAGCCAAACGGCCCTGTAGTGATCTCAGCTCGGAGATGTTCCTTGGCGGAGGTAACCCCTGAATCACCTTGATCTTTGCGGGGTCTATCTCGATTCCCCGATATCGGATGATGAAGCCCAAGAATTTTCCGCTCGACACTCCGAACGCACATTTCATAGGGTTCATTTTTAGCTAATGCTGCCTCAGCCTCTGAAAAACAATCCGGAGGTCTTGCAGATGATTTTCTTTTCTTCTGGTTTTGACCACCAGGTCATCTATGTAGCACTCGACCTTGTGGTAGAGTAGTTCATCAAAAATTTTGGTCATTGCGCGCTGATAGGTTGCGCCAGCATTCTTTAGTCCGAATGGCATTCTCTTGTAATGATAAATGCCTTTAGGAGTTCGGAAAGCAGTATGGACTCGGTCACGCTCTGCAATCCAAATCTGATTGTAGCCGGAAGACCCATCCATGAATGACAGGGCTTCATGGCCGGTTGTAGCATCAATCATGACCTCGGTTATTGGCACCGGGAAGTCATCTTTGGGGCAGGCTTTATTTAGATCTCGGAAGTCGACACATATCCGGATCTGTCCATTCTTCTTTTTCACGGGAATGATATTCGCCAGCCATGTGGTGTACTGGTTTTCTTCAACAAATCCCACGTCAATGAGCTTGTCGACTTCAGCACAAATTTGGGTGATGAGCTCTGGCCTCATGCGCCGCGGTGGTTGCTTCACCGGCTCGGCTTCAGGGTTGATTGCCAGCTCATGTTGTGAGACAGCGGGGCTTAGACCTGGCATCTCTTTATAAGTCCAGGCGAAGCAATCCCGGTATTCTAGCAGTAGTTGAATGTACAGCTCCCGTTCTTATGGGGACAGTTGGGCACTGAGGAAGGTAGGCCTAGGGTCCTTCTCATTTCCCAGGTTGACTTCTATCAGTTCATCGACTGTGGCTTGTCCTCCGTCTTCTATCTCCGGAGGTGCCGGTTGGAGGTCAACGAAGTCTGGAATGCCATCTTGAGGGTCGAGTACTTCGACTTCCTCGTCAGACACCGCCAGAGCTTCCTGAGGTTTCTTGATCTCTTGTGCTAGCGGCTGGGTGGATTGTTCTATCAACAGATCCATTGCCGTTGCAGCTTCCAAGGATGAAGGAGCAGCCTTGGTGTTTGCAGATGAGATTACAGCCATGACGGGCTGGTGACTGTTCACTACCAGGCCCGGACAGCATGCTGATTTTGCAGCAGAAGTTGAGGAAGTTTCACCTTCTGGGACAGTTGTATCTTCCGCAGAAGTGGCTTTCTCTTCTCTGGTAGCTGGCTCCCCTTGATTGGAGTTGACCAAGGCCTCCCTGATTGGCAGAAAGGGTGTTGAAGTTGTCATTAGTAGGACCCCTGTAGAGGGAGAGACTCCTACTTCTTGAATGTCTTCGGCTTCGCTGCTGCTAGCCGTATCAAATTCGGCTTGAAAGGCTGCTTCTTCAGGATGGACCTGCTCCCAGCATCGGCAAGGGATCAAGGTCTCTATTTGTTGATTCCCGGATAGAGCCAATTCAGCATGTTCGGCTTCCACCGGATATTCATCAAAGGTTGCCCCCAGAGGGCTATCTTCAGTTGGATAGAAGGCGGAGATAGTATCCACCTCGTACCGCCCACTATAATAGTAGTCTTCCAGGGTGAAGCCCAGCCCCGGGTGTTGAGAGACGCGTCTCATTTCTTTGTCCAGATTTGAAGGATGTCACATCTTCTGGAAAGCTTCTTTGCGCTTTTGAGATTGATCGGGAGGAATGTGTTGCTTCTGAAACATTATGGCCATCCGATCGGTTGTAAATGCCAGACCTTGGACAGGAACCGGCGGGTTGCTTATAACCTCGGGGAGGCTGCAATATGTGTCTTCCCGAGTGGGATGCTCCTCAGCTGTATAGAACAGGGTGCTGGGCCCATCTTCCTGTGTCACCTCCCAAGCTTTGAAAGGTTCGACAGTGGGATCATTGAGGCCGAGGACTGGCTTGGTGAGGCCGACCGGGACTCCGATGCGGTCGTGCTGTCGGTTGGCCTGCACTTCCTTAGCTTTGGGGTATAGTGCTGGGGGTGTTACCCTACCAACATTTCCAGGAGCTGTGATGTGGGAGACCACCTTTGGCTTGACATACCCGCGTGGCGGTGGTGGATACCAACCGTCACCCGATCTATTTTTTGATGCTTCTGTGGGGGTTTCAGCTTCAGAAACCTTCCGGGGAGACCCCATATATAGGTTGGCGTCCGCCAAGTGACATTCAAACACCTCGAATGGGTGGATATCAGCAAATGTCCTCTCCTCCTTCCCCTGGAGGCTGTATTTGATGCATTGATGGAGCGTGGAGGGCACCACCATGTTTTCATGCAGCCATGGGCGGCCGAGCAGTGCTTTGTAGGAGGTGCGAGAGTCAATGACATGAAACTGCACCGTTGTAGTGAAATCTGCCAGGGTCAGTGTGAACTCTGCCACTCCCATAGATACTTCACATTCTTGGTTGAAGCCAGCGATACGCATATCCCCGACTTTCTCGAGATGCACATTAAAGTGGTACCTCTCGTATATTCTATATGGCAGGATGTTGACTGCTGCACCAGGATCGACCAGAATCCGGTTCAGTTCTCTTCCGTTCAGGTGCCCTTTCATATATAGCGGCCCGTTGTGGCTGGCAGTAGGTAGTGGCATGTCTTCTGGAGAGAAGGTCATACTGGCTTCTGGTATAGCCTCAGCTATGCAGGTTTCAAAATGAGCAGGCGTCTGCAGAGCAGTGATGATCGCCTGTCGAGTTTCTTCACTCAAAGAGAGAATTTCCCAGATCGTAAATCGAGCGGGGAGCTTCTTGAGCAACTTCATTATTCGGCTCCCAGCCCGGACATTGGAGAGCTTCATCTCTTCAGCCCATCTGGGCTTGGGTAGGTTTTGATTTGTGGGTCCAGACGGACCTGCTTCATCTTCCTCAGACTCGGCACCCTCTTGGCTGGCACCGGCTGTCGGGTCTTCTTTATTAGCTGCTGTAGGGCAAGCTCCATCTGCATTCGCATCCTCAGTAGATTGCGCTAGCTGCGGGTGAATGGCCCCGGGTGTAGGGTCAGCCTCTTGACAGGGCTGCTTCCCTTTTGACATCTTCATAAATTCAAGGAATGAAGGGACTGCCTTGCCCCCACTCTTGTTGTATAGGCCTGACGGAAGAGGGATTTGGACTCCCTTAACTTCCGGCGGAGGTGTCCTGTAGGGTTGCTCCCCTCTGAACATAATGTTGTGATTGGGTGGTGGCTGGCGCCCCCATTTTCGGCCTGACCGAGTGGCATGTGCAGCAGTTGCGGCCTCGGCCTTGCCTCCCCCAGCATGGGGTGTGAAGCAAATTTCTTTTTCTTCCTCTTCTCCGGGTAGGTTGAAGAGTGCTGACAGGATATTGCAGGAGACGACCTGTGTTTTATGGGCCCCAGCGCCCTTTCTTTTCTTCTTCTTTTACTTTTTCTTCTTTTTGGTTTCTGCAGGTGCTTGCCCCCAGAACAGGTTGCTCTCTTGAGGTGGTGCTGCTTCAGCTTCCTCCCCTTGCTTGAGTGAGACTTGCTCCAGCTCTTGGCATGGGACGTGGTCCCGTACTAGCAGAGGTTTCAGTTCGGGCTGCACATATTCATCTAGCCCTTCAATTAAGTGTTGCAGCCGAAGGACTCCAGGATTGGTTTCCTTGATTACTGGCAGCGGAGTTTGTCTCCTCCTGTTAGGTGTATGTATTCTGACAGCTGTAGGTGGAGTGACCCATACGGGTGCTACCACTGGCGGAGCAGGCCGGGGTGTAATGCCACGGATATGTGCCCCCTCTTTTGGGCGGGGTGCCCTCTTCTTCTTGTGCTTCACAGGGATTTGCTACCACCCCTGTTGTTCTTTCACGGGCTCTAGGAAATGGATTTCGTAGGTGCTCCGTGTGCTTGCTTCAGAGATCTCCTCAGGTAATGCCTGGTAGAGGGAGATCATGTTGATTGCTGCCCTCCTGAAAGGGGCTTCATGTGGCTGAGGAGGGTCTACTTTGTACTCTCCCAGCTCCATCTCATTCTTTTTCACCATCCCTTCGATGACGTCTTTGAAAACATAGCAGTCTTTGATTGGATGTCCCAACATCTGGTGGTAGGGGCAGAATCTCGGACTGTCTTTTCTTTTCAGGTCCTCAGGCCTCCTTGGCTCGAGCAGAGTGACCATGATGTATTCTGTTACCCAGTCGAACAGGACTCGGGTCTTGTCTTTTGGAAAGGAATAAGCTTTCTTCATTTTGTCCCTCAGCGAAGGACCTTCTTTATCATCTGGAGCTTTTGCAGGCTGCGGGGGAGCCGCTTTCTTGCCCTTCTCCTTTTGTTGCTCGAATGCCTTGATGTCAAGCGCATTCGCTTCTTTAAGTGTGGGACGCCGTTCCGCAGTCTTGCCTTTCTGGACTGTGTTGGCGGCTGATGCCGGGACAGGCTTGGCTAGAAAGGCCTCTACCTCGGCCACCACATTATTCAGCCGGTCAAACGACCGTATTTTCATTCCAATCATTTTTTCCAGGGTTTCCCTCCTGAGATTTTGTTTGCATATTTGCACAGCGTCCTCCTGATGCGGGGGCCGCTTACATCTCATTCCGAGGTTCCTCCACCTCTTGATATAGTCAAGGGCAGTCTCATCTGCCCTTTGCCTTGTTGAGTAGAGTTCGGCCACCGTGACCTCCCTCTCTGTGACATGGAATCTTTCTCTGAACTTCCTCTGCATATCCGACCAGTCATTAATTGACCCGGCCGAGAGGCTGGAGTACCATTCAAATGCGAGCCCCGTCAGCGAGGACCCGAAGAATTTCAGTAGATATGACTCGTCGGTGGCCAGATCACCCATAACGGTCATATAGTAAGCAATATGTTCTTTAGGGGACCCTTTCCCGTTGAATTTGTCAAACTTAGGCGGCTTGTTGACCCCCGGGGGCAGTCGTTTAGCTGCATGGTGTTGCGGGTAGGGCACCCGATAGGCATCGAATGCGACGTAGTCGCCTTCACTTTTCTCTGCGAGCTTCAGCTCGATCATCCTTTCCACCATCATCCGGTTCACGACTGTGGGGTCGACTGGCTCCGGATAGAAGTGCGCTGGCTGCAGGTACGGGGTGACCAGGGTGGTCGCCTATGGAGGATGCAGCAGCGGGGGTGTCGGGTGCACCTGAGGGAGCACCGGAGGTAGCAGCGGCTGAGGCTGTGGCGGCCGCTGTTGCGCTGTCGCCATGCTTGGCTCTGATGGCTGGGGTAGTGTATAGAGCGGTGGAGGGTCGTCTCGACGAGCCGCTCCCCGTGATGATTCACCCTGGACTTCGGGTGGTTTAGAAGCTGATGAATGCTCAGTCTTTTCTATCAGCTGTTTCTTCAGAGAATCTATCTCCCGTTGATATTTCTGCAGCAGCATCAGAACTGATGGATCTATAGTGGTGGGGATACCCTCTGTCATTTCCCTGGACGTACCCTCAGGCAGGATGTCGAGGAGGACATCGTCTTCTTCTTCCGTCGTCACCACATTAGCGGTCAAGACGGGGGCCTTATCATCCCAGCGGGAATAGACCTGGGGTTGTTTCTCTTTCATCATCGTCAGAAGCCCTCTTGCTGCTTCTGTCCTGCGGGTAGTTGGCCCCGGCCGTACGGCCAATTGAGCCAGTTCTTGGGGGTCTTTAGGAAGCTTCCCATATCGGCTGGACACACCAGCCATGTTGCAAGTGAAAACCTGCATCCTTCTTCTTTGTCGATGGACCCTCCGCCTGGCTTGTTGCGGAAAGGTCAGTCTCTCGAACACAGAAACCCTTCTCCTTTCTTCCCGCTCGGGGAAGGCTTCATCGACTTCGATCTCAAAGCCGTCATCGTATCCATTGTCGTTGACAGACGACACCATCATTCTATCTTCCATCTCTTCTTTATGTGCTGCCGATGGGCAGTAATCTTCCTCGGTGGTGATTGTTTGCATCAACCGCTGCTGTTCGAGTGAGGGGTTGCCTAAACCTCAGAAATAGCTTCTGACTAAGCAGGTCATTTCTTCTCGACCCCGTTCTGGGTGTAGTACGGGGGATAGTGGTCGGCCTCCCGCAGGAGGAATGTAGGCCAGTCGAGCTCTGTCGGCTGGCTGTTGGAATCTTCACCCCGTGGCAGGGACGTTGGCTTGACGGGCTGCAGCCCGGAAACTTCTGTGGCGCGGAGGATCCGCAACCACCTATTCTTCCATCTTCGGGGGTAGGCCCCTTTCTCTTATCACCTCCGCATCGTCATTCACAGGATGGCGGCGGATGGGTGTCAGCTGGTGGACAGGTCGGGTCCGTTTGGGAACCCACACCTGTTTGAACTTCCTCGGCATGAGTGCCGGGTTTCCTTGGCCATGGTGGCCGGCTTCTTCCATTTCTGCCCTCCTTCCAGCAAGGGCTTGATATGTGTTGTGGACAGGAACATTGGGGATGACTCGGTCCGGGGTCACCCGTGCCGTGCGTCCGTTGAGGAAGACGCGCATGCCTCCAACCAGCATTGATTTCCTGGATTGAGACACAGTTCCGGTGATCACAGTAGCGTTCCTGCGGACCTGCCGACGCTGACGTCCTCCAGGGTGTTTGTTGGCGACAGCGGGGTGCGTCCCACGTACAACGTGGTGCACCATACAGCTAGCGGCCGGGGCCGGATTCTTGAGCAAGTCGTCGCAGCGGGGAACCTTTAGAGGCTCCACCTCCTCCATAGTTTGCTTGGCAGGTTCTGGGGCTTCGACTTCCAGGATGTCGATGAAGGCCAAACCCAGAAAGTTGGGGAAGCCTACGGCGGGAGGAAAGCTGCCGAATTCCATGGGCACCGCCAGGTACCCTTGCGCATGTCCGGCGACGATTGAAGGACCGAAGTCGGCACCAACGATTCCATGAGTTGTCATTGTTTGCCTACAAAGACAAACATGGAAATAATCAGTAGCCTTTGAAAGGGCTTCGAAGCCCGGATATCTCGGCAAAGAGATGAAAGGTGACACTGGTCCCACCGGGCGTGTCAGACTTATTTGCGACCTCTTTTTTTTCTCTCTTCGTTCGCGTATCGATCAGCCATTTGACTAACTGGTAATCAACTGACTGATTGACGACGCGGGTGTGCCAGTCACATGAGTGACGATTTTATTGTGCGCTCATTCTGACCCATGTCGGGTGAATGTGAGGTTTGGTCGGGACCAGCAGTCCGCCATACCGTAAAGGTTATGGCGTTAATTACATCCCCCATGAGGAGGGAACACCTTTGATTAATTACTGAGATATAGGGCTGTCAAAGCCAGAATAAAGGATACAGAGCATGCGAGTGATCGTGCAAGATGCTACGATTGACTACACACGATTTATTAGGGTGGACCCTGGTACATGGCGAGGACTTAGGCTCGAAGGCCACCTTCACGCGTAACAAAGCCCCCAATCAGGCGTAACCTGACCTTCTGGCAATGTTATTTGATATACCAAGGATGCACCTATTTAGGCATGCATTAATGCGATATGAAAGCTTGGACTAAGGCATGACGACAAGATTCGAGGCATATCAATTCGAGCTTGAACATGCTAATTTATCCAGTTTATTTGGTCGAGGAGCTTGTGTCCCTCTATGATTAGAAGAGGAAATCATCTCATGAGTGGGAAAAGGGGTGGAATGACGCGACGACACGATTCGGAACGAAACCGATGCAGTGCATGTGAAGAAAGGGGCTAAAACGCTTGAAACGGCACCCTAAAACGTAGGTAAAAGGTTTAAAACGGCGCCAGAACCGTAGGTAAAGGGGAAAACCCCTGTTAAAACGGCGCGGCTGGCTGGGGTGCGCCGGGAAGGGCGCGCCGTTTTAAGGTGTTATCACGCACGAACGCGCCAATTTAACCCGATTTCGTGGAAACAGGAGCTTCGTTAGTTTATTCATGGATATATATATATATATATATATATATATATATATATATATATATATATATATATATATATATACATAAAAAAGGGGGTTTTGGAGGATTTTGAGAATTCATTGAGTTGATTATTCATCGGATTGGTCCCAAGTCGCGCGAGGTCCGAACTCGAGCGCGATGATTGTTCCGAGTTTAAACTCGTTCGAGCCAGAATTTCGGCAGCATCTCCCCATCCCAAAGGATTATCGGGGAGACGTGGGGAATACTCACGTGGCGGAGTAAACCCCTAAAAGTCGGGTGGCGCAACGGCGGCCGACAGACCCAAACGGATAGGAAGACCCTGAGGGCTAGCCTGCTAGGCGTACCGAGTCCGTGGGTAATAGTGAGTGAGTGAGGCAACTCGATATGGGAGCGAAAACCCCGAGGGCTAGCCTACGAGGGGCACGCGACCCGAGTCACCACAACACTCGAATCGGGATGACCGATTAGAGAAGGAAACCCCGAGGGCCAGCCTACGAGGGGCACACGCATCTCACGGCCACCACAAAGTCCATTAGGGACTGTGGAGTTGAGATGTCGGGATTAACCCGTTTACTATTCACTCATTAATCCATAGGAGATTCGTCACTACTGGACGGTCCCCGGTGGACAGAGTGTTATCACAACGGAACAGTGGGGGATGTTCCCCCTCCCCGGGATACCGATCCACACTAATGAAACAGTAGAACGGAGCAGTGAGATCATTCGCATAACCAGCAGGTCAAAACTAATGCCTGTAGATATACATACGTTCATGCATGTGCACGTTCACAAATCAAAGAAATATTCATCAAGGAATGTTCAGAAAATAATAACGAGAATGTGGGGATGCCCTTATTTCCCTCTGTTCATGGTCGGGAACAGAAAGGGTATTACGACGGCGGCCTAGACAGGTTGAAGGAACCCATGTATTGACCCATCTTGCACGGTGAAAATTCTTAGCATTCGATCAGAAGAGAAAAACACCCCCGGGGAGGGGAATCGATGTAGCCCTTGCCATAGTAGGGCATAAAGCGTTGGGAAGACGGAACAGAAGTAAGATCATTCGGCCAAAGGAATGCACATTGCTTTGCGTTCATCCTCCACGGCGCCGACATCATTGTCGGACGCCGCTTCACCGGCTACAGGGAAGAAGAGGAAACAAAAAAAAATCTATAGGAAAAGGAAAGCATCGTTCGTTCATGATATAAGCAACAGGGTAAGGAAGTGCACAGAGCATCGTTTCGGCGCCGGCGTTGTCGCCCGGCTGCCGTTTTCATAAATATAAGGGACTCGGTACAAACAGAGAGGAGGAATAGAGATCTTGGTGAAGGAGGGGAGGTCAGGCTCATATCATCGCCCCTCCCCTCATTCACTTACATTGTTTAGAGAGAACCGAAGATAGAACAAAAAGGGGGAATCCGCCGAGAGAAAACACGGGGAACCCACCTAAGTAAATGAGAAACGGATGATCTCCTTCTTCGACTCTGGGAAGCCCGGGTGGAGCAGGGTGGCGACCGTCAAGAGGCTCAGACGGAGGTTTCTGTCGACAGAAGAAAACCCTCCGATCCCTGTCTCTGGACCCCTCTCCTCTCTTTCTAATTCCCTTTTTTTTCTTTCGATTCCGCCCCTTCCTCTCTGCCTCTCTTCTATTGCCTTATCCCTTTCTGGATCGGATCTCCTCTTTTTTCGGCCGAAGGCAGGCTGTATATATATAGCTTTTGTTAATCCGGCGCCCCGGGAAGGGGCGCACCGGATTTGATGGCGCCGGGAAGAAGCCCCGGTTGGCTTTTGCGCGCCGGTTCGACGGCGCCGGGGAACACATCCCCTATTATTCTTGGCGCGCCGGTTTGACGGCGCCGTTTTAACCTGTTCACTTGGCGTATCCAGTCCGGTGGGCCCGACGATGATTCTGTAAGCTCCCGTTGACTGTTCCTCTCGCCCTGGCCATCGGAGGGCCTTGACGGGGTGTTGACGAAGCTCTTGATACGACGAACGGCCTTAATCAAGACTTCGTGTGTGTCTGGTCCGAGCACACGGGTGTCCTGCTGATACAGCCTTTGGCACTGTGATTTGTGCTTCTGGCTGAGACGGACTCATGCTCGAAGCTTCCTTGCAGGATGACGTTACATCCTAGACAATTCCACCTTGAACGGTGATCAATTGGCCACTAACGGGCCCACTATGGCGAGAAGCCGAACCCGTGTCGAGTAATCGGGGCCTTCTGCTGACAGAACCTCCGGCCCCTTGTTGCGGATGGCCGAGGACATTCTTCCTCCTTAGGAGAGTCATAAGGTAGACCGTCGTCCTTGGTCGGGCGACGGATGTGGGGTAGCGGCATGACGGAGTCGATGCCGGATCATTGGACAGGCTTGATCGCGCTGCCAGTTGGTTGTGGGTTCGTTTCGACTCTCCTGAGGTAAAATCCCCGGTGCTCATTTCAAGGTGACTTGGCCCCCGTCAGCTTGAAGGGTCTTTGATAAGGTGGTCTTCATCGGCTTCTGTGCTTCAGTGGGCCGTATCATTCTTCTTTGCGGCTCAGTCGCCAAAGGATTATATTTTGAGTGCCAACATTTTCGTTCAATTAGTCAACCGGACTTGTTTGCGAGGGATGATACTACTTTTCCTCCAGTTTTATTGTCTACCCGTTAGCGGCATCTTGTGTGCGATAGTATATCGGCATACCCTAACCAGACTTGTTTGCGACCTCTTTTTTTTCTCTCTTCGTTCGCGTATCGATCAGTCATTTGACTAACTGGTAATCAACTGACTGATTGACGACGCGGGCGTGCCAGTCACATGAGTGACGATTTTATTGTGCGCTCATTCTGACCCATGTCGGGTGAATGTGAGGTTCGGTCGGGACCAACAGTCCGCCATACCGTAAAGGTTATGGCGTTAATTACATCCCCCACGAGGAGGGAACACCTTTGATTAATTGCCGAGATATCGGGCTGTCAAAGCCAGAATAAAGGATACAGAGCATGCGAGTGATCGTGCAAGATGCTACGATTGACTACACACGATTTATTAGGGTGGACCCTGGTACATGGCGGAGGACTTAGGCTCGAAGGCCACCTTCACGCGTAACAAAGCCCCCAATCAGGCGTAACCTGACCTTCTGGCAATGTTATTTGATATACCAAGGATGCACCTATTTAGGCATGCATTAATGCGATATGAAAGCTTGGACTAAGGCATGATGACAAGATTCGAGGCATATCAATTCGAGCTTGAACAGGCTAATTTATCCAGTTTATTTGGTCGAGGAGCTTGTGTCTGTTGTGCCTCTTAGGCACAAGCATGTGCTATGTCGCCTTGATGATAGCAATGCTATTTGGTTTTGATGATAGCAAGACAGTGAGTGCATTTGAGTGCATTTGATATTGTATTTTGATGATAGCAATATTATTATGTTTTGATGATTGCAATAAACAAAGTGCATTTCTATGCATTATTATTCTTGAGCATTCTGCATATTGATAGCAACATGAATGATGATGTCTAGCATTGATGGCATTTACTCTTTATATATGTGCATTGCATTCTGTTAGATATCATGTCTCTGCATATATCATGTCTGGGTAGCAAAGTCTATACATTGGACTCTCGTTCAAGCCTATGCATTGTCTTAGGCTAAGTGTGTACAGCGTCTTAGGCGAAGTCTGTACAGCCGTGTCTTATGCTCCTAAGTCTATACATTGGTGTTGGTCATCAAAGTCTGTACATCGCCTTCAATCTTCAAGTCTATACACTGGCTTATTCTTCAAGTCTGTACATCCACAGTTAAACTTGAAGTCTGCACACTAGTCTTCACTGTCAAGTCTGCACATTGGTCTTCGATTTCAATATCCAATACATTGGGCTTTTACATGAAGTCTATACATTGTTGTTTGCAGTACAAGTCCATACATTGGACTGTTCATCAAAGTCTGTACATCAGACTGCTATAGTAAGTCTGTACAGTGAGTGATTCATTGGTGAAGTCTGTACACTCAACTGAACTTCAAGTCTAGACATTGCACTGTAGCATCCATTGTCTTCGTGTTGTTTTTGTTTGATTGTCTTCGTGTTGTTTACTGTAGCAGCTCGATTTGTTCTGATGAACTTCGAGTCGTTTCCCAGTGAACCCCGTGTCGCTTCACCTCGTGCTGTTCTCATCGTCTTAGTGTTGTTTTCACTTCGTGTTGTTTTCACTTCGTGTCAACTTCGTCTTCGTGTCGTTTTCACTTCGTGTCAATTTCGTCTTCGTGTTGTTTTCAACTCGTGACGGTCTCTGTCATCTGTCTCCATGTCGTACTTACTTCGTGTCGGTTAATGTTGTTTCTGTGTCTTCGTGTCGTTTTTGTTCCACTGCGTGCAGAACATTGCAGCACCTCGTGTTGCTTTCTGTGCCACCTCGTGTCGGTTCTGTGTGAACCTCGTGTCGCTTCTCTCTATTTTCTAGTTGCATCTCGTGTCATCTTTTATGTCTGCTTGTTTAACATCGTGTCACTTACTATTGTTCCTCGAGTCGTTTCCTTTGTCTTTGGTGTCACTGCTTCATCACGTGTCGTGATAGCCGTGTCATCTTCTGTCTTAGTGTTGTTTTCACTTCGTGCAGCCTTCTCTAAGTGTTGTCCTTAGTTCGAGTCGTTTCCTTGTTATTTCTGACTTCGTGTTGCTTTTCCTAGACCTCGTGTCTTTCCTGATTTGCAACCACTTCGTGCTGTTTCTGTTGTCATCTTCGAGTCGTTCGAATATTCGAACAGCTTTGTACTCGAGTTGTATTCGTGTCTCCATGTTGCCTTAGTATTTGTGTCTTCGTGTTGTTTTTATGTTCATGTTGTGTTGTTTTTATGTTCGTGTCTCCGTGTTGTTTTTGTCTTCGTGTCTTAGTGTTGCTTTTTGTATTCGTAACTTCGTAGTGTTTGTTGTTACAGTGACACTTCGTGTCGTTCTCGTTTTACCTCGTGCTGGACTTATCTGACCTCGTGTCATCTTCCTTGTTGTGCTAGCCTTGTTCATTGTATCTCGTGTTGTCCTCAGTACAGTGCACCTCTTGATTCTATATACCTCATGCAGCTCTATTGTTAATGGCCATACAGCGTATTAATAGTTTTAATCTCATTACAGGTCCGAGGAAGAACATTCCACACACCTGGGCTGCACGTGATCCAAGACAAGAGAAACCAATCTGATAAAGGCACGTGGCAGGAAGATTCTGGAAATGTGGGAGGCACACGCGTTTTGTGCCCTATCCACCTGCTGTTGCTGCTATAAATAGAACCCTTCGTCCTCAGATGAAGGTGATCGAGTTGGCAAGAAGAAAAGCTCATACAGAGAGCCCCGATCCAGAAAAAGGAAGAGAAGAAAGAAAAGAAGAGAGCAGAGAAGAGAGTGAGAGCAGAAGAAGAAAAAGAGAGAGAGATAGTGCTCGTGTGAAAAGAGAAGAAAGAGTGAAGAAGAAGAAGAGTAGAAGGAGAAGAAGAAAAAGAGAGAGAGATAGTGCTCGTGTGAAAAGAGAATAAAGAGTGAAGAAGAAGAAGAAAAAGAGAGAGATAGAAGTGTGAGCCGAAGAGAATAGGGGAGCAGAGATCGAGAGAGTGAAAGAGAAGAAGAAGGAGAGAAGTGAAGTGGAAGAAAAACTTACCTGAAGATCTGTCTACTGGACCGTGGATCAAATCCAGGCCAGCCAGCTCCTGCGAGAGCCACATTTGGTTTTATCTTTTCAGCTTTCTGTTGCTGGTTTCGTTTTTCTTTTGATCTATTTACTTGCTGTGTTTCCGATACTCTGTAGAGAGGTCGGGTTTCCTCCTGTTTGTTCAGGAGAAGGGAGATTGATATCTCCGGTTGCAAATAGCTGGGTGCTACTTGTGGGTTCCCTCCGGTTTGGAGGAAGGGAGATCCGATCTCCGGTTCTGGGCTTGTGGATTGCAAGTCTAGGGGTCCCTCCTGGTCTGGAGGAAGAGAGGTCTTCGACCTCTGGTTTGCTGGTGACTGGAAGTCACCGGTTGGTTCCCTCCGGTTTTGGAGGAAGGGAGGATTGGTCCTCCGGTTCTAGTCTTGTGGGTTGCAAGACTAGGTGTACCCTCCGGTCTGGAGGAAGAGAGACTTGCGTCTCTGGTTTGCTAGTGACTGGTGTCACTAGTGGTTCCCTCCGGTTGGGAGGAAGAGGGGAGGTTGTTCCCCTGGTCAAGCTGTGTGGCAGCACCTGTTACAGACTGAGTCTGCGGTTTCTAACGTGAGCTAGTGGAAGCCACACTCGGGTTGAGTGTGGGGTGGATGTAGGTCTGCTGGACCGAACCACCTAAAAATCTATTGTGCAGTGGTGTGATTGTCTTTTTGTGCTTCCGCTAGGTGATTGTATAGGGGCGCTCCTTGTGTTTGCCTTCTGGTTGAGCAGAAGAGTTAATTAGTTTTCAGATTGACTAAATCTGTCTGGTTAGCCCCCTAGTGACCTCACTCTGTGTTTGGTTGTTTCACTACTGCCATTCTGTCTTCAAGTATATTTGGTTTGCGAACGAGCATTTTTAGTAAGCGAAATTTTAACTAGGCCAAAAGGTTTTTAAGAGGAAATATTCATTCACCCCCCCCTCTGAATACTTGCACCGATCCTAACAGTTGGTATCAGAGCGGGTCTCTGATCTATCAGATCTAACAATCTGCAGAGGATCCTGCCGATTTGTTTGGTGCATTTCAGAGTGGGTCTCTTGAAATCGTGTCTTGCTTCATTGACTTGTGTCTTATTTTGATTATCTGGTTTCAGTGGAGTTCGTGTCATTTGTTTTACTTCGCTGAACTTGTCTGCCATCTGTTCTAATGGCTCGACCTCCGATTTATGATGGTTCTAACTTTGAAAGTTGGCTAGGAGGCCTAGCTGTGTACATAGACTCAATTGGTCCACATTTGTGGAGTCTTATATCTAAAGGCCCACACCGCTTACCTAAAGATCAGACCAATTGGTCTAGTGAGGACAGCTCTAAGAATTGCGATAATACCATAGTTCTTAATATCTTGAGAACTGTAGTTAATACTGATATGTATCCTTTTGTTCTCAGGTGCACATCTGGAAAGGAAATATATGACAGAGTCGTTTCTGCGCATAATCAGCAAGGTGATAACTGCTTGATGGCCAACTGGGATGATGAAGATGAGATCTCATCTCAGGTAAGTTCTGAATCAGAAGGATACTCTTTCGATGAATTAATAGAGATGTATGAAAATTTGTTAGAAGTATCCAAGAAATTGAAATCTGAGAACAAAAAGTTGAAAAAGAAATGTGATAGAATAAATCTGAAAGATTCCTGTGAAAACTGTCCAAATATGAAAAAGTCTTATGATGCATGCATGCTAGATGTTCAGAATCTTAAGAAATAAAATGATTCTCTAAAAATTGAAAAACAAACATGCTTAGATAAAATGTCTGAACTTCAGAATCAACCGAATGATAAGAAAAATGAGCATCTAAAAGGCATGCAAGAACTAACTGAAGTTAATTCTGAATTGGACAAAATGAAATTGGAGAATGAGGATCTTCAAAAGAAGAATAAAACTCTTATTATCAGAATGAATGAAATCAATGAGGTTTCACAGTCCTCTTCTGCTAAATCAGATTGTAAAATATGCTCTGCTTTAAGAGAACGAAATGAAGATCTCTTTAGTGAGAATGGACGGCTAAATAAACAAATAGCCTCACTTAAAGATGATCACAAAAATCTGCTCGCTGAGAAAATTAAAGTGGAGGAAAGAGAAGAGGAATTAATTGAAAAACTGGAGCTAATGTCTGGAAGAGAGAGATGTGAGGGTAATGAATTTCAGACTAGAGATCTTGAGGAAGAAAACACTGAATTAAAAGCTGAAGTTGAAAAACTGAAGTGGTTAAACACTGGCTTGTCTGAAAGACTTCTCACCACAGAAAAAGAAAAAGTTGTTTATGATGAAAATTCAAAAAGTTTGAACAGTCTAGAACAAGAAATTGAGAAGTATAAAACTACAAACCAAGTTCTAAGCGAATGTGTTAATTGCAGTGAACAGGAAATAGCCAGTTATGAACTTCACATAACATCTTTGGAGAATAAGATTCAGGATCTAGAAAAATCAGCATCCAATTCTGCTAAGAATGAAAGAAAAGTAAAAACTGTTGTGAAAATGAAGGATGGCAATCCAAGAAAGGGGACAAGCTGTAGTCCTGATGTTAAGGAAACTACCAGAAACCAGTTATATACTACCTTTGTGCATAGTTCTAATGTAGCTGGAACCTCAAGGCAATCCCCAAAACAAAATGAAAATCATAAGTCACCTTCAAAACCTGTTTTCCAGTTCAGAGCCCAGAAAATAGAAAAACAAACAGAACCTGTTAAGGATAATCAGAAATTGAAAAGAAAGAGTCAAATAAAGAAGGTAAAGACTATTCCTGCTCACGAACAGAAAGCTGCAAGCTCGGTTGAGCCTGATGGTGTACACACTGTTCATGCTTCCTATACTCACTCACATACATCTAGGAACTCATATGATAGAAACCATGTTCCTAGGAAATCTGATGCCTCTTGTTACTACTGTGGTAGGCATGGTCATTATATGGATGACTGCAGAGTGATGATAAGTGATGATATGATGCATGATAAAACATTTCCAAATAATCATCACCACCCCAAAAGAAACATGTCTTCCTCAAACCAACATATCATTTGTTACAATTGCAACAGACGTGGTCATAAAGCTGTTGAGTGTTGGTTTAGGCCTTCATGGGGATTTACTGGCTCAAGAGGTAAGCACCCTAGGTGCATTGAATGTGGCAGGTATGGGCATGCAGTCAAGGACTGCTGGTTTGTTCAGGGAAATCATTTTAATTCCAAATTTGTAAGATTCCCTCCAAACAAAAATTTCTTGGGCAGAAATAAAGCTGGTCTTAAAGAAAAGACTCTTGGTTGTTATGAATGTGGAAAACCTGGCCACCGAGCTTCTGAATGCTGGTGGGCAGGTAATGGTAAATCAAAAATTCATGCTTACAACAGAACAATTCATGCTCATTATCATAGGTCTCATGCTGCTGTTGATATGCATCATAGGACCAGAAAATCTGCTGTTTCATGTAGATATTGTGGTAAACTTGGTCACTCTATGGACAATTATTTTCTGATGAAATTTGATGACCATGTTGCTAAGAAACTGTTTAGAACACCTGATAGGGGTAGTGCAGGACCCAAGACTGCTTGGGTCTCTGCAGGATCAACTTGATTGACTTGCTGCAGGTGTGCCTTGGAAGGAGAAATAAAAGGGGTCAACCAAGGCACTCAAAAAGAAAACCCCATGATTCAATTCAGGTCAGTTCTGAAATCTGTTTAAATTCCATTATCTGAAATTGTGAGCATGAAAATTGTGAGTTTCATGTTGATTTGCTTGGTTGATTTTTTAATGAACTCTTCATGTCTAGCTGATCAGTCTACATTCCAGACTCAGCTATTGAATTCAATTCTGCATATCTGATGCTCTTCTCTTGCTATATGTTGAACTGAATTTGAATGCTTCTCTAGTGTATACAGTTGATGCACTATATAGACTCTGTGTCCATGCATGTGTTTTGTGTTAATGCATTGCATGCTTGTTATTGAATGCATACTTGGACTGATTGTGTATAGACTGACTGTCATTGCATGTGTCAATGATGCTGTTCAATGCATGAAGGACTGCCTTATGTTGCATTGTCCTTGTTAACCCTGGTATATCAAATGGTATGTTACTAAAAGGCAGGGAAATCTGCCCGGAGGTTCCTACCATGTGTGAGATGATCTTTGAGACCAGGTCCTCCGCCTAGTACCATGGGTCTAGTTTTCATGAAGAACAGTGTACTACATCATATGTTGAAAAAATCTAAAAATTTAAAAGGAAGATGATGCATTTGATAAATTCTCTCTCCGATTGAACAAAGCATGAATTCTTCTTGAGCATATTCTAAAATTATGAGCAGTTCATTAATTCTATTTCATGCACTTTGTCAGGGGGAGTTTGACTAATGTTGCATAGTCTGCATGTAGAACAGTCTAATGCATAGCATATTTTTGCATCATGATGTCAGGGGGAGCTGAGAGTTCTATTCATTTCATTGAATCCTTGGAATTTCTCATTGTCCCCTTTCAACTCATTCATATTCACTGTCATCAGATGCTATGGATCATAATGCTTATTGCTATCCTTTCCCCATTTCTTCACCAAACAACAGCTTTGCATCTGGTTTAGTACATTGAAGGGTGATTATTGCAACTGTTCACTTATAAGAATCACATTTACAAATTGAAAAGAACTAAAGGTTTAACCTTTATAAATTGGAGAGTTAAGTGTCTGCACTTCAGAATTTGAGATAAAAGAAAACTTTTATAGCTCTTAATCCTTGTCTCATAGCTAAAATAGAAAAAGTTTTTTGTAATGCCTAAATGTGTTGAACTGGATATGTCTAGAACATGCTAATAAGAGTGTGTACTGATTTTTAGACAATCATTCTAAAAGAATTAAGGGCAGCAGTAAATAAGTTCATTAATGTTAAGAATTGAACATAGTGATAGAGCAATGGCTGATTGCACTGAGAAACTATGAAATCCTCCAAAGAAGTAGGAAAATTCACATGTCATGAAGTGCTTTAGACTATCTCTGTTCATAGGGTCAAATCTATAGGGGGAGTCCTCACCAAGTAACTGAGGGTACTGGCCTCTAATCAAGGTGTACCCTTAATGTCAAAAGTGAAGACTATTCTTTGTGAATTTTGATCTGAAATAGATCTAGTAGTTTATGCCTAGTAACTAGGGGTACTTGCCTCTGATCAAGGTGTACACCTAATGTCAACAGCATAAATGCCACTGATCTACTTACTTAGTTCAGGTTCCAAAAAAAAAAAATTCAAAAGTGAAAATCAAACTGCTGTAACCCCTTGAAATCAAAAGTCATTGAGTGAAAATTATTTTTCTCAATACATATTCAAGTTGCCTTTCTTGAACTTCCATGTTTAGACACAAAAGGGTATTATTTCAGACTTATCTATTAATACCATGTGCCCTAGGTTCATTGCTATAAATGGAATCTAAAACTCTTTTTTAGAGGTCAGATCTTTTACTCTAGGTTTATCACTGTTAAACCTGAATTTTTGTCAAAATTGTATGTTGCTGATTCTTATACTTTAACAGTTGTTTATAATCATGCTTCCTTTCTGAACCTATGATTCAGCTATTATCTAGTGACCCTCCTACCTTTTCTACCTTGGTTATATGTTCATATTCCTTCTCAAAGGGGGAGCTTTTATTTAGGGGGAGAAATAATTCAGGGGAGTCTTACATTCAAGGGGAAAATGTTCTAGAGGAATTTGCATGCATATTGCACTTTGCACTCATATTTTTACTGTTTTTCTCTTTTTGATCATGTCAAAGGGGGAGAAAATCTTGTGTGTGACTCACTGTGTGACTCACTGTCACATTGTGTTGCCATCATCAAAAAGGGGGAGAATGTTGTGCCTCTTAGGCACAAGCATGTGCTATGTCGCCTTGATGATAGCAATGCTATTTGGTTTTGATGATAGCAAGACAGTGAGTGCATTTGAGTGCATTTGATATTGTATTTTGATGATAGCAATGTTATTATGTTTTGATGATTGCAATAAACAAAGTGCATTTCTATGCATTATTATTCTTGAGCATTCTGCATATTGATAGCAACATGAATGATGATGTCTAGCATTGATGGCATTTACTCTTTATATATGTGCATTGCATTCTGTCAGATATCATGTCTCTGCATATATCATGTCTGGGTAGCAAAGTCTATACATTGGACTCTCGTTCAAGCCTATGCATTGTCTTAGGCTAAGTGTGTACAGCGTCTTAGGCGAAGTCTGTACAGCCGTGTCTTATGCTCCTAAGTCTATACATTGGTGTTGGTCATCAAAGTCTGTACATCGCCTTCAATCTTCAAGTCTATACACTGGCTTATTCTTCAAGTCTGTACATCCACAGTTAAACTTGAAGTCTGCACACTAGTCTTCACTGTCAAGTCTGCACATTGGTCTTCGATTTCAATATCCAATACATTGGGCTTTTACATGAAGTCTATACATTGTTGTTTGCAGTACAAGTCCATACATTGGACTGTTCATTAAAGTCTGTACATCAGACTGCTATAGTAAGTCTGTACAGTGAGTGATTCATTGGTGAAGTCTGTACACTCAACTGAACTTCAAGTCTAGACATTACACTGTAGCATCCATTGTCTTCGTGTTGTTTTTGTTTGATTGTCTTCGTGTTATTTACTGTAGCAGCTCGATTTGTTCTGATGAACTTCGAGCCGTTTCCCAGTGAACCCCGTGTCGCTTCACCTCGTGCTGTTCTCATCGTCTTAGTGTTATTTTCACTTCGTGTTGTTTTCACTTCGTGTCAACTTCGTCTTCGTGTCGTTTTCACTTCGTGTCAATTTCGTCTTCGTGTTGTTTTCAACTCGTGACAGTCTCTGTCATCTGTCTCCATGTCGTACTTACTTCATGTCGGTTAATGTTGTTTCTGTGTCTTCGTGTCATTTTTGTTCCACTGCGTGCAGAACATTGCAGCACCTCGTGTTGCTTTCTGTGCCACCTCGTGTCGGTTCTATGTGAACCTCGTGTCGCTTCTCTCTATTTTCTAGTTGCATCTCGTGTCATCTTTTATGTCTGCTTGTTTAACATCGTGTCACTTACTATTGTTCCTCGAGTCGTTTCCTTTGTCTTTGGTGTCACTGCTTCATCACGTGTCGTGATAGCCGTGTCATCTTCTATCTTAGTGTTGTTTTCACTTCGTGCAGCCTTCTCTAAGTGTTGTCCTTAGTTCGAGTCGTTTCCTTGTTATTTCTGACTTCATGTTGCTTTTCCTAGACCTCGTGTCTTTCCTGATTTGCAACCACTTCGTGCTATTTTTGTTGTCATCTTCGAGTCATTCGAATATTCGAACAGCTTTGTACTCGAGTTGTATTCGTGTCTCCATGTTGCCTTAGTATTTGTGTCTTCGTGTTGTTTTTATATTCATGTTGTGTTGTTTTTATGTTCGTGTCTCCGTGTTGTTTTTGTCTTCGTGTCTTAGTGTTGCTTTTTGTATTCGTAACTTCGTAGTGTTTGTTGTTACAGTGACACTTCGTGTCGTTCTCGTTTTACCTCGTGCTGGACTTATCTGACCTCGTGTCATCTTCCTTGTTGTGCTAGCCTTGTTCATTGTATCTCGTGTTGTCCTCAGTACAGTGCACCTCTTGATTCTATATACCTCATGCAGCTCTATTGTTAATGGCCATACAGCGTATTAATAGTTTTAATCTCATTACAGGTCCGAGGAAGAACATTCCACACACCTGGGCTGCACGTGATCCGAGACAAGAGAAACCAATCTGATAAAGGCACGTGGCAGGAAGATTCTGGAAATGTGGGAGGCACACGCGTTTTGCGCCCTATCCACCTGCTGTTGCTGCTATAAATAGAACCCTTCGTCCTCAGATGAAGGTGATCGAGTTGGCAAGAAGAAAAGCTCATACAGAGAGCCCCGATCCAGAAAAAGGAAGAGAAGAAAGAAAAGAAGAGAGCAGAGAAGAGAGTGAGAGCAGAAGAAGAAAAAGAGAGAGAGATAGTGCTCGTGTGAAAAGAGAAGAAAGAGTGAAGAAGAAGAAGAGCAGAAGGAGAAGAAGAAAAAGAGAGAGAGATAGTGCTCGTGTGAAAAGAGAATAAAGAGTGAAGAAGAAGAAGAAAAAGAGAGAGATAGAAGTGTGAGCCGAAGAGAATAGGGGAGCAGAGATCGAGAGAGTGGAAGAGAAGAAGAAGGAGAGAAGTGAAGTGGAAGAAAAACTTACCTGAAGATCTATCTACTGGACCGTGGATCAAATCCAGGCCAGCCAGCTCCTGCGAGAGCCACATTTGGTTTTATCTTTTCAGCTTTCTGTTGCTGGTTTCATTTTTCTTTTGATCTATTTACTTGCTGTGTTTTCGATACTCTGTAGAGAGGTCGGGTTTCCTCCTGTTTGTTCAGGAGAAGGGAGATTGATATCTCCGGTTGCAAATAGCTGGGTGCTACTTGTGGGTTCCCTCCGGTTTGGAGGAAGGGAGATCCGATCTCCGGTTCTGGGCTTGTGGATTGCAAGTCCAGGGGTGCCTCCTGGTCTGGAGGAAGAGAGGTCTTCGACCTCTGGTTTGCTGGTGACTGGAAGTCACCGGTTGGTTCCCTCCGGTTTTGGAGGAAGGGAGGATTGGTCCTCCGGTTCTAGTCTTGTGGGTTGCAAGACTAGGTGTACCCTCCGGTCTGGAGGAAGAGAGACTTGCGTCTCTGGTTTGCTAGTGACTGGTGTCACTAGTGGTTCCCTCCGGTTGGGAGGAAGAGGGGAGGTTGTTCCCCTGGTCAAGCTGTGTGGCAGCACCTGTTGCAGACTGAGTCTGCGGTTTCTAGCGTGAGCTAGTGGAAGCTACACTCGGGTTGAGTGTGGGGTGGATGTAGGTCTGCTGGACCGAACCACCTAAAAATCTATTGTGCAGTGGTGTGATTATCTTTTTGTGCTTCCGCTAGGTGATTGTATAGGGGCGCTCCTTGTGTTTGCCTTCTGGTTGAGCAGAAGAGTTAATTAGTTTTCAGATTGACTAAATCTGTCTGGTTAGCCCCCTAGTGACCTCACTCTGTGTTTGGTTGTTTCACTACTGCCATTCTGTCTTCAAGTATATTTGCTTTGCGAACGAGCATTTTTAGTAAGCGAAATTTTAACTGGGCCAAAAGGTTTTTAAGAGGAAATATTCATTCACCCCCCCTCTGAATACTTGGACCGATCCTAACAGTGTCCCTCTATGATTAGCATAGGAAATCATCTCATGAGTGGGAAAAGGGGTGGAATGACGCGACGACACGATTCGGAACGAAACCGGTGCAGTGCATGTGAAGAAAGGGGCTAAAACGCTTGAAACGGTGCCCTGAAACGTAGGTAAAAGGTTTAAAACGGTGCCAGAACCGTAGGAAAAGGGGAAAACCCCTGTTAAAATGGTGCGGCTGGCTGGGGCGCACCGGGAAGGGCGCGCCGGAAAGGGCGCGCCGGGAAGGGCGCGCCGAAAAGGGCGCGCCGGAAAGGGCGCGCCGGGAAGGGCGCGCCGAAAAGGGCGCGCAGGGAAAGGGCAACCATTGATACTGTATATAGCAGCTACACACAATTCTCTGGGGGCAATGCTGGCCCAGAATAATGAAGAAGGGAAAGAACAAGTCCTCTATTACCTCAGTCGCAGTTAAAAAGCTCCGACACTATATGTTGTCGCATGAAATCAGCTTGGTATCCAAAGAGGATCCCCTGAAGTACATTATGTCTCAACCGGCCCTCAAAGGCCGCCTGGGCAAATGGGCGGTAATCCTTATGGAGTTTGACATCTCCTACGTGCCGCGCAAGGCCGTCAAGGGCCAAGCCATTGTAGACTTCTTCGCTGAGCACCCAGTGCCCGGGGATTGCCCGTTGGAGCCGGAGCTTCATGAGGATGAAACTTTAGAAGCCGTAAAAGTACGGCCCTCCTTATGGCAACTATACTTTGATGGCGCTTCCAGAATTGACACCTCTGCCACCGGGCCAGCCAGGGTCACAGCAGGAGCAGGCATAGTCCTGAAATCCCCAGAAGGAGAAGTGGTATATACATCATGTTCCATAAACAAGCAATGCATAAACAATGAAGCAGAATATGAAGCCTTGATAATCAGGTTGCAAATTGCTCTGTCCATGGGAATTCAGATGCTGGAAGCATTCGGAGACTCCATGCTAGTTATAAGACAGCTGGAGTGAGAGTTCGAGGTGCGAAAGCAAGAGCTCCTCCCCTATCACCAGTTGGCAACTCGCCTGATGTCAAGATTTTACTTCATCAGCATCAAGCACATCAACCGAGGCCAGAATGCTCAGGCGGATGCCCTCGCTAAGCTGGCTAGTTCATTGGCAGTGCCGCCAGACACAAGCCTGAATGTAACAGTGATCAACCGCCGACAGGTCCCCAGCGTGACAGAGGTCCCGATCGACGAACAAGAAATGGAAGTAGCAGTCATCGAAGGGGTTCAGCAGCCCGATTGGCGAGAGCATCTCCTACGCTGGTTTCAACACCAGCAACTTCCAAAAGAAAAGGAACAGAGAATGAAGCTCCTGAGGATCAAGGATTATTACGAGATGAGAAGCGGGACCTTGTTCCGAATTATGGCAGATGCCCGAAGGAAAGTCCTACTCCGTTGCTTGTCTTCAGCAGAAGCAGGACAGGTGATGCAGGAAGTCCATGCAGGATCAGCTGGAGCACACCAGGCTGGCCCGAAAATGAAAATTGAGATAAAGAAGTTGGGTTACTATTGGCCCACTATATTTGATGATTGCTGCAAGTTTGCCAAAGCTTGTCAGAAATGTCAAGAACATGCTAATGTGGCAAGGAGACCTCCGGTGCCACTGCATCCCACCCTGCCGAGCTGGCCATTTGCTCAGTGGGGCACGGACGTGGTAGGGCCACTGCCAGCATCTTCATCAGGGTGCAAATACATCTTAGCAGCTACAGACTACTTCTCTAGATGGGCAGAAGCAATAGCACTAAGAGATGTGACGGGAGAACTAGTTGCAAGATTCTTCCGACAGAATGTAATAGTTCGGTTCGGGATCCCCAGCCGAATCATCTCTGACAATGGCAGCCATTTTAGAAATTAGAAGATTTATCGGCTGGCCGACAAATATAAAATTGACTGGAGGACATTGTCCCCCTACAACCCTCAAGCCAATGGACTAGCAGAAGCCTTTAACAAGACCTTGTGCGCACTACTAGCAAAGACTGTCAAGTCTAATAAAAAGGATTGGGAAGAAAGGATGTACGAAGCACTTTGGGCTTATCGTACTGTCTACAAGACCCCAACCGGCTGTTCACCTTTCTCCCTTGTCTATGGGTCGGAAGCTGTAGTGCCGATTGAACTCGAAGTTCCTTCATTGCGAGTTGCCATCCAGCACGGATTAGTCAGTGGTGAGCAGACCAATGCAGAAAGAAGATTGGAAGAGCTCGCTGAGCTCGAAGGAAAACGCCTCCGGGCGCAGCAAAACATCCAGCTCTACCAAGCTCGCATGGCCCGTGCTTTTGACAAGCTAGTCAAGGGTCGAGAATTCAAGAAAGGAGACCTGGTAATGGTCAAAAGAAGAGAAGTGATGGCTTCTAACCCCAAGGGGAAGCTGGTCTAAAACTGGGTCGGACCGTATATCGTCCACCGAGTATATGAAGGGGGTGCCTACGTCCGTGTAGACCACAAAGGAGTCATCCAATTCTCTCCCCTCAACGCAAAACACATTAAGCTGTATTATGCAGCGCAGCCGACACACCCTGAGTGATCGGTCGGAACACACTTATCCTTGGTTAGCGGCATTCCGCCCTAATCGAGCTACTTTTCCTTGGTTAGCGGCATTCCGCCTTAATCGAGCTACTTTTCCTTGGTTAGCGGCATTCCGCCCTAATCGAGCTACTTTTCCTTGGTTAGCGGCATTCCGCCCTAATCAAGCTACTTATCCTTGGTTAGCGGCATTCCGCCCTAATGAAGCTACTTTTCCTTAGCTAGTGGCATTCCGCCCTAATCGAGCTACTTTTCCTTAGCTAGCGGCATTCCGCCCTAATCAAGCTACTTCTCCTTGGTTAGTGGCATTCCGCCCTAATCAAGCTACTTTTCCTTGGTTAGCGGCATTCCGCCCTAATCGAGCTACTTTCTCTTGGTTAGCGGCATCCCGTCCTAATCGAGCTACTTTTCCTTGGTTAGTGGCATTCCGCCCTAATCAAGCTACTTTTCCTTGGTTAGCGGCATTCCGCCCTAATCGAGCTACTTTCTCTTGGTTAGCGGCATCCCGCCCTAATCGAGCTACTTTTCCTTGGTTAGCAGATCCATTTGTTGGCACTCAAAATATAATCGTTCGGCGTCCGAGCCGCAAAGACAAATGATACGGCCCACTGAAGCACAGAAGCCGATGAAGACCACCTTATCAAAGACCCTTCAAGCTGACGGGGCCCCAAGTCGCCTTGAAATGAGCACCGGGGATTTTACCTCAGGAAAGTCAAAACGAACCCACAACCAACTGGCAGCGCGATCAAGCCTGCCCAATGATTCGGCATCGACTCCGTCATGCCGCTACCGCACATCCGTCGCCCGACCAAGGACGACGGTCTACCTTATGACTCTCCTAAGGAGGAAGAATGTCCTCGGCCATCCGCAACAAGGGGCCGGAGGTTCTGTCAGCAGAAGGCCCCGATTACCTGACACGGGTTCGGCTTCTCGCCATAGTGGGCCCGTTAGTGGCCGATTGATCACCGTTCAAGGTGGAATTGTCTAGGATGTAACGTCATCCTGCAAGGAAGCTTCGAGCACGAGTCCGTCTCAGCCAGAAGAACAAATCAGAGTGCCGAAGGCTGTATCAGCAGGACACCCGTGTGCTCGGACCAGACACACACGAAGTCTTGATTAAGGCCGTTCGTCTTATCAAGAGCTTCGTCAACACCCCGTCAAGGCCCTCCGATGGCCAGGGCGAGAGGAACAGTCAACGGGTGCTTTCGGAATCATCGCCGGGCCCACCGGACTGGATACGCCAAGTGAACAGGTTAAAACGGCGCCGTCAAACCGGCGTGCCAAGAACAATAGGGGATGTGTTCCCCGGCGCCGTCGAACCTGTGCGCAAAAGCCAACCGGGGCTTCTTCCCGACGGCATCAAATCCGGCGCGCCCCTTCCCGGGGCGCCGGATTAACAAAAGCTATATATATTCAGCCTGCCTTCGGCCGAAAAAAAGGAGATCCGATCCAGAAAGGGAGAAGGCAATAGAAGAGAGGAAGAGAGAAGAGGCGGAATCAAAAAGAAAGAAAAAAGAGAATTAGAAAGAAAGAGGGGAGGTCCAGGGAAAAGTCTGAGGGGGTTCTTCGATCTGAAGAAGCTTCCGTCCGAGCCTCTCGACGGCCGCCATCCTGCTCCACCTGAGCTCCCCGGAGTCGAAGAAGGAGGCCATCTGTTTCTCTTTTACTTAGGTGGGTTTCCCCGCGATTTCTCCCGGTGACCCTCTTCTTTTCACTTTTGGTTTTCCCTGATGTAATGTAAGTGAGACGGGGGGAGGGGCGATGATATGAGCCTTTCCTCCCCCTTCTCCTCACCTTTTCCTCTGCCCTTTTTCACTCCGTCTGTAATCGTTTCTTCATTAATGGAAACGGCGGCCGATCGACAACGACGGCGCCGAAAGCTATGTGTTCTGTAAATATATACCTGTGTTTTTCACGAGATGAATGAAGAGCTGCTGTGATTGATGTCGTATCTCTTCCTCCTGCTTTCTAACCCTCCTTCGAGCATGCATTTAATGATTTCCCCAACATATATATATACCATCGTATAACCGATTTCTCCGACATTGGATATGCCTTCGGGCCATATGAATCATTCATCCTCCTCCCCGGGGTTCTCTTTCTTTTGAGTTTGATGCAATGGCCAGGCTCGGCATTGAATATTCCACGGGCTTTGCGAGCGGAGATGTACTTGTGTGCATATCTCTGTCTGGTCTCCGCCTGGGGAATAAGATTCTTCACCGTCCCCTTCGCGCTCTGTTTCATAGACCAGAGGAACGGGAAGAACCCTCGGATGGCTCCCAGTTGTCCGACGGTGAGCCCCATGTGGGTTTGTTCCCGAATATCATATACAAGTATATGTATATCTGTGCCCCGGGCTATGTGCCGACCACATATTTTGCTGGTGATTGACCTGCTCGATCCGTGGGGCTCCATCATTTCAACATATTTCTAAGCAGTTCATTTGTTCGTCTACCGCCGCCGAACGATGTCTTACACTGCTTCTTTGCGCGTCACTTACACCTTAATGGGGTATGCTCTGTAGCATCACTCCAGCATCCGGGGAGGGGGGACATTCCCCAAATCTTGTTTTCACCAATCATTCAGTTGACAGAGGGATCGTCAATCGATGACGAATCTCCCTGTGGACCACTGGATGTACAATAATGGGGGCCAAGCCCTACAGTTCAGAATCTACAGTCCTTAACGGACTCAACAGTGACCGTGGGTTGTTTTCCCCTCGTAGGCTAGCCCTCGGGGATTCCTCCCATATCGGTCGTCCCGATCCGAGTGTTGCAGTGATTCGGGTTGCGTGCCCCTCGTAGGCTAACCCTCGGGGTCTTCGCTCCCACCTTGAGTCGCCTCGTCCACTCATTATTACCTACGGATTTGGTGCCCCTAGCAGGTTTGACCTCAGGGTTCTTCCTCTCCGTACGGGTTTTTGCCGGCCGCCGTTGCGCCACCCGACATCTAGGGGTTGCTCCGCCACGTGAGTATTCCCCGCGTCTCCCCGATAATCCTTTGGGATGGGGAGATGCTGCCGAAATTCCGGCTCGAACGAGTTTAAACTCGAAACAATCGTCGCGCTCGAGTTCGGACCTCGCGCGAGCCCGTGATTTGACCTTTGGATGACTTGGGACCAATCCGATGAATAATCAACTCAATGAATTCTCAAAATCCTCCAAAACCCCTTTTTTATGTATATATATATATATCCATGAATAAACTAACGAAGCTCCTGTTTCCACGAAATCCGGTTAAATCGACGCATTCGTGCGCGATAACACCTTAAAACGGCGCGCCCTTCCCGGCGCGCCCTTTCCGGCGCGCCCTTCCCGGCGCGCCCCAGCCAGCCGCGCCGTTTTAACAGGGGTTTTCCCCTTTACCTACGGTTCTGGCGCCGTTTTAAACCTTTTACCTACGTTTCAGGGCGCTGTTTCAAGCGTTTTAGCCCCTTTCTTCACATGCACTGCACCGGTTTCGTTTCGAATCGTGTCGTCGCGTCATTCCAACCCTTTTCCCACTCATGAGATGATTTCCTATGCTAATCATAGAGGGACACAAGCTCCTCGACCAAATAAAATAGATAAATTAGCATGTTCAAGCTTGAATTGATATACCTCGAATCTTGTCGTCATGCCTAAGTCCTCTGCCATGTACCAGGGTCCACCCTAATAAATCGTGTGTAGTCAATCGTAGCATCTTGCACGATCACTCGCATGCTCTATATCCTTTATTCTGGCTTTGACAGCCCGATATATCGACAATTAATCAAAGGTGTTCCCTCCTCGTGGAGGATGTAATTAACGCCATAACCTTTACGGTATGGCAGACTGCTGGTCCCGACCGAACCTCACATTCACCCGACATGGGTCAGAATGAGCGCACAATAAAATCATCACTCATGTGACTGGCACGCCCGCGTCGTCAATCAGTCAGTTGATTACTAGTTAGTCAAATGACTGATCGATACGCGAACGAAAAGGAAAAAAAGAGGTCGCAAACAAGTCTGGCACGCCCGGTGGGACCAGTGTCACCTTTCATCTCTTTGCCGAGATATCCAGTCTTTGAAGCCCTTTCAAAGGCTACTGATTATTTCCCTGTTTGTCTTTGTAGGCAAACAATGACAACTCATGGAATAGCTGGTGTCGACTTCGGTCCTTCAATCGTCGCCGGACATGCGCAAGGGTACCTGGCGGTGCCCATGGAATTCGACAGCTTCCCTCCCGCCGTAGGCTTCCAGAACTTTCTGGGTTTGGCCTTCGTCGACATCCTGGAAGTCGAATCCCCAGAACCTGCCAAGCAAACTATGGAGGAGGTGGAGCCTCTGAAGGTTCCCCGCTGCGACGACTTGCTCAAGAATCCGGCCCCGGCCGCTAGCTGTATGGTGCACCACGTTGTACGTGGGACGCACCCCGCTGTCGCCAATAAACACCCTAGAGGACGTCAGCGTCGCCAGGTCCGCAGGAACGCTACTGTGATCACCGGAACTGTGTCTCAGTCTCGGAAATCAATGCTGGTTGGAGGCATGCGCGTCTTCCTCAACGGACGCATGGCACGGGTGACCCCGGACCGAGTCATCCCCAACGTTCCTGTCCACAACACATATCAAGCCCTTGCTGGAAGGAGGGCAGAAATGGAAGAAGCCGGCCACCATGGCCAAGAAAACCCAGCACTCAAGCCGAGGAAGTTCAAACAGGTGTGGGTTCCCAAACGGACCCGACCTGTCCACCAGCTGACACCCATCCGCCGCCATCCTGTGAATGACGATGCGGAGGTGATAAGAGAAAGGGGCCTACCCCCGAAGATGGAAGAAGAGGTGGTTGCGGATCCTCCGCGCCACAGAAGTTTCCGGGCTGCGGCCCGTCAAGCCAACGTCCCTTCCACGGGGCGAAGATTCCAACAGCCAGCCGACAGAGCTCGACTGGCCTACATTCCTCCTGCGGGAGGCCGACCACTATCCCCCGTACTACACCCAGAACGGGGTCGAGAAGAAATGACCTGCTTAGTCAGAAGCTATTTCCGAGGTTTAGGCAACCCCTCACTCGGACAGCAGCGGTTGATGCAAACAATCGCCACCGAGGAAGATTACTGCCCATCGACAGCACATGAAGAAGAGATGGAAGATAGAATGATGGTGTCGTCTGTCGACGACAATGGATACGATGACGGCTTTGAGATCGAAGCCGATGAAGCCTTCCCCGAGCGGAAAGAAAGGAGAAGGGTTTCTGTGTTCGAGAGGCTGACCTTTCCGCAACAAGCCAGGCGGAGGGTCCATCGACAAAGAAGAAGGATGCAGGTTTTCACTTGCAACATGGCTGGTGTGTCCAGCCGATATGGGGAGCTTCCTGAAGACCCCCAAGAACTGGCTCAATTGGCCGTACGGCCGGGGCCAACTACCCGCAGGACAGAAGCAGCAAGAGGGCTTCTGACGATGATGAACGAGAAACAACCCCAGGTCTATTCCCGCTGGGATGATAAGGCCCCCGTCTTGACCGCTAATGTGGTGACGACGGAAGAAGAAGACGACATCCTCCTCGACATCCTGCCTGAGGGTACGTCCGGGGAAACGACAAAGGGTATCCCCACACTATAGATCCATCAGTTCTGATGCTGCTGCAGAAATATCAACGGGAGATAGATTCTCTGAAGAAACAGCTGATAGAAAAGACTGAGCATTCATCAGCTTCTAAACCACCCAAAGTCCATGGTGAATCATCACGGGGAGCGGCTCGTCGAGACAACCCTCCACCGCTCTATACACTACCCCAGCCATCAGAGCCAAGCATGGCGACATCGCAACAACGGCCGCCACAGCCTCAGCCGCTGCTACATCCGATGCTCCCTCAGGTGCACCCGACACCCCCGCTGCTGCATCCTCCACAGGCGACCACCCTGGTCACCCCGTACCTGCAGCCAGCGTACTTCTATCCGGAGCCAGTCGACCCCACGGTCGTGAACCGGATGATGGTAGAAAGGATGATCAAGCTGAAGCTCGCAGAGAAAAGTGAAGGCGACTACGTCGCATTCGATGCCTATCGGGTGCCCTACCCGCAACACCATGCAGCTAAACGACTGCCCCCGGGGGTCAACAAGCCGCCTAAATTCGACAAATTCAACGGGAAGGGGTCCCCTAAAGAGCATATTGCATATTATATGACCGTTATGGGTGATCTGGCCACCGACGAGTCATATCTGCTGAAGTTCTTCGGGTCCTCGTTGACGGGGCTCGCATTTGAATGGTACTCTAGCCTCTCGGCCGGATCAATTAATGATTGGTCGGATATGCAGAGAAAATTCAGAGAAAGATTCCATGTCACAGAGAGGGAGGTCACAGTGGCCGAACTCTACTCAACAAAACAAAGGGCAGATGAGACAGCCCTTGATTACATCAAGAGGTGGAGGAACCTCGGAATGAGGTGCAAGTGGCCCCCGCATCAGGAGGACGCTGTGCAAATATGTAAACAAAACCTCAAGAGGGAGGTCCTGGAAAAGATGATTGGTATGGAAATTCGGTTGTTCGACCGGCTGAATAATGTGGTGGCTGAGGTGGAGGCTTTTCTAGCCAAGCCTGTCCCGACGTCAACTGCCAGCACAGCCTAGAAAGGCAAGGCTGCGGAACGGCGCCCCACACCTAAAGAAGTGAATGCGCTTGATATCAAGGCGTTCGAATAACAGAAGGAGAAAGGCAAGAAAGCGGCTCCCCCGCAACCTGCAAAAGCTCCAGATGATAAAGAAGGTCCTTCGCTGAGGGACAATATGAAGAAAGCTTATTCCTTTCCAAAAGACAAGACCCGAGTCATGTTCGACTGGGTAACAGAATACAGCATGGTGACTCTGCCCGAGCCAAGGAGGCCGGAGGACCTGAAAAGAAAAGATAGTCCGAGATTCTGCCCCTACCACCAGATGTTGGGACATCCAATCTAAGACTGCTATGTTTTCAAAGACGTCATCGAAGGGATGGTGAAAAAGAATGAGATAGAGCTGGGAGAGTACAAAGTAGACCCTCCTCAGCCACATGAAGTCCCTTTCAGGAGGGCAGCAATCAACATGATCTCCCTCTACCAGGCATTACCTGAGGAGATCTCTGAAGCAAGCACACAGAGCACCTACGAAATCCATTTCCTAGAGCCCGTGAAAGAACAACAGGGGTGGCAGCAAATCCCTGTGAAGCACAAGAAGAAGAGGGCACCCCGCCCAAAAGAGGGGGCACATATCCGTGGCATTACACCCCGGCCTGCTCCGCCAGTGGTAGCACCCGTATGGGTCACTCCACCTACAGCTGTCAGAATGCATACGCCTAACAGGAGGAGACAAACTCCACTGCCAGTAATCAAGGAAACCAATCCTGGAGTCCTTCGACTGTAACACTTAATTGAAGGGCTAGATGAATATGTGCAGCCCGAACTGAAACCTCTGCTGGTACGGGACCACGTCCCATGGCAAGAGCTGGAGCAACTCTCACTCAAGCAAGGGGAGGAAGCTGAAGCAGCACCACCTCAAGAGAGCAACCTATTCTGGGGGCAAGCACCTGCAGAAACCAAAAAGAAGAAAAAGCAAAAGAAGAAGAAAAGAAAGGGCGCTGGGGCCCATAAAACACAGGTCGTCTCCTGCAATACCCTGTGAGCACTCTTCAACATACCTGGAGAAGAGGAAGAAGAAGAAATTTGCTTCACACCCCATGCTGGGCGAGGCAAGGCCGAGGCCGCAACTGCTGCACATGCCACTCGGTCAGGCCGAAAATGGGGGCGCCAGCCACCACCCAATCACAACATTATGTTTAGAGGGGAGCAACCCCACAAGACACCTCCGCCAGAGGTTAAGGGAGTCCAAATCCCTCCTCCGTCGGGCCTATACAACAAAAGTGGGGGCAAGGCAGTCCCTTCATTCCTTGAATTTATGAAGATGTCAAAAGGGAAACAGTGATGTGAAACAAGATTGGGAGGGGGTGGCCTTCTTCAACCTTCAGATCATTGTCGTGCTATAGGTTCCTAGCGCCTTCATGAAGATTGCGCTAGGACGATATGGCGCCTTCTCAGACAGCAGCCGGACGATGAAGTTGGACTTAGGGGCGCTCGTGGATGACCTCGGGGGAGTGATTCACAAGGGGAGGGTACATAGGAGAGTGGATATGACACGGGGGGGAGATCTTAAACAAAACAAGGGGACCCTAAACCTCGATTAAACTAACCTATTGCTAGCTAGGATAACTTGGTGAAGGTGGGAGCGGGGGTGGGCGACGAGGGAGAAAGGGGCATGGCAGGGCGAGCTAGGACCAGTAGGGTGTTGGCTGGGGCATCACACCCGATCCCATCACAGGACCGGAGCAACCAATCTCCGTCGTGGCCATAGCAACGTCGTTGGCGAGGGTGGAGGGCGTCGATCGTCGGTGGAGGAAGAACGGAGCCCGAATGGGGCCTCACACCCGGCCTCTTCTCAAAGCCGATGCACCCGGATCTTCGAACGGCCTCCGTGAAAGGGAAGAGGGGAGGATTAGAGGAAGAACGTGGGCATCGCACCCGTAGAGGGGAGGAGGGAGGGATTCCAAAGATTGGGGGTGAAGATAAAAGATATAGCCATGCTATACTCACTCATTTTCTCAAATCATTTCTATTCCATTACTTAATCAAACGAGATGGGGTACATATATAGAGGGAAGGGGAAGCTTAAACGATACTAAACATCAATTACAACAGTGGGAAACAGCGAACATTGAAGCCATTGCAAGTTCCAAGGGCTGGGTAGTTGGGGCGTCTGCAGTTGACCGTCTGCCTGAGAACGCGCTAGGGAAACCTAGCGCCTTCTTCAGGTCGCGCTACCCAAAGGTAGCGCGTTAATCTCCAGCCCAGCAGCTTCATCGATCGGCTTTGGCGGCAGCTAGCTTGATTTCCATCAAACCCCTCCACTTTGGAAGGTTCGTCCTTGAACCTAGAAGCTCAAGATCCCAGTCTGTGAGAACAGGCTGGTTCCCTAAGCTCTGATACCATTTGATGTGAAACAAGATTGGGAGGGGGTGGCCTTCTTCAACCTTCAGATCATTGTCGCGCTATAGGTTCCTAGCGCCTTCATGAAGATTGCGCTAGGACGATATGGCGCCTTCTCAGACAGCAGCCGGACGATGAAGTTGGACTTAGGGGCGCTCGTGGATGACTTCGGGGGAGTGATTCACAAGGGGAGGGTACATAGGAGAGTGGATATGACACGGGGGGGGATCTTAAACAAAACAAGGGGACCCTAAACCTCGATTAAACTAACCTATTGCTAGCTAGGATAACTTGGTGAAGGTGGGAGCGGGGGTGGGCGACGAGGGAGAAAGGGGCATGGCAGGGCGAGCTAGGACCAGTAGGGTGTTGGCTGGGGCATCACACCCGATCCCATCGCAGGACCGGAGCAACCAATCTCCGTCGTGGCCATAGCAACGTCGTTGGCGAGGGTGGAGGGCGTCGATCATCGGTGGAGGAAGAACGGAGCCTGAATGGGGCCTCACACCCGGCCTCTTCTCAAAGCCGATGCACCCGGATCTTCGAACGGCCTCCGTGAAAGGGAAGAGGGGAGGATTAGAGGAAGAACGTGGGCATCGCACCCGTAGAGGGGAGGAGGGAGGGATTCCAAAGATTGGGGGGGGAAGATAAAAGATATAGCCATGCTATACTCACTCATTTTCTCAAATCATTTCTATTCCATTACTTAATCAAACGAGATGGGGTACATATATAGAGGAAAGGGGAAGCTTAAACGATACTAAACATCAATTACAACAGTGGGAAACAGCGAACATTGAAGCCATTGCAAGTTCCAAGGGTTGGGTAGTTGGGGCGTCTGTAGTTGACCGTCTGCCTGAGAACGTGCTAGGGAAACCTAGCACCTTCTTCAGGTCGCGCTACCCAAAGGTAGCGCGTTAATCTCCAGCCCAGCAGCTTCATCGATCGGCTTTGGCGGTAGCTAGCTTGATTTCCATCAAACAGCCCTGTCAAGAGGCTAACCCTACACCCGGGGCCATTCACCCGCAGCCAGCGCAATCTACTGAGGATGCGAATGTAGATGGAGCTTGCCCTACAGTAGCAAATAAAGAAGACCCGACAGCCGGTGCCAGCCAAGAGGGTGCCGAGTCCGAGGAAGATGAAGCAGGTCCGTCTGGACCCACAAATCAAAACCTCCCCAAGCCCAGATGGGCTGAAGAGATGAAGCTCTCCAATGTCCGGGCTGGGAGCCGAATAATGAAGTTGCTCAAGAAGCTCCCCGCTTCGATTTATGATTTGGGAAATTCTCTCCTTGAGTGAAGAAACTCGACAGGCGATCATCACTGCTCTGCAGACGCCTGCTCATTTTGAAACCTGCATAGCTGAGGCTATACCAGAAGCTAGTATGACCTTCTCTCCAGAAGACATGCTACTACCTACTGCCAGCCACAACAGGCCGCTATATATGAAAGGGCACCTGAACGGAAGAGAACTGAACCGGATTCTGGTCGATCCTGGTGCAGCAGTCAACATCCTGCCATATAGAATATACGAGAGGTACCACTTTAATGTGCATCTCGAGAAAGTCGGGGATATGCGTATCGCTGGCTTCACCCAAAAATGTGAAGTATCTATGGGAGTGGCAGAGTTCACACTGACCCTGGCAGATTTCACTACAACGGTGCAGTTTCATGTCATTGACTCTCGCACCTCCTACAAAGCACTGCTCGGCCGCCCATGGCTGCATGAAAACATGGTGGTGCCCTCCACGCTCCATCAATGCATCAAATACAACCTCCAGGGGAAGGAGGAGAGGATATTTGCTGATATCCACCCATTCGAGGTGTTTGAATGTCACTTGGCGGACGCCAACCTATATACGGGTTCTCCCCGGAAGGTTTCTGAAGCTGAAACCCCCACAGAAGCATCAAAAAATAGATCGGGTGACGGTTGGTATCCACCACCGCCACGCGGGTATGTCAAGCCAAAGGTGGTCTCCCACATCACAGCTCCTGGAAATGTTGGTAGGGTAACACCCCCAGCACTATACCCCAAAGCTAAGGAAGTGCAGGCCAACCGACAGCACGACCGCATCGGAGTCCCGGCCGGCCTCACCAAGCCAGTCCTCGGCCTCAATGATCCCACTGTCGAACCTTTCAAAGCTTGGGAGGTGACATAGGAAGATGGGCCCAGCACCCTGTTCTATACAGTTGAGGAGCATCCCACTCGGGAAGACACAGATTGCAGCCTCCCCGAGGTTATAAGCAACCCGCCGGTTCCTATCCAAGGTCTGGCATTTACAACCGATCGGATGGCCATAATGTTTCAGAAGCAACACATTCCTCCCGATCAATCTCAAAAGCGCAAAGAAGCTTTCCAGAAGATGTGGCATCCTACAAATCTAGACAAAGAAATGAGACGCGTCTCTCAACACCCGGGGCTGAGCTTCACCCTGGAAGACTACTATTACAGTGGGCGGTACGAGGTGGATACTATCTCCGCCTTCTATCCAACTGAAGATAGCCCTCTGGGGGCAACCTTTGATGAATATCCGGTGGAAGCCGAACATGCTGAATTGGCTCTATCCGGGAATCAACAAATAGAGACCTTGATCCCTTGCCGATGCTGGGGGCAGGTCCATCCTGAAGAAGCAGCCTTTCAAGCTGAATTTGATACGGCTAGCAGCAGCGAAGCCGAAGACATTCAAGAAGTAGGAGTCTCTCCCTCTACAGGGGTCCTACTAATGATAACTTCAACACCCTTTCTGCCAATCAGGGAGGCCTTGGTCAACTTCAATCAAGGGGAGCCAGCTACTAGAGAAGAAAAAGCCACTTCTGCGGAAGATACAACTGTCCCAGAAGGCGAAACTTCCTCAACTTCTGCTGCAAAATCAGCATGCTGTCCGGGCCTGGCAGTGAACAGTCACCAGCCCGTCATGGCTGTAATCTCATCTGCAAACACCAAGGCTGCTCCTTCATCCTTGGAAGCTGCAACGGCAATGGATCTGCTGATAGAACAATCCACCCAGCCGCTAGCACAAGAGATCAAGAAACCTCAGGAAGCTCTGGCGGTGTCTGACGAGGAAGTCGAAGTACTCGACCCTCAAGATGGCATTCCAGACTTCGTTGACCTCCAACCGGCACCTCCGGAGATAGAAGACGGAGGACAAGCCACAGTCGATGAACTGATAGAAGTCAACCTGGGAAATGAGAAGGACCCTAGGCCTACCTTCCTCAGTGCCCAACTGTCCCCAGAAGAACGGGAGCTGTACATTCAACTACTGCTAGAATACCGGGATTGCTTCGCCTGGACTTATAAAGAGATGCCAGGTCTAAGCCCCGCTGTCTCACAACATGAGCTGGCAATCAACCCTGAAGCCGAGCCGGTGAAGCAACCACCGCGGCGCATGAGGCCAGAGCTCATCACCCAAATTTGTGCTGAAGTCGACAAGCTCATTGACGTGGGATTTGTTGAAGAAAACCAGTACACCACATGGCTGGCGAATATCATCCCCGTGAAAAAGAAGAATGGACAGATCCGGATATGTGTCGACTTCCGAGATCTAAATAAAGCCTGCCCCAAAGATGACTTCCCGGTGCCAATAACCGAGGTCATGATTGATGCTACAACCGGCCATGAAGCCCTGTCATTCATGGATGGGTCTTCCGGCTACAATCAGATTTCGATTACGGAGCATGACCGAGTCCATACTGCTTTCCGAACTCCTAAAGGCATTTATCATTACAAGAGAATGCCATTCGGACTAAAGAATGCTGGCGCAACCTATCAGCGCGCAATGACCAAAATTTTTGATGAACTACTCTACCACAAGGTCGAGTGCTACATAGATGACCTGGTGGTCAAAACCAGAAGAAAAGAAGATCATCTGCAAGACCTCCGGATTGTTTTTCAGAGGCTGAGGCAGCATGAGCTAAAAATGAACCCTATGAAATGTGCGTTCGGAGTGTCAGGCGGAAAATTCTTGGGCTTCATCGTCCGATATCGGGGAATCGAGATAGACCCCGCAAAGATCAAGGTGATTCAGGGGTTACCCCCGCCAAGGAACATCTCCGAGTTGAGATCACTATAGGGCCGTTTGGTTAATATCCGTGTTTCATTTCCAATTTGTCAGGGCGGTGCCAGCCTTTTCACAAGCTGATGATGAAAGATGTCCCCTTTTATTGGGATGAAGATTGCCAGGCAGCCTTCGACAAGCTAAAAGACTACCTGAAAACCCCTCCAGTGTTGGGCGCACCGGTGAAAGGGCAACCATTGATACTGTATATAGCAGATACACACAATTCTCTGGGGGCAATGCTGGCCCAGAATAATGAAGACGGGAAAGAACAAGCCCTCTATTACCTCAGTCGGAGACTGGTCAGAACTGAAGAGAAATATACTTATATTGAGAAGATCTGTCTGGCGCTGGTCTTCGCAGTTAAAAAGCTCTGACACTATATGTTGTCGCATGAAATCAGCTTGGTATCCAAAGAGGATCCCCTGAAGTACCTTATGTCTCAACCGGCCCTCAAAGGCCGCCTGGGCAAATGGGCGGTAATCCTTATGGAGTTTGACATCTCCTACGTGCCGCGCAAGGCCGTCAAGGGCCAAGCCATTGCAGACTTCTTCGCTGAGCACCCAGTGCCCGGGGATTGCCAGTTGGAGCCGGAGCTTCTTGAGGATGAAACTTTAGAAGTCGTACAAGTACGGCCCTCCTTATGGCAACTATACTTTGATGTCGCTTCCAGAATTGACACCTCTGCCACCGGGTCAGCCAGGGTCAGAGCAGGAGCAGGCATACTCCTGAAATCCCCAGAAGGAGAAGTGGTGCATACATCCTGTTCCATAAACAAGCAATGCACAAATAATGAAGCAGAATATGAAGCCCTGATAATCGGGTTGCAAATTGCTCTGTCCATGGGAATTCAGATGCTGGAAGCATTCAGAGACTCCATGCTAGTTATAAGACAGCTGAAGGGAGAGTTCGAGGTGCGAAAGCAAGAGCTCCTCCCCTATCACCAGTTGGCAACTCGCCTGATGTCAAGATTTTACTTCATCAGCATCAAGCACATCAACCGAGGCCGGAATGCTCAGGCGGATGCCCTCGCTAAGCTGGCTAGTTCATTGGCAGTCCCGCCAGACACAAGCCTGAATGTAACAGTGATCAACCGCCGACAGGTCCCCAGCGTGACAGAGGTCCCAATCGACGAACAAGAAATGGAAGTAGCAGTCATGGAAGGGGTTCAGCAGCCCGATTGGCGAGAGCATCTCCTACGCTGGTTTCAACACCAGCAACTTCCAAAAGAAAAGGAACAGAGAATGAAGCTCCTGAGGATCAAGGATTCTTACGAGATGAGAAGCGGGACCTTGTTCCGAATTATGGCAGATGCCCTAAGGAAAGTCCTACTCCGTTGCTTATCTTCAGCAGAAGCAGGACAGGTGATGCAGGAAGTCCATGCAGGATCAGCTGGAGCACACCAGGCTGGCCCGAAAATGAAAATTGAGATAAAGAAGTTGGGTTAATATTGGCCCACTATATTTGATGATTGCTGCAAGTTTGCCAAAGCTTGTCAGAAATGTCAAGAACATGCTAATGTGGCAAGGAGACCTCCGGTGCCACTGCATCCCACCCTGCCGAGCTGGCCATTTGCTCAGTGGGGCACGGACGTGGTAGGGCCACTGCCAGCATCTTCATCAGGGTGCAAATACATCTTAGCAGCTATAGACTACTTCTCCAGATGGGCAGAAGCAATAGCACTAAGAGATGTGACGCGAGAACTAGTTGCAAGATTCTTCCGACAGAATGTAATATTTCGGTTCGGGATCCCCAGCCGAATCATCTCTGACAATGGCAGCCATTTTAGAAATTAGAAGATTTATCGGCTGGCCGACAAATATAAAATTGACTGGAGGACATTGTCCCCCTACAACCCTCAAGCCAATGGACTAGCAGAAGCCTTTAACAAGACCTTGTGCGCACTACTAGCAAAGACTGTCAAGTCTAATAAAAAGGATTGGGAAGAAAGGATGTACGAAGCACTTTGGGCTTATCGTACTGTCTACAAGACCCCAACCGGCTGTTCACCTTTCTCCCTTGTCTATGGGTCGGAAGCTGTAGTGCCGATTGAACTCGAAGTTCCTTCATTGCGAGTTGCCATCCAGCACGGATTAGTCAGTGGTGAGCAGACCAATGCAGAAAGAAGATTGGAAGAGCTCGCTGAGCTCGAAGGAAAATGCCTCCGGGCGCAGCAAAACATCCAGCTCTACCAAGCTCGCATGGCCCATGCTTTTCACAAGCTAGTCAAGGGTCGAGAATTCAAGAAAGGAGACCTGGTAATGGTCAAAAGAAGAGAAGTGATGGCTTCTAACCCCAAGGGGAAGCTGGTCAAAAACTGGGTCGGACCGTATATCGTCCGCTGAGTATATGAAGGGGGTGACTACGTCCTTGTAGACCACAAAGGAGTCATCCAATTCTCTCCCCTCAACGGAAAACACATTAAGCTGTATTATGCAGCGCAGCCGACACACCTTGAGTGATCGGTCGGAACACACTTATCCTTGGTTAGCGGCATTCCACCCTAATCGCGCTACTTTTTCTTGGTTAGCGGCATTCCGCCCTAATCGAGCTACTTTTCCTTGGTTAGCGGCATTCCGCCCTAATCGAGCTACTTTTCCTTGGCTAGCGGCATTCCGCCCTAATCAAGCTACTTATCCTTGGTTAGCGGCATTCCGCCCTAATCAAGCTACTTTTCCTTGGCTAGTGGCATTCCGCCCTAATCGAGCTACTTTTCCTTGGCTAGCGGCATTCCGCCCTAATCAAGCTACTTCTCCTTGGTTAGTGGCATTTCGCCCTAATCAAGCTACTTTTCCTTGGTTAGCGGCATTCCGCCCTAATCGAGCTACTTTCTCTTGGTTAGCGGCATCCCGCCCTAATCGAGCTACTTTTCCTTGGTTAGTGGCATTCCGCCCTAATCAAGCTACTTTTCCTTGGTTAGCGGCATTCTGCCCTAATCGAGCTACTTTCTCTTGGTTAGCTGCATCCCGCCCTAATCGAGCTACTTTTCCTTGGTTAGCAGCATCCCGCCCTAATCAAGCTACTTTTCCTTGGTTAGCGACATTCCGCCCTAATCGAGCTACTTTTCCTTGGTTAGCGGCGTTCCGCCCTAATCGAACTACATTTCCTTGATTAGTGGCATTCCGCCCTAATCGAGCTATTTTTCTTCTTGGTTAGCGGCATTCCGCCCTAATCAAGCTACTTTTCCTTGATTAGCGGCATTTCGCCCTAATCGAGCTACTTTGCCTTGGTTAGTGGCATTCCGCCCTAATCGAACTACTTATCCCTGGTTAGTGGTATTCCACCCTAATCAAGCTACCTCCCCTTTGGTAGCGGCATTCCGCTCTAACCAAGCTACCTTTGCCTCGGTCTAGTGGCATTTTGCCCTAACCGAGCCCACCCTATACCGGAATCAAAAAAGGAAAGAAAAGAAAATGGGGATAAAAATAGAGATACCCCGCCGGACTTGTTCTTATATCGGGACAAGTGCAAAAATGGCGATAACCCGGCTGTGGCGAAAACCCGAAAGGGCGTCGCAGGCAAAATCGGGTACCCCGCCGCTTGAAAACCCGAAAGGGCGCGTGGGCAAAAGCAAGAGGGGGCTGGCTTCGGCGAAAACCCGAAAGGGCGCTTGAGTCAGTAAAGTGGTAATTTCCAAATGCCTCTCCTATTCTCCACCCAATAAAACTCCGAAAGGGACAATTATCAAAGTCCCGCCGGAAATCCTTTAACACACCCTTTGCGACCCTCGTCGTCATCGGCGAGATCGGTCGATCTCTACCCTCAACTCGGACCTTACGTCCCTGTTGACAACCCCATCCTTGTTTCGGCAATAGCATATGTCGATGAACAAACCCTTTTCGACCCTCGTCATCCTCGACGAGATTGGTCGATCTCTACTCTCAACTTGGGCCTTACGTCCCTGTTAAACAATCCCGTCCTTGCTAATAAACCCACTTTCGATCCTCGTCATCGTCGGCGAGATCGGTCGATCTTTGCCTATGACACGGATCTTACATCCTCATTAATAGACCATGTCCTTTGCTGCGACGTCTAACCAGTGTCGACGAATCGAAACAGGATTCGATCCTTGTCATCATTGACAAGGCCAGTCAATATCTTCGCGGTCCAGTTTGTCCGCATCCCGAATCAAAAAAAAAAGAAGAAAGAAAAGAAATGGGGTTAAAAATAGAGATACCCCGCCAGACTTGCTCCTATGCCAGGACAAGTGCAAAAATGGCCGTAACCCAGCTATGGCGAAAACCCGAAAGGGCGTCGCGGGCAAAATCGGGTACCCCGCCGAATGAAAACCCGAAAGGGCGCGCGGGCAAAAGTAAGAGGGGGCTGGCCTCGGTGAAAACCCGAAAGGGCGCTTAGGTCAGTAATGTGAATAAAAAAATGAATGATGAATAGTGATGAACCATCCTCCGTCCTGAAGGCCATTTACGAGGTCGGGGCGAGGGTCTTCATCCGATATCCCACTTATACACGTCCAGTGTCTACCTTTTCGACCCTTGTCACCATCGGCAAGATCGGTCGCTACCCCTTTCGGTTTTTGTCACCATCGGCAAGACCATCTACCTTTTCGACCCTTGTCACCATCGGCAAGATCGGTTGCTACCCCTTCCGGTTTTTGTCACCATCGGCAAGACCATCTACCTTTTCGACCCTTGTCACCATCGGCAAGATCGGTCGCTACCCCTTCCGGTTTTTGTCACCATCGGCAATACCGTCTACCTTTTCGACCCTTGTCACCATCGGCAAGATCGGTCGCTACCTTATCCGGTTTTTGTCACCATCAGCAAGACCGTCTACCTTTTCGACCCTTGTAACCATCGGCAATATCGGTCGCTACCCTTACCCGGTTTTTATCACCATCGGCAAGACCATCTACCTTTTCGACCCTTGCCACCATCGGCAAGACCGGTCGCTACCCCTTCCGGTTCTTGTCACCATCGGCAAGACCGTCTAACCCTTTTCGACCCTTGTCACCATCGACAAGATCGGTCGACTACTCTCTAACCTGGCCCCTCCGCCCTCGCTGACCAACAAAACATCATGGCATCGACATTTGACCCGTGTCAAGGGTCATAACACACCTCTCATCACCAGCGGCAAGATTCGTTAGGTGCATCTGCCTGCGCTACCTATGGTCCGCCCAGGCAAGGGCCCTGTTCCAGGATCGCCTGCGTCGCGGTGGAGCGAACACCTCACCCCTTCCCTGGAGGCGTGAGCGCTCTCCTGCGCCATCAGCAAGTATCCCTAGGTTCGGGTGACCATCCAGAATAAAGAAAAGAAAGAAGGAAAAGAAGTCGCGATTGATGGCGACGAAAAGAAATATTTCTATTTAATGAGAATGGGTGGAACACATTTTTTGCCCGGGGCATCCCTCGGGGGTACATGAGCTCCGAAGACAAAAAGGAGCATTACAAAAAAAAGAAAGAAAGGAAAAAGCAAGGTCACGGCAGAGGGCGCTGGAAGATATCTGCCAAGTCTAAAAGGCCCAGCGAAGGGTATCGTGTCAACTCTTGCAAACGGGCCTCGGTGGCTGTCAGCTGAGATAACCTCCCGTCTAGTGAGGCAAGTTGTCCTTCAGCTAAGTCAGCCTCTTCCGTTGTCTGGACCTCTAGGCGCTCGCCTTCCTGCAGCTCGGCTTCGACCTTAGCAACTTCCGAGCGCAACTCGTCCATCCGCGCCGTGAGGAGCATCCGACGTTCCGAGATATTGCTGGCAACATTTCTCAGCTGTCCCACGGTCATCCTCAATGAACTGACGGCGGTGCGGCAATCTGCCCTCTCCAGCTTCGCGGCAGTCAGCTGATCAGAAACCTCTCGACTGAGGAACTCCCGCCTGTTGGCGTGTTTTAACAACATCACAACCCGCGGGGTCCAATCATCCATCAGGCAGCCGAATGCTAAAAGCGATCGGGAGAGACGATCTATCAGGCTTCTCAGTTGCAGATAAGTCAGGTCCGGAGAAGCTAACATGGCCCGCTGGAGGTTATCCAGAGACTGCCACACCATGTCTCCAGAAAATTGTAGGCCCAGTGGCGAAGTCTCAGGGAGCTGAAAGTCTACCCTGCTATCTACCTCGGCCCAGATGTCATCGGCCGCCCCGAGGGACGTCGACGGCATAGTCTGTACGACGCCCACATCCAGCCTGACTATTGCGGCTACATCAACTGAAGGAACCTCCATGATGGCAACCTCCTTGCCCGCCCGTTGCGGTGAGGCTACAACAGCCGTGTCGGCAACGGAAGGCGCTGGCTCTTCCTGAGCAGTCTCACCGGTCGCTGAGGCAGGAGAGCCCTCTATGATCGACAGAGCTTTAATGATATCGGCCTCGCCTGCAATAATTTCCCCTGCCTCTATTTCCGGGGGGTCACTCGGCTTCAGTAATGACTCGTCACCGGCAACCAGGGCTTGAGCCCCTGCAACCTCGGGCAGGCCGCCGACCTCGGCAGTCACACCGGATTCCTCTAAGGCCGCTGCAGCAGCATAGGTCCATGGAAGCCACAGGGCAATGGGCCGCACAACTGGTGGGAAGGCCGACTGACTCATATCCACGTCTTGAAGGGGTATGCGGATCATTATAGCTGGCGGTACCACCTCAGCCTGCATTCCATATATGTACATCAGCCAGCTGGCTTGAAAATTAAAAGAAGTGCTGCAAGCGGGAATCAGAATACTTCCTACCTCAACCGGCACTATATTTAGGCCTCCCAAAGTGGCCTTTGAAGATTCTGGCCCTTCCCCTGCAGTCGGGTAGGATGGCCCGTGCTCGGCTCCCAATAGCCTCGGAGGGCTAAACGTTGGCAGGTCGCTCTCATAAGCTGAAGAGGCCCCGACGTCCTCAGCCTCGGTGTCCGCCATCGGGAACCCCTCGTCATCGCCGGAGCCGCCACCGTAATAAACCTGTTCAGAAGAGGATGACTCTTCTGCTTGTTCTCGAACCTCAAGTACCTGAGCGGGAACTAGGCTGCTAGGAGGAGGCCCTCTATCCAGAGCCTCCTCAGCGATCTCCGCCTCGGGAGCATCCGTTGGCGGAATATCTAAGGGCTGGTCCCTTGGAAGCCCTCGCTCTCCGATGACGACCCCTGCCGAGGCACCGACCTCAGGGGGCAGTGTGGGCCGAATGTCGACTGGAGTCAAAGGACAATAAACAGTCAGGACTTGACTGAAAACACAACATGCCACTGAGCTCTACGGATGAGCTGCAAATTACCTTCTATTTCTCGATGGGGTGTCGGTGAAGGCAAGTCACCCTCAACAAAGGTCAAGGGGACTTCCTCCCCTCTCTCCTCAGCAGCAGCTACGGATGCCGCCTCCAACCCAACAACGGCGGGGATAGTGCCGGCAGCTACTGAAAAGAAAGATGGTTAGCCCAGGCGGCCGAAACAAGCAAATAAGCCAATACAAGAACAAGGAGTCACCTTCGCCCTCAGGCCTTTCCATCCATGCGGCCTCGAATTCGGAGAATGATGGAACCCGAGGAGGTGGAGCGGCGGACTCCTCTTCAGCAGCTTTCCTCCGACGTGCCCGAGTAGCACGGGACTCTGCCCTCTTGGCTTTCTTAGCCGTACTGACGGCCTCCCTGACCTGGGACCTGGTCCGCTTCCGCGAGTCCCCAGGGGGTAATGGTGTCGTGGTGGGAGCCGACTCTGGAATATTAAAATATGAAGGCTTCTGCGCCTTAGATATCAACTCCCTACAGTGTCGGGTCGCCTCCATAGAAAGGCGAGCTGCAAAAACACATGAGTAAGAAGATGCACACTGACTATAGAAGAAGCAGCTTCAGGGCTGAAGAAGAAAACAAGCATTACCTGGCAGCCCCGTGTATCGAGGACTGAGTGGCCAGTAAAGCAATACTGGCGCCTTGTCCCGGGAAGCCGCCTCACGGATCAGCCAGCACACATCACCAATTGTTACACTTTTCTCCGTCAGTTGGGCCAAATCTTCATGGCCGCAGGAGGACAAGTGATGATATAAGTTCAAGTGGTCGAATCCCCAGCCGTCGACATACTTGAAGGATATTAGAAGCTGATGGCTCCGAATGGCTTCTAACAGACTGGCAATTGAAAGCCCATGAGAATGAAGCAGGGCGAATATCCAGGGGGTGTTGGTATACAAGTCAGCCCGCCTGTCTTCCCTCCCGATGAAGGTCCGATAGGGATGAAAATGGTCGACTTCTGGGCGCCAGCTCGCCACACTAGGAAGAGGTTCTTCCACCAGAAGGGGGATTGTCTGAAGAGCAATCCGGTCACTGCTAACCCGGCACAGCCCCCAGAGAGTCTTAATATAATCATCCCTCTGGATCTCTGGCATCTTCGGGTCGGCTCGGGACGACTTGCCCTTCGCAGCTTTCCTGGCTTCTACATATGCCATCACCTCAGTGTTGGACCAAGATTTCAGCCTCTTCAAGTAGGCTGGATCAACATCCAGAATGGGCTCCCGCTGGGAGTCTATGAAACGACGTTCGGCAGCATGGCAGCAGTCCTTCCGGAAGTTCCGATAAAAGCCCGTTCGTGCATTCCACCACTTGATGAAGTCTGGAGTCACTCGGGGCAGACAAGCCGGGGTTGGCACCCTGAATGATACATCCTCTCGGCGATGGAAGTAGTCCCACCATCCACGGGCTTCATCAGTAGCCGTCTGACCAGCCCGGTGTCTATTCGGCAGATTGAATCGGGCTGAAGAAGAAGGAATTTGCTGGTCGTACCCAAAATTCCGGCTTAAACGAAAAGGATAATACGGCTCCAGCCACAGCAAGCCGCTTTTCCTGAAGACTAGAACACTGGGGCGAATAGACAACGCCCACTCAACCAGTTCCGGCTCCAAGATGGGCCTTGTGCTCTTCGACCCGATCAGCTGATGAATAAATTCCTCTGTCTCAAATAATCGACATTGTCGCATCCGGTTGACAAGAGGGCTAGAGCTGGCAGCCAAGCTCCTGAAATGCAGAACGCCAGGGGAATCTGTTGGAACTGTAGTCAATTTCCCCCGAATGGCGAAAAGCTGATCCGCTAGTGAGGACGGTTCGGCACTGGCAAATTCGATCATCCGCGGCAAAGGACGATCTGACTGCATTGACCGGGGAGCTGCTTCAGGAAAGAGGGTACAGACCCAGGCATTAAAAAAGTGGAGGGGACCAACTGTCCGCAAATTTCTGGGGATGCGCGAGTTGTGCAAATCCCCCAACATTTTATATATGAGGCATAAAGCCACAGGGCACAGGGACAGCTTCGTCCCCCAAGCCATCAAACAGGCAGGGTAAATCACCTCCGGCCTGATCACCGTCTCGTCTCCTTGAGGAAGGGCGAATGAACAAAGCCAATATGTCAAATATGCAGCACAGTGTGTAACTGCGTCAACTCCCGTGGGATTCGCGCCGGCCTGCCGCCCTCTCCCTGAGACAGCAGGATATGTTGCTTGGCGTCGAGCCCTCTTCTTCCGCGCCACCGCTGACAGAACCACTGTGGGGAAGTCCTCATAGTGCTGCCCCCACCAAAGAAATATTGAAGCCACGTGCCCATCCGCACGCGTCTCTTCTCACCAGGTTTTCGTGCTTCCCGCGAGTCAAGTGTCAGGCGCAGCAGGGTGCGGTACGCCTTCATCAGATAACGGTAGGCGAAGCCCGTGAAGTATTTGCCTTCACCATCCATCTGGTCCTTCAGCCAGTCTGGGAAGCAAACTTCTTCATACGGCTCTCTATCTATCGGCAGGCCGCTCAGCTGAGAAAGGCTCCATAGATCCAATGAAGTCTCACCTTCTGTAGTGTAGAAAGTATTGTACTCTGGGCAGAAGACTTCAATCATCCCGCAACATAGACCTCGGGAGATTGGGTATCTATACCGGGAAGCGTATACGCTCTGATAAACTCCGGCGTGCACCAGGATGGGGGCGTATTGCCGCAACACAAAGTCTGTAAATTCAACCGCTCCCGGTCTGAAGGCGTGAGCATCGGTGGCTTTGAGCTCTCCAAACCACCCCACTGAAATCTGATGTTTGAACCGGACCGCCAAGCAGTCCAAAAGAAAAGGCTCGTCCCGGTATCCCCAATGGAGCGGTGCGAGGAATAGACCATATACGGGCTTCTCCCTATCAACGCGGCCGGCGGTTTCATTCCAGCGAGCTGGTGTATACTGCGGCGCTCTCGTCAGCATCCCGGCCTCGGGGGATAATTCCTGCACTTCGAGCACGGCCCCCCATTTCCTGGGCTCCCCGGGGATGTACATGGGCATACCATAGGTGACTGACTCAGTCAGGCTGTCTCGCTCCGCCAATAGCACTCCTTCAGCTCTGCGGACCAGAATTAAATCACGCTTCCCGCCAAGGTTGAAGCGCTCAAGGAACGCCATCAAGTGCTTATCTTTGGGATGGTCCCGTCTGATGTCGTCCCCTCGGTCATACCTGAAGTGGTTGCCGTCAAGAATCAATAAACGGCCGGTGTCGACGGTGTCGATTTCTGAGTCCGAAGACTCAGCCACCACGGCTACATGTCGAAGCCCCCGATCAAGGGAATGGATATTCCCCCATGTCACGGTGACCCGGGATGCAGAGGAAGAAGAGTCGGAGGCCATGTTATCTGCAAAACAGCACCCGGAAAAGAACAAACAAAAGTCAGAAATCAGTTGATCGAAACAATATTTCTGACAAAATTTTGACAGCATCTCCTCAGCTCGAGGGTTTGCCAAAAAGAAAGCGGAAGCCGTCCATAGAGGGAGCAGCCCCTAAAAGTAGCCATAGGCATTGAGCTGAGGCCGAATGTGGACACCCGAGGGATCTAGATCCAAGGACAAGTCCTACGAGAAGCCTCCCGGGGCCCGAAGAATGGGTTCAGAACCCGAACACAATAACACTCAACTCACCGGCTCACCCGAACCCGGAACCCACTCGGCGCCGCGGAGGGAGGAAAAGGGAGGAGAGAGAAAGAATCTTCGCAAATGAGGAGTTGTGAAGAAAAAAATGAAGAAGAAAAGCATTTATAGGGGGCTCCACCCCTGTTAAAACGGCGCGCCCCGGGGCGCGCCGTTTTAAGACATTTGCGCGCCGCTTTTAGCGGCGCCGTTTTAATGCCAAAATGGTCAGGGTGTGCCGGATTTAGCCGCGCCGTTTTAAGTGATGCCGTCAAGCTTCCTGCCTCGCCGGATTAGCATGCAAGCCGGAATTAAAATGCCGTTCAAGCTTCTGTCAGTCGAACAAAGCTCATCCGTAGGCCTTGCTACATTCCTGCCTCACTTGCACCACCTACGTCTGGGGGGCATTTGTTGGCACTCAAAATATAATACTTCGGCGACCGAGCCGCAAAGACGAATGATACGGCCCACTGAAGCACAGAAGCCGATGAAGACCACCTTATCAAAGACCCTTCAAGCTGACGGGGCCCCAAGTCGCCTTGAAATGAGCACCGGGGATTTTACCTCAGGAGAGTCGAAACGAACCCACAACCAACCGGCAGCGTGATCAAGCCTGCCCAATGATCCGGCATCGACTCCGTCATGCCGCTACCCCACATCCGTCGCCCGACCAAGGACGACGGTCTACCTTATGACTCTCCTAAGGAGGAAGAATGTCCTCGGCCATCCGCAACAATGGGCCGGAGGTTCTGTCAGCAGAAGGCCCCGATTACCCGACACGGGTTCGGCTTCTCGCCATAGTGGGCCCGTTAGTGGCCGATTGATCACCGTTCAAGGTGGAATTGTCTAGGATGTAACGTCATCCTGCAAGGAAGCTTCGAGCACGTCCGTCTCAGCCAGAAGCACAAATCACAGTGCCGAAGGCTGTATCAGCAGGACACCCGTGTGCTCGGACCAGACACACACGAAGTCTTGATTAAGGCCGTTCGTCCTATCAAGAGCTTCGTCAACACCCCGTCAAGGCCCTCCGATGGCCAGGGCGAGAGGAACAGTCAACGGGAGCTTCCGGAATCATCGCCGTGCCCACCGGACTGGATACGCCAAGTGAACAGGTTAAAACGGCGCCGTCAAACCGGCGCGCCAAGAACAATAGGGGATGTGTTCCCCGGCGCCGTCGAACCGACGCGCAAAAGCCAACCGGGGCTTCTTCCCGGCGCCATCAAATCCGACGCACCCCTTCCCGGGGCGCCGGATTAACAAAAGCTATATATATTCAGCCTGCCTTCGGCCGAAAAAAAGGAGATCCGATCCAGAAAGGGAGAAGGCAATAGAAGAGAGGAAGAGAGAAGAGGCGGAATCAAAAAGAAAGAAAAAAGAGAATTAGAAAGAAAGAGGGGAGGTCCAGGGAAAAGTCTGAGGGGGTTCTTCGATCTGAAGAAGCTTCCGTCCGAGCCTCTCGGCAGTCGCCACCCTGCTCCACCCGAGCTCCCCGGAGTCGAAGAAGGAGGGCATCTGTTTCTCTTTTACTTAGGTGGGTTTCCCCGCGATTTCTCCCGGCGACCCTCTTCTTTTCACTTTTGGTTTTCCCTGATGTAATGTAAGTGAGACGGGGAGAGGGGCGATGATATGAGCCTTTCCTCCCCCTTCTCCTCACCTTTTCCTCTGCCCTTTTTCACTCCGTCTGTAATCGTTTCTTCATTAATGGAAACGGCGGCCGATCGACAATGACGGCGCCGGAAGCTATGTGTTCTGTAAATATATACCTGTGTTTTTCACGAGATGAATGAAGAGCTGTTGTGATTGATGTCGTATCTCTTCCTCCCGCTTTCTAACCCTCCTTCGAGCGTGCATTTAATGATTTCCCCAACATATATATATACCCTCGTATAACCGATTTCTCCGACATTGGATATGCCTTCGGGCCATATGAATCATTCATCCCCCTCCCCGGGGTTCTCTTTCTTTCGAGTTTGATGCAATGGCTGGGCTCGGCATTGAATATTCCACGGGCTTTACGAGCGGAGATGTACTTGTGTGCATATCTCTGTCTGGTCTCAGGCTGGGGAATAAGATTCTTCACCGTCCCCTTCGCGCTCTGTTTCATAGACCAGAGGAACGGGAAGAACCCTTGGATGGCTCCCAGTTGTCCGACGGTGAGCCCCATGTGGGTTTGTTCCTAAATATCATATACAAGTATATGTATATCTGTGCCCCGGGCTATGTGCCGACCACATATTTTGCTGGTGATTGACCTGCTCGATCCGTGGGGCTCCATCATTTCAACATATTTCTAAAAAGTTCATTTGTCCGTCTACCGCCGCCGAACGATGTCTTACACTGCTTCTTTTCGCGTCACTTACACCTTAATGGGGTATGCTCTGTAGCATCACTCCAGCATCCGGGGAGGGGGGACATTCCCCAAATCTTGTTTTCACCAATCATTCGGTTGACAGAGGGATCGTCAATCGATGACGAATCTCCCTGTGGACCACTGGATGTACAATAATGGTGGCCAAGCCCTACAGTTCAGAATCTACAGTCCTTAACGGACTCAACAGTGACCGTGGGTTGTTTTCCCCTCGTAGGCTAGCCCTCGGGGATTCCTCCCATATCGGTCGTCCCGATCCGAGTGTTGCGGTGATTCGGGTTGCGTGCCCCTCGTAGGCTAACCCTCGGGGTCTTCGCTCCCACCTTGAGTCACCTCGTCCACTCATTGTTACCTACGGATTTGGTGCCCCTAGCAGGTTTGACCTCGGGTTCTTCCTCTCCGTACGGGTTTTTGCCGGCCGCCGTTACGCCACCCGGCATCTAGGGGTTGCTCCGCCACGTGAGTATTCCCCGCGTCTCCCCGATAATCCTTTGGGATGGGGAGATGCTGCCGAAATTCCGGCTCGAACGAGTTTAAACTCGGAACAATCGTCGCGCTCGAGTTCGGACCTCGCGCGAGCCCGTGATTTGACCTTTGGATGACTTGGGACCAATCTGATGAATAATCAACTCAATGAATTCTCAAAATCCTCCAAAACCCCCTTTTTATGTATATATATATATATCCATGAATAAACTAACAAAGCTCCTGTTTGCACGAAATCGGGTTAAATCGGCGCGTTCGTGCGCGATAACACCTTAAAACGGCGCGCCCTTCCTGGCGCGCCCTTTCCGGCGCGCCCTTCTCGGCGCGCCCTTCCTGGCGTGCCCCAGCCAGCCGCGCCGTTTTAACAGGGGTTTTCCCCTTTAACTATGGTTCTGGCGCCGTTTAAACCTTTTACCTACGTTTTAGGGCACCGTTTCAAGCATTTTAGCCCCTTTCTTCGCATGCACTGCACCGGTTTCGTTCCGAATCGTGTCGTCGCATCATTCCAACCCTTTTCCCACTCATGAGATGATTTCCTATGCTAATCATAGAGGGACACAAGCTCCTCGACCAAATAAACTGGATAAATTAGCATGTTCAAGCTCGAATTGATATGCCTCGAATCTTGTCGTCATGCCTAAGTACTCCGCCATGTACCAGGGTCCACCCTAATAAATCGTGTGTAGTCAATCGTAGCATCTTGCATGATCACTCGCATGCTCTGTATCCTTTATTCTGGCTTTGACAGCCCGATATCTCGATAATTAATCAAAGGTGTTCCCTCCTCGTGGGGGATGTAATTAACGCCATAACCTTTACGGTATGGCAGACTGCTGGTCCCGACCGAACCTCACATTCACCCGACATGGGTCAGAATGAGCGCACAATAAAATCGTCACTCATGTGACTGGCACGCCCGCGTCGTCAATCAGTCAGTTGATTACCAGTTAGTCAAATGACTGATCGATACGCGAACGAAAAGGAAAAAAAAAGGTCGCAAACAAGTCTTGTTAGGGTGAATGTGAGGTAGAAGGTTACGGCCGGGGCAGTAGGCGGGCTGCCAGACTGATTCTGAAGTCGCAACCTAAAACTGATTCCGTCACCGAAACAAGCCAGTATGACCTTCTCTCCAGAAGACATGCTACTACCTACTGCCAGCCACAACAGGCCGCTAGTTATGAAAGGGCACCTGAACGGAAGAGAACTGAACCGGATTCTGGTCGATCCTGGTGCAGCAGTCAACATCCTGCCATATAGAATATACGAGAGGTACCACTTTAATGTGCATCTCGAGAAAGTCGGGGATATGTGTATCGCTGGCTTCAACCAAAAAATGTGAAGTATCTATGGGAGTGGAAGAGTTCACACTGACCCTGGCAGATTTCACTACAACGGTGCAGTTTCATGTCATTGACTGTCGCACCTCCTACAAATGACTTATTTTCGGGTAGCGCAAACAAGTCTCCCCATATTCGCATCCTTAGATGAAACCTTACATGTGACCCATAGTGCTTGTTTCGCCGACGATGACGAGGATCGAAAGTGGGTTTATTAGCAAGGACGGGATTGTTTAATAGGGACGTAAGGCCCAAGTTGAGAGTAGAGATCGGCCAATCTCGTCGAGGATGACGAGGGTCAAAAAGGGTTTGTTCATCGGCATATGCTATTGCCTAAACAAGGATGGGGTTGTCAACAGGGACGTAAGGTCCGAGTTGAGGGTAGAGTTCGACCGGCTGAATAATGTGGTGGCTGAGGTGGAGGCTTTTCTAGCCAAGCCTGTCCCGACGTCAACTGCCAGCACAGCCCAGAAAGGCAAGGCTGCGGAACGGCGCCCCACACCTAAAGGAGCGAATGCGCTTGATATCAAGGCGTTCGAACAACAGAAGGAGAAAGGCAAGAAAGCGGCTCCCCCGCAACTTGCAAAAGCTCCAGATGATAAAGAAGGTCCTTCGCTGAGGGACAAAATGAAGAAAGCTTATTCCTTTCCAAAAGACAAGACCCGAGTCCTGTTCGACTGGGTAACAGAATACATCATGGTCACTCTGCCCGAGCCAAGGAGGCCGGAGGACCTGAAAAGAAAAGACAGTCCGAGATTCTGCCCCTACCACCAGATGTTGGGACATCCAATCGAAGACTGCTATGTTTTCAAAGACGTCATCGAAGGGATGGTGAAAAAGAATGAGATAGAGCTGGGAGAGTACAAAGTAGACCCTCCTTAGCCACATGAAGCCCCTTTCAGGAGGGCAGCAATCAACATGATCTCCCTCTACCAGGCATTACCTGAGGAGATCTCTGAAGCAAGCACACGGAGCACCTACGAAATCCATTTCCTGGAGCCCATGAAAGAACAACAGGGGTGGCAGCAAATCCCTGTGAAGCACAAGAAGAAGAGGGCACCCTGCCCAAAAGAGGGGGCACATATCCGTGGCATTACACCCCGGCCTGCTCCGCCAGTGGTAGCACCCGTATGGGTCACTCCACCTACAGCTGTCAGAATGCATACGCCTAACAGGAGGAGACAAACTCCGCTGCCAGTAATCAAGGAAACCAATCTTGGAGTCCTTCGACTGCAACACTTAATTGAAGGGCTAGATGAATATGTGCAGCCCGAACTGAAACCTCTGCTGGTACGGGACCACGTCCCATGGCAAGAGCTGGAGCAACTCTCACTCAAGCAAGGGGAGGAAGCTGAAGCAACACCACCTCAAGAGAGCAACCTGTTCTGGGGGCAAGCACCTGCAGAAACCAAAAAGAAGAAAAAGCAAAAGAAGAAGAAAAGAAAGGGCGCTGGGGCCCATAAAACACAGGTCGTCTCCTGCAATACCCTGTCAGCACTCTTCAACCTACCCGGAGAACAGGAAGAAGAAGAAATTTGCTTCACACCCCATGCTGGGGGAGGCAAGGCCGAGGCCGCAATTGCTGCACATGCCACTCGGTCAGGCCGAAAATGAGGGCGCCAGCCACCACCCAATCACAACATTATGTTCAGAGGGGAGCAACCCTACAAGACACCTCCGCCAGAGGTTAAGGGAGTCCAAATCCCTCCTCCGTCGGGCCTATACAACAAAAGTGGGGGCAAGGCAGTCCCTTCATTCCTTGAATTTATGAAGATGTCAAAAGGGAAACAGCCCTGTCAAGAGGCTAACCCTACACCCGGGGCCATTCACCCGCAACCAGCGCAATCTACTGAGGATGCGAATGCAGATGGAGCTTGCCCTACAGCAGCTAATAAAGAAGACCCGACAGCTGGTGCCAGCCAAGAGGGTGCCGAGTCCGACGAAGATGAAGCAGGTCCGTCTGGACCCACAAATCAAAACCTCCCCAAGCCCAGATGGGCTGAAGAGATGAAGCTCTCCAATGTCCGGGCTGGGAGCCGAATAATGAAGTTGCTCAAGAAGCTCCCCGCTCTATTTACGATCTGGGAAATTCTCTCCTTGAGTGAAGAAACTCGATAGGTGATCATCACTGCTCTGCAGACGCCTGCTCATTTTGAAACATGCATAGCTAAGGCTATACCAGAAGCCAGTATGACCTTCTCTCCAGAAGACATGCTACTACCTACTGCCAGCCATAATAGGCCGCTATATATGAAAGGGCACCTGAACGGAAGAGAACTGAACCGGATTCTGGTCGATCCTGGTGCAGCAGTCAACATCCTGCCATATAGAATATACGAGAGGTACCACTTTAATGTGCATCTCGAGAAAGTCGGGGATATGCGTATCGCTGGCTTCAACCAAAAATGTGAAGTATCTATGGGAGTGGCACAGTTCACACTGACCCTGGCAGATTTCACAACAACGGTGCCGTTTCATGTCATTGACTCTCGCACCTCCTACAAAGCACTGCTCGGCCGCCCATGGCTGCATGAAAACATGGTGGTGCCCTCCACGCTCCATCAATGCATCAAATACAGCCTCCAGGGGAAGGAGGAGAGGATATTTGCTGATATCCACCCATTCGAGGTGTTTGAATGTCACTTGGCGGACGCCAACCTATATACGGGGTCTCCCCGGAAGGTTTCTGAAGCTGAAACCCCCATAGAAGTAGCAAAAAATAGATCGGGTGACGGTTGGTATCCACCACCGCCACGCGGGTATGTCAAGCCAAAGGTGGTCTCCCACATCACAGCTCCTAGAAATGTTGGTAGGGTAACACCCCCAGCACTATACCCCAAAGCTAAGGAAGTGCAGGCCAACCGACAGCACGACCACATCGGAGTCCCGGCCGGCCTCACCAAGCCAGTCCTCGGCCTCAATGATCCCACTGTCGAACCTTTCAAATCTTGGGAGGTGACACAGGAAGATGGGCCCAGCACCCTATTCTATACAGTTGAGGAGCATCCCACTCGGGAAGACACAGATTGCAGCCTCCCCGAGGTTATAAGCAACCCGCCGGTTCCTGTCCAAGGTCTGGCATTTACAACCGATCGGATGGCCATAATGTTTCAGAAGCAACACATTCCTCCCGATCAATCTCAAAAGCGCAAAGAAGCTTTCCAGAAGATGTGGCATCCTAAAAATCTGGACAAAGAAATGAGACGCGTCTCTCAACACCCGGGGCTGGGCTTCACCCTGGAAGACTACTATTACAGTGGGCGGTACGAGGTGGATACTATCTCCGCCTTCTATCCAACTGAAGATAGCCCTCTGGGGGCAACCTTTGATGAATATCCGGTGGAAGCGGAACATGCTGACTTGGCTCTATCCGAGAATCAACAAATAGAGACCTTGATCCCTTGCCGATGCTGGGAGCAGGTCCATCCTGAAGAAGCAGCCTTTCAAGCCGAATTTGATACGGCTAGTAGCAGCGAAGCCAAAGACATTCAAGAAGTAGGAGTCTCTCCCTCTACAGGGGTCCTACTAATGACAACTTCAACACCCTTTCTGCCAATCAGGGAGACCTTGGTCAACTCCAATCAAGGGGAGCCAGCTACCAGAGAAGAAAAAGCCACTTCTGCGGAATATACAACTGTCCCAGAAGGTGAAACTTCCTCAACTTCTGCTATAAAATCAGCATGCTGTCCGGGCCTGGCAGTGAACAGTCACCAGCCCGTCATGGTTGTAATCTCATCTGCAAACACCAAGGCTGCTCCTTCATCCTTGGAAGCTGCAGCGGCAATGGATCTGCTGATAGAACAATCCACCCAGCCGCTAGCACAAGAGATCAAGAAACCTCAGGAAGCTCTGGCGGTGTCTGACGAGGAAGTTGAAGTACTCGACCCTCAAGATGGCATTCCAGACTTCGTTGACCTCCAACCGGCACCTCCGGAGATAGAAGATGGAGGACAAGCCACAGTCGATGAACTGATAGAAGTCAACCTGGGAAATGAGAAGGACCCTAGGCCTACCTTCCTCAGTGCCCAACTGTCCCCAGAAGAACGGGAGCTGTACATTCAACTACTGCTAGAATACCGGGATTGCTTCGCCTGGACTTATAAAGAGATGCCAGGTCTAAGCCCCGCTGTCTCACAACATGAGCTGGCAATCAACCCTGAAGCGAGCCGGTGAAGCAACCACCGCGGCGCATGAGGCCAGAGCTCATCACCCAAATTTGTGCTTTTGTCGATAAGCTCATTGACGTGGGATTTTTTGAAGAAAACCAGTACACCACATGGCTGGCGAATATCGTCCCCGTGAAAAAGAAGAATGGACAGATCCGGATATGTGTCAACTTCCGAGATCTAAATAAAGCCTGCCCCAAAGATGACTTCCCGGTGCCAATAACCGAGGTCATGATTGATGCTACAACCGGCCATGAAGCCCTGTCATTCATGGATGGGTCTTCCGGCTACAATCAGATTTGGATTGCGGAGCGTGATCGAGTCCATACTGCTTTCCGAACTCCTAAAGGCATTTATCATTACAAGAGAATGTCATTCGGACTAAAGAATGCTGGCGCAACCTATCAGCGCGTAATGACCAAAATTTTTGATGAACTACTCTACCACAAGGTCGAGTGCTACATAGATGACCTGGTGGTCAAAACCAGAAGAAAAGAAGATCATCTACAAGACCTCTAGATTGTTTTTCAAAGGCTGAGGCAGCATGAGCTAAAAATGAACCCTATGAAATGTGCGTTCGGAGTGTCGAGCGGAAAATTCTTGGGCTTCATCGTCCGATATCAGGGAATCGAGATAGACCCCGCAAATATCAAGGCGATTCAGGGGTTACCCCCGCCAAGGAACATCTCCGAGCTGAGATCACTACAGGGCCGTTTGGCTTATATCCGGCGTTTCATTTCCAATTTGTCCGGGCGGTGCCAGCCTTTTCACAAGCTGATGATGAAAGATGTCCCCTTTTATTGGGATGAAGATTGCCAGGCAGCCTTCGACAAGCTAAAAGACTACCTGAAAACCCCTCCAGTGTTGGGCGCACCGGTGAAAGGGCAACCATTGATACTGTATATAGCAGCTACACATAATTCTCTGGGGGCAATGCTGGCCCAGAATAATGAAGAAGGGAAAGAACAAGCCCTCTATTACCTCAGTCGAAGACTGGTCAGAACTGAAGAGAAATATACTTATATTGAGAAGATCATTCTGGCGCTGGTCTTCGCAGTTAAAAAGCTCCGACACTATATGTTGTCGCATGAAATCAGCTTGGTATCCAAAGAGGATCCCCTGAAGTACATTATGTCTCAACCGGCCCTCAAAGGCCGCCTTGGCAAATGGGCGGTAATCCTTATGGAGTTTGACATCTCCTACGTGCCGGGCAAGGCCGTCAAGGGCCAAGCCATTGTAGACTTCTGCGCTGAGCACCCAGTGCCCGGGGATTGCCCGTTGGAGCTGGAGCTTCCTGAGGATGAAACTTTAGAAGCCGTACAAGTACGGCCCTCCTTATGGCAACTATACTTTGATGGCGCTTCCAGAATTGACACCTCTGCCACCGGGCCAGCCAGGGTCAGAGCAGGAGCAGGCATAGTCCTGAAATCCCCAGAAGGAGAAGTGGTATATACATCCTGTTCCATAAACAAGCAATGCACAAACAATGAAGCAGAATATGAAGCCCTGATAATCGGGTTGCAAATTGCTCTGTCCATGGGAATTCAGATGCTGGAAGCATTCGGAGACTCCATGCTAGTTATAAGACAGCTGGAGGGAGAGTTCGAGGTGCGAAAGCAAGAGCTCCTCCCCTATCACTAGTTGGCAACTCGCCTGATGTCAAGATTTTACTTCATCAGCATCAAGCACATCAACCGAGGCCGGAATGCTCAGGCGGATGCCCTCGCTAAGCTGGCTAGTTCATTGGCAGTCCCGCCAGACACAAGCCTGAATGTAACAGTGATCAACCGCCGACAGGTCCCCAACGTGACAGAGGTCCCGATCGACGAACAAGAAATGGAAGTAGCAGTCATCGAAGGGGTTCAGTAGCCCGATTGGCGAGAGCATCTCCTACGCTGGTTTCAACACCAGCAACTTCCAAAAGAAAAGGAACAGAGAATGAAGCTCCTGAGGATCAAGGATTCTTACGAGATGAGAAGCGGGACCTTGTTCCGAATTATGGTAGATGCCCGAAGGAAAGTCCTACTCCGTTGCTTGTCTTCAGCAGAAGCAGGAGAGGTGATGCAGGAAGTCCATGCAGGATCAGCTGGAGTACACCAGGCTGGCCCGAAAATGAAAATTGAGATAAAGAAGTTGGGTTACTATTGGCCCACTATATTTGATGATTGCTGCAAGTTTGCCAAAGCTTGTCAGAAATGTCAAGAACATGCTAATGTGGCAAGGAGACCTCCGGTGCCACTGCATCCCACCCTGCCGAGCTGGCCATTTGCTCAGTGGGGCACGGACGTGGTAGGGCCACTGCCAGCATCTTCATCAGGGTGCAAATACATCTTAGCAGCTACAGACTACTTCTCCAGATGGGCAGAAGCAATAGCACTAAGAGATGTGACGGGAGAACTAGTTGCAAGATTCTTCCGGAGAATTTAATATTTTGGTTCGGGATCCCCAGCCGAATCATCTCTGACAATGGCAGCCATTTTAGAAATCAGAAGGTTTATCGGCTGGCTGACAAATACAAAATTGACTGGAGGACATCGTCCCCCTACAACCCTCAAGCCAATGGACTAGCAGAAGCCTTTAACAAGACATTGTGCGCACTACTGGCAAAGACTGTCAAGTCTAATAAAAAGGATTGGGAAGAAAGGATGTACGAAGCACTTTGGGCTTATCGTACTGTCTACAAGACCCCAACCGGCTGTTCACCTTTCTCCCTTGTCTATGGGTCGGAAGCTGTAGTGCCGATTGAACTCGAAGTTCCTTCATTACGAGTTGCCATCCAGCACGGATTAGTCAGTGGTGAGCAGACCAATGCAGAAAGAAGATTGGAAGAGCTCGCTGAGCTCGAAGGAAAATGCCTCCGGGCACAGCAAAACATCCAGCTCTACCAAGCTCGCATGGCCCGTGCTTTTGACAAGCTAGTCAAGGGTCGAGAATTCAAGAAAGGAGACCTGGTAATGGTCAAAAGAAGAGAAGTGGTGGCTTCTAACCCCAAGGGGAAGCTGGTCGAAAACTGGGTCGGACCGTATATCGTCCGCCGAGTATATGAAGGGGGTGCCTACGTCCTTGTAGACCACAAAGGAGTCATCCAATTCTCTCCCCTCAACGGAAAACACATTAAGCTGTATTATGCAGCGCAGCCGACACACCCTGAGTGATCGATCGGAACACACTTATCTTTGGTTAGCGGCATTCCACCGTAATCGAGCTACTTTTCCTTGGTTAGCGGCATTCCGCCCTAATCGAGCTACTTTTCCTTGGTTAGCGGCATTCCGCCCTAATCGAGCTACTTTTCCTTGGCTAGCGGCATTCTGCCCTAATCAAGCTACTTATCCTTGGTTAGCGGCATTCCGTCCTAATCAAGCTACTTTTCCTTGGCTAGTGGCATTCCGCCCTAATCGAGCTACTTTTCCTTGGCTAGCGGCATTCCGCCCTAATCAAGCTACTTCTCCTTGGTTAGTGGCATTCCGCCCTAATCAAGCTACTTTTCCTTGGTTAGCGGTATTCCGCCCTAATCGAGCTACTTTCTTTTGGTTAGCGGCATCCCGCCCTAATCGAGCTACTTTTCTTTGGTTAGTGGCATTCCGCCCTAATCAAGCTACTTTTCCTTGGTTAGCGGCATTCCGCCCTAATCAAGCTACTTTTCCTTGGTTAGCGGCATTCCGCCCTAATCGAGCTACTTTCTCTTGGTTAGTGGCATCCCGCCCTAATCGAGCTACTTTTCCTTGGTTAGCAGCATCCCGCCCTAATCAAGCTACTTTTCCTTGGTTAGCGGCATTCCGCCCTAATCGAGCTACTTTTCCTTGGTTAGCGGCGTTCCGCCCTAATCGAACTACATTTCCTTGATTAGTGGCATTCCGCCCTAATCGAGCTATTTTTCTTCTTGGTTTGCGGCATTCCGCCCTAAGTGAGCTACTTTTCCTTGATTAGCGGCATTTCACCCTAATCGAGCTACTTTGCCTTGGTTAGTGGCATTCCGCCATAATCGAACTACTTATCCCTGGTTAGTGGTATTCCACCCTAATCAAGCTACCTCCCCTTTGGTAGCGGCATTCCGCTCTAACCAAGCTACCTTTGCCTCGGTCTAGTGGCATTCTGCCCTAACCGAGCCCACCCTATACCGGAATCAAAAAAAGGAAAGAAAAGAAAATGGGGTTAAAAAATAGAGATACCCCGCCGGACTTGTTCTTATATCGGGACAAGTGCAAAAATGGCGATAACCCGGCTGTGGCGAAAACCCGAAAGGGCGTCGCAGACAAAATCGGGTACCCCGCCGCTTGAAAACCCGAAAGGGCGCGCGGGCAAAAGCAAGAGGGGGCTAGCTTCGGTGAAAACCCGAAAGGGCGCTTGAGTCAGTAAAGTGGTAATTTCCAAATGCCTCTCCTATTCTCCACCCAATAAAACTCCGAAAGGGACAATTATCAAAGTCTCGCCGGAAATCCTTTAACACATTCTTTGCGACTCTCGTCGTCATCGGCGAGATCGGTCGATCTCTTCCCTCAACTCGGACCTTACGTCCCTGTTGACAACCCCATCCTTGTTTCGGCAATAGCATATGCCGATGAACAAACCCTTTTCGACTCTCGTCATCCTCGACGAGATTGGTCGATCTCTACTCTCAACTTGGGCCTTACGTCCCTGTTAAACAATCCCGTCCTTGCTAATAAGCCCACTTTCGATCCTCGTCATCATCGGTGAGATCGGTCGATCTTTGCCCATGACACAGATCTTACATCCTCATTAATAGACCATGTCCTTTGCTGCGACGTCTAACCAGTGTCGACGAATCGAAACAGGATTCGATCCTTGTCATCATTGACAAGGCCAGTCAATATCTTTGCGGTCCAGTTTGTCCGCATCCCGAATCAAAAAAAAAGAAGAAAGAAAAGAAAGGGGGTTAAAAATAGAGATACCCCGCCAGACTTGCTCCTATGCCAGGACAAGTGCAAAAATGGCCGTAGCCCAGCTGTGGCGAAAACCCGAAAGGGCGTCGCGGGCAAAATTAGGTACCCTGCCGCGTGAAAACCCGAAAGGGCGCGCGGGCAAAAGCAAGAGGGGGCTGGCCTCGGTGAAAACCCGAAAGGGCGCTTAGGTCAGTAATGTGAATAAAAAATGAATGATGAATAGTGATGAACCATCCTCTGTCCTGAAGGCCATTTACGAGGTCGGGGCGAGGGTCTTCATCCGATATCCCACTTATACACGTCTAGTGTCTACCTTTTCGACCCTTGTCACCATCGGCAAGATCGGTCGCTACCTTATCCGGTTCTTGTCACCATCGGCAAGACCATCTACCTTTTTGACCCTTGTCACCATCGGCAAGACCGGTCGCTACCCCTTCCGATTCTTGTCACCATCGGCAAGACCGTCTACCCCTTTTCGACCCTTGTCACCATCGGCAAGATCGGTCGCTACCTTATCCGGTTTTTGTCACCATCGGCAATACCATCTACCTTTTCGACCCTTGTCACCATCGGCAAGATCGGTCGCTACCTTATCCGATTTTTGTCACCATCGGCAATACCGTCTACCTTTTCGACCCTTGTCACCATCGGCAAGATCGGTCGATACCTTCCGGTTTTTGTAACCATCGGCAATACCGTCTACCTTTTCGACCCTTGTCACCATCGGCAAGATCGGTCGCTACCCTTACCCGGTTTTTGTCACCATCGGCAAGACCGTCTACCTTTTCGACCCTTGTCACCATCGGCAAGATCGGTCGCTACCCTTACCCGGTTTTTGTCACCATCGGCAAGACCGTCTACCTTTTCGACCCTTGCCACCATCGGCAAGACCGGTCGCTACCCCTTCCGGTTCTTGTCACCATCGGTAAGACCGTCTACCCCTTTTCTACCCTTGTCACCATCGACAAGATCGGTCGACTACTCTCTAACCTGGGCCCTCCGCCCTCGCTGACCAACAAAACATCATGGCATCGACATTTGACCCGTGTCAAGGGTCATAACACACCTCTCATCACCAGCGGCAAGATTCGTTTGGTGCATCTGCCTGCGCTACCTATGGTCCGCCCTAGCAAGGGCCCTGTTCCAAGATCGCCTGCGTCGCGGTGGAGCGAACACCTCACCCCTTCCCTGGAGGCGTGAGCGCTCTCCTGCGCCATCAGCAAGTATCCCTAGGTTCGAGTGACCATCCAGAATAAAGAAAAGAAAGAAGGAAAAGAAGTCGCGATTGATGGCGACGAAAAGAAATATTTCCATTTAATGAGAATGGGTGGAACACATTTTTGCCCGGGACATCCCCCGGGGGTACATGAGCTCCGAAGACAAAAAGGAGCATTACAAAAAAAAGAAAGAAAGGAAAAAGCAAGGTCACGGCAGAGGGCGCCGGAAGATATCTGCCAAGTCTAAAAGGCCCAGCGAAGGGTATCGTGTCAACTCTTGCAAACGGGCCTCGGTGGCTGTCAGCTGAGATAACCTCTCGTCTAGTGAGGCATGTTGTCCTTCAGCCAGGTCAGCCTCTTCCGTTGTCTGGACCTCTAGGCGCTCGCCTTCCTGCAGCTCGGCTTTGACCTTAGCAAGTTCCGAGCGCAACTCGTCCATTCGCGCCGTGGGGAGCATCCGACGTTCCGAGATATTGCTGGCAACATTTCTCAGCTGTCCCACGGTCATCCTCAATGAACTGACGGCGGTGCGGCAATCTGCCCTCTCCAGCTTCGCGGCAGTCAGCTGATCAGAAACCTCTCGACTGAGGAGCTCCCGCCTGTTGGCATGTTTTAACAACATCACAACCCGTGGGGTCCAATCATCCATCGGCAGCCGAATGCTAAAAGTGATCGGGAGAGATGATCTATCAGGCTTCTTAGCTGCAGATAAGTTAGGTCCGGAGAAGCTAACATGGCCCGCTGGAGGTTATCCAGAGACTGCCACACCATGTCTCCAGAAAATTGTAGGCCCAGTGGCGAAGTCTCAGGGAGCTGAAAGTCTACCCTGCTATCTACCTCGGCCCAGATGTCGTCGGCCGCCCCGAGGGACGTCGACGGCATAGTCTGTACGACGCCCACATCCAGCCCGACTATTGCGGCTACATCAACTAAAGGAACCTCCATGATGGCAACCTCCTCGCCTGCCCGTTGCGGTGAGGCTACAACAGCCGTGTCGGCAACGGAAGGCGCTGGCTCTTCCTGAGCAGTCTCACCGGTCGCTGAGGCAGGAGAGCCCTCTATGATCGACAGAGCTTTAATGATATCGGCCTCCCCTACAATAATTTCCCCTGCCTCTATTTCCGGGGGGTCACTCGGCTTCAGCAATGACTCGTCACCGGTAACCAGGGCTTGAGCCCCTGCAACCTCGGGCAGGCCGCCGACCTCGGCAGTCACACCGGGTTCCTCTAAGGCCGCTGCAGCAGCATAGGTCCGTGGAAGCCGCAGGGCAATGGGCCGCACAACTGGTGGGAAGGCCGACTGACTCATATCCACGTCTGGAAGGGGTATGTGGATCATTATAGCTGGCGGTACCACCTCAGCCTACATTCCATATATGTACATCAGCCAGCTGGCTTGAAAATTAAAAGAAGTGCTGCAAGCGGGAATCAGAATACTTCCTACCTCAACCGGCACTATATTTAGTCCTCCCAAAGTGGCCTCTGAAGATTCTGGCCCTTCTCCTGCAGTCGGGTAGGATGGCCCGTGCTCGGCTCCCAATAGCCTCGGAGGGCTAAACGTTGGCAGGTCGCTCTCATAAGCTGAAGAGGCCCCGACGTCCTCAGCCTCGGTGTCCGCCATCGGGAACCCCTCGTCATCGCCGGAGCCGCCACCGTAATCAACCTGTTCAGAAGAGGATGACTCTTCTGCTTGTTCTCGAACCTCAAGTACCTGAGCGGGAACTAGGCTGCTAGGAGGAGGCCCTCTATCCAGAGCCTCCTCAGCGATCTCCGCCTCGGGAGAATCCGTTGGCGGAATATCTAAGGGCTGGTCCCTTGGAAGCCCTCGCTCTTCGATGACGACCCCTGCCGAGGCACCGACCTCAGGGGGCAGTGTGGGCCGAATGTCGACTGGAGTCAAAGGACAATAAACAGTTAGGACTTGACTGAAAACATAACATGCCACTGAGCTCTACGGACGAGCTGCAAATTACCTTCTATTTCTCGATGGGGTGTCGGTGAAGGCAAGTCACCCTCAACAGAGGTCAAGGGGGCTTCCTCCCCTCTCTCCTCAGCAGCAGCTCCGGATGCCGCCTCCAACCCAACAACGGCGGGGATAGTGCCGGCAGCTACTGAAAAGAAAGATGGTTAGCCCAGGCGGCCGAAACAAGCAAATAAGACAATACAAGAACAAGGAGTCACCTTCGCCCTCAGGCCTTTCCGTCCATGCGGCCTCGAATTCGGAGAATGATGGAACCCGAGGAGGTGGAGCGGCGGACTCCTCTTCAGCAGCCTTCCTCCGACGTGCCCGAGTAGCACGGGACTCTACCCTCTTGGCTTTCTTAGCCCTACTGACGACCTCCCTGACCTGGGACCTGGTCCGCTTCCGCGAGTCCCCAGGGGGTAATGGTGTCGTGGTGGGAGCCGGCTCTGGAATATTAAAATATGAAGGCTTCTGCGCCTTAGATATCAACTCCCTACAGTGTCGGGTCGCTTCCATAGAAAGGCGAGCTGCAAAAACACATGAGTAAGAAGATGCACACTGACTATAGAAGAAGCAGCTTTAGGGCTGAAGAAGAAAACAAGCATTACCTGGCAGCCCCGTGTATCGAGGACTCAGTGGCCAGTAAAGCAATACTGGCGCCTTGTCCCGGGAAGCCGCCTCACGGATCAACCAGCACACATCACCAATTGTTTCACTTTTCTCCGTCAGTTGGGCCAAATCTTCATGGCCGCAGGAGGACAAGTGATGATATAAGTTCAAGTGGTCGAATCCCCAGCCGTCGACATACTTGAAGGATATTAGAAGCTGATGGCTCCGAATGGCTTCTAACGGACTGGCAATTGAAAGCCCATGAGAAAGAAGCAGGGCGAATATCCAGGGGGTGTTGGTATACAAGTCAGCCCGCCTGTCTTCCCTCCCGATGAAGGTCCGATAGGGATGAGAATGGTCGACTTCTGGGTGCCAGCTCGCCACACTAGGAAGAGGTTCTTCCACCGAAGGGGGATTATCTGAAGAGCAATCCGGTCACTGCTAACCCGGCACAGCCCCCAGAGAGTCTTAATATAATCATCCCTCTGGATCTCTGGCATCTTCGGGTCGGCTCGGGACGACTTGCCCTTCACAGCTTTCCTGGCTTCTACATATGCCATCACCTCAGTGTTGGACCAAGATTTCAGCCTCTTCAAGTAGGCTGGATCAACATCCAGAATGGGCTCCCGCTGGGAGTCTAAGAAACGGCGTTCGGCAGCGTGGCAGCAGTCCTTCCGGAAGTTCTGATAAAAGCCCGTTCGTGCATTCCACCACTTGATGAAGTCTGGAGTCACTCGAGACAGACGAGCCGGGGTTGGCACCCTGAATGATACATCCTCTCGGCGATGGAAGTAGTCCCACCATCCACGGGCTTCATCAGTAGCCGTCTGACCAGCCCGGTGTCTATTCGGCAGATTGAATCGGGCTGAAGAAGAAGGAATTTGCTGGTCGTACCCAAAAATTCTGGCCGAAACGAAAAGGATAATACGGCTCCAGCCACAGCAAGCCGCTTTTCCTGAAGACTAGAACACTGGGGCGAATAGACAACGCCCACTCAACCAGTTCCGGCTCCAAGATGGGCCTTGTGCTCTTCGACCCGGTCAGCTGATGAATAAATTCCTCTGTCTCAAATAATCGACATTGCCGCATCCGGTTGACAAGAGGGCTAGATCTGGCAGCCAAGCTCCAGAAATGTAGAACGCCAGGGGAATCTGTTGGAACTGTAGTCAATTTCCCCCGGATGGCGAAAAGCTGATCCGCCAGTGAGGACGGTTCGGCACTGGCAAATTCGATCATCCGCGGCAAAGGACGATCTGACTGCATTGACCGGGGAGCTGCTTCAGGAAAGAGGGTACAGACCCAGGCATTAAAAAAGTGGAGGGGACCAACTGTCCGCGAATTTCTGGGGATGCGCGACTTGTGCAAATCCCCCAACATTTTATATATGAGGCATAAAGCCACAGGGCACAGGGACAGCTTCGTCCCCCAAGCCATCAAACAGGCAGAGTAAATCACCTCCGGCCTGATCACCGTCTCGTCTCCTTGAGGAAGGGCGAATGAACAAAGCCAATATGTCAAGTACGCAGCACAGTGTGTAACTGCATCAACTCCCGTGGGATTCGGACTGGCCTACCGCCCTCTCCCTGAGACAGCAGGATATGTTGCTTGGCGTCGAGCCCTCTTCTTCCGCGCCACCACTGTCGGAACCACTGTGGGGAAGTCCTCATAGTGCTGCCCCCCACCAAAGAAATATTGAAGCCACGTGCCCATCCGCACGCGTCTCTTCTCACCAGGTTTTCGCGCTTCCCGCGAGTCAAGTGTCAGGCGCAGCAGCGTGCGGTACGCCTTCATTAGATAACGGTAGGCGAAGCCCGTGAAGTATTTGCCTTCACCATCCGTCTGGTCCTTCAGCCAGTCTGGGAAGCAAACTTCTTCATACGGCTCTCCATCTATCGGCAGGCCGCTCAGCTGAGAAAGGCTCCATAGATCCAATGAAGTCTCACCTTCTGCAGTGTAGAAAGTATTGTACTCTGGGCAGAAGACTTCAATCATCCCGCAACATAGACCTCGGGAGATCGGGTATCTATACAGGGAAGCGTATACGCTCTGATAAACTCCGGCGTGCACCAGGATGGGGGCGTATTGCCGCAACACAAAGTCTGTAAATTCAACCGCTCTCGGTCTGAAGGCGTGAGCATCGGTGGCTTTGAGCTCTCCAAACCACCCCACTGAAATCTGATGTTTGAACCGGACCGCCAAGCAGTCCAAAAGAAAAGGCTCGTCCCGATATCCCCAATGGAGCGGTGCGAGGAATAGACCATAAACGGGCTTCTCCCTGTCAACGCGGCCGGCGGTTTCATTCCAGTGAGCTGGTGTATACTGCGGCGCTCTCGTCAGCATCCCGGCCTCGGGGGATAATTCCTGCACTCCGAGCACGGCCCCCCATTTCCTGGGCTCCCCGGGGATGTACATGGGCATACCATAGGTGACTGACTCAGTCAGGCTGTCTCGCTCCGCCAATAGCACTCCTTCAGCTCTGCGGACCAGAATTAAATCACGCTTCCTGCCAAGGTTGAAGCGCTCAAGGAACGCCATCAAGTGCTTATCTTTGGGATGGTCCCGTCTGATGTCGTCCCCTCGGTCATACCTGAAGTGGTTGCCGTCAAGAATCAATAAACGGCCGGTGTCGACGGTGTCGGTTTCTGAGTCCGAAGACTCAGCCAGCACGGCTACATGTCGAAGCCCCCGATCAAGGGAATGGACATTCCCCCATGTCACGGCGACCCGGGATGCAGAGGAAGAAGAGCCGGAGGCCATGTTATCTACAAAACAGCACCCGGAAAAGAACAAACAAAAGTCAGAAATCAGTTGATCGAAACAATATTTCTGACAAAATTTTGACAGCATCTCCTCAGCTCGAGGGTTTGCCAAAAAGAAAGCGGAAGCCGTCCACAGAGGGAGCAGCCCCTAAAAGCAGCCATAGGCATTGAGCCGAGGCCGAATGGGGACACCCGAGGGATCTAGCTCCGAGGACAAGTCCTACGAGAAGCCTCCCGGGGCCCGAAGAATGGGTTCAGAACCCGAACACAATAACACTCAACTCACCGGCTCACCCGAACCCGGAACCCACTCGGCGCCACGGAGGGAGGAAAAGGGAGGAGGGAGAAAGAATCTTCGCAAATGAGGAGTTGTGAAGAAAAAAATGAAGAAGAAAAGCATTTATAGGGGGCTCCACCCCTGTTAAAACGGCGCGCCCCGGGGCGCGCCGTTTTAAGACATTTGCGCGCCGCTTTTAGCGGCGCCGTTTTAATGCCAAAATGGTCAGGGCGCGCCGGATTTAACCGCGCCGTTTTAACCCATGAGGTGAGGGGCGTGCCGTTTTAAGTGATGCCGTCAAGCTTCCTGCCTCACCGGATTAGCATGCAAGCCGGAATTAAAATGCTGTTCAAGCTTCTGTCAGCCGAACAAAGCTCATCCGTAGGCCTTGCTACATTCCTGCCTCACTTGCACCGCCTACGTCTGGGGGGCATTTGTTGGCACTCAAAATATAATCCTTCGGTGACCGAGCCGCAAAGATGAATGATACGGCCCACTGAAGCACAGAAGCCGATGAAGACCACCTTATCAAAGACCCTTCAAGCTGACGGGGCCCCAAGTCGCCTTGAAATGAGCACCGGGGATTTTACCTCAGGAGAGTCGAAACGAACCCACAACCAACCGGCAGTGCGATCAAGCCTGCCCAATGATCCGGCATCGACTCCGTCATGCCGCTACCCCACATCCGTCGCCCGACCAAGGACGACGGTCTACCTTATGACTCTCCTAAGGAGGAAGAATGTCCTCGGCCATCCGCAACAAGGGGCCAGAGGTTCTGTCAGCAGAAGGCCCCGATTACCCGACACGGGTTCGGCTTCTCGCCATAGTGGGCCCATTAGTGGCCGATTGATCACCGTTCAAGGTGGAATTGTCTAGGATGTAATGTCATCCTGCAAGGAAGCTTCGAGCATGAGTCCGTCTCAGCCAGAAGCACAAATCATAGTGCCGAAGGCTGTATCAGCAGGACACCCGTGTGCTCGGACTAGACACACACGAAGTCTTGATTAAGGCCGTTCGTCCTATCAAGAGCTTCGTCAACACCCCGTCAAGGCCCTCCGATGGTCAGGGCAAGAGGAACAGTCAACGGGAGCTTCTGGAATCATCGCCGGGCCCACCGGACTGGATATGCCAAGTGAACAGGTTAAAACGGCGCCGTCAAACCGGCGCGCCAAGAATAATAGGGGATGTGTTCCCCGGCGCCGTCGAACCGGCGCGCAAAAGCCAACCGGGGCTTCTTCCCGGCGCCATCAAATTCGACGCGCCCCTTCCCGGGGCGCCGGATTAACAAAAGCTATATATATTTAGCCTGCCTTCGGTCGAAAGAAGAGGAGATCCGATCCAGAAAGGGAGAAGGCAATAGAAGAGAGGAAGAGAGAAGAGGCGGAATCAAAAAGAAAGAAAAAAGAGAATTAGAAAGAAAGAGGGGAGGTCCAGGGAAAAGTCTGAGGGGGTTCTTCGATCTGAAGAAGCTTCCGTCCGAGCCTCTCGGCGGCCGCCACCCTGCTCCACCCGAGCTCCCTGGAGTCGAAGAAGGAGGCCATCTGTTTCTCTTTTACTTAGGTGGGTTTCCCCGTGATTTCTCCCGGTGACCCTCTTCTTTTCACTTTTGGTTTTCCCTGATGTAATGTAAGTGAGACGGGGGGAGGGGCGATGATATGAGCCTTTCCTCCCCCTTCTTCTCACCTTTTCCTCTGCCCTTTTTCACTCCGTCTGTAATCGTTTCTTCATTAATGGAAACGGCGGCCGATCGACAACGACGGTGCCGGAAGCTATGTGTTCTGTAAATATATACCTGTGTTTTTCACGAGATGAATGAAGAGCTGCTGTGATTGATGTCGTATCTCTTCCTCCCGCTTTCTAACCCTCCTTCGAGCGTGCATTTAATGATTTCCCCAACATATATATATACCCTCGTATAACTGATTTCTCCGACATTGGATATGCCTTCGGGCCATATGAATCATTCATCCCCCTCCCCGGGGTTCTCTTTCTTTCAAGTTTGATGCAATGGCCGGGCTCGGCATTGAATATTCCACGGGCTTTGTGAGCGGAGATGTACTAGTGTGCATATCTCTGTCTGGTCTCCGCCTGGGGAATAAGATTCTTCACCGTCCCCTTCGCGCTCTGTTTCATAGACCAGAGGAACGGGAAGAACCCTCGGATGGCTCCCAGTTGTCCGACGGTGAGCCCCATGTGGGTTTGTTCCCGAATATCATATACAAGTATATGTATATATGTGCCCCGGGCTATGTGCCGACCATATATTTTGCTGGTGATTGACCTGCTCGATCCGTGGGGCTCCATCATTTCAACATATTTCTAAGCAGTTCATTTGTCCATCTACCGCCGCCGAACGATGTCTTACACTGCTTCTTTTCGCGTCACTTACACCTTAATGGGGTATGCTCTGTAGCATCACTCCAGTATCCGGGGAGGGGAGACATTCCCCAAATCTTGTTTTCACCAATCATTCGGTTGACAGAGGGATCGTCAATCGATGATGAATCTCCCTGTGGACCACTGGATGTACAATAATGGGGGCCAAGCCCTACAGTTCAGAATCTACAGTCCTTAACGGACTCAACAGTGACCGTGGGTTGTTTTACCCTCGTAGGCTAGCCCTCAGGGATTCCTCCCATATCGGTCGTCCCGATCCGAGTGTTGCGATGATTCGGGTTGCGTGCCCCTCGTAGGCTAACCCTCAGGGTCTTCGCTCCCACCTTGAGTCGCCTCGTCCACTCATTGTTACCTACGGATTTGGTGCCCCTAGCAGGTTTGACCTCAGGGTTCTTCCTCTCCGTACGGGTGTTTGCCGGCCGCCGTTGCGCCACCCGACATCTAGGGGTTGCTCCGCCACGTGAGCATTCCCCGCTTCTCCCCGGTAATCCTTTAGGATGGGGAGATGCTGTCGAAATTTCGGCTCGAACGAGTTTAAACTCGGAACAATCGCCGCGCTCGAGTCCGGACCTCGCGCGAGCCCGTGATTTGACCTCTAGACGACTTGGGACTGATCCGATGAATAATCCACTCAATAAATTCTCAAAATCCTCCAAAACCTTTTTTTTTATATATAAATCCATGAATAAACTAACGAAGCGCCTGTTTCCATGAAATCGGGTTAAATCGGCACGTTCATGCACGATAACACCTTAAAATGGCACGCCCTTTCCGGCGCGCCCTTTCCGGCGCGCCCTTCCTGGCGCGCCCCAGCCAGCCGTGCCGTTTTAACAGGGGTTTTCCCCTTTACCTACGGTTCTGGAGCCGTTTTAAGCCTTTTACCTATGTTTCAGGGTGCCGTTTCAAGCGTTTTAGACCCTTTCTTCGCATGCACTGCACCGATTTCATTCCGAATCGTGTCATCGCATCATTCCAACCCTTTTCCCACTCATGAGATGATTTTCTATGCTAATCATAGAGGGACACAAGCTCCTCGACCAAATAAACTGGATAAATTAGCATGTTCAAGCTCGAATTGATATGCCTCGAATCTTGTCGTCATGCCTTAGTCCAAGCTTTCATATCGCATTAATGCATGCCTAAATAGGTGCATCCTTGGTATATCATATAACATTGCCAGAAGGTCAGGTTACGCTTGATTGGGGGCTTTGTTACGCGTGAAGGTGGCCTTCGAGCCTAAGTCCTCCGCCATGTACCAGGGTCCACCCTAATAAATCGTGTGTAGTCAATCGTAGCATCTTGCACGATCACTCGCATGCTCTGTATCCTTTATTCTGGCTTTGACAGCCCGATATCTCGGCAATTAATCAAAGGTGTTCCCTCCTCGTGGGGGATGTAATTAACGCCATAACCTTTACGGTATGGCGGACTGCTGGTCCCGACCGAACCTCACATTCACCCGACATGGGTCAGAATGAGCGCACAATAAAATCGTCACTCATGTGACTGGCACGCTCGCGTCGCCAATCAGTCAGTTGATTACCAGTTAGTCAAATGGCTGATCGATACGCGAACGAAGAGAGAAAAAAAAGAGGTCGCAAACAAGTCCGAATCACCATAAAATCCATTCCACGCATAAACCACCTCCAAAAATTACCAAAAAAATTGTGCATCACCCACACTTCCTAATCTTTCAGTCAAAGAATTTTCAAGTCCAAATTGCACCGTTTTCCCTTCGGTCAAATCACATTTTCAGGCAGATCCCAGTCTGCCCAGTCAGTTCTGAGTCTGTAAGTCCATCTGTTACAAATTCCACCAAAGAAAATACAGAGACATAAAAATTCTTGTAATATAAGGTGGTCGAAGATCTGCAAGAGAGCTTCGCAACGGCACTATTTTCGCATCGATCTGACGTCGGAGCTGATTGCAGTATTTTTTCTCGCCAAGTCGCGCAGTGCTGAAACAGCAGAACAGGTTCGGGACAGCAAGCTACCGCACCGAGTAGCAGCGCGTCGGAACTTTCGAAGCTGCCCAAAAGCCGCCCGTCAACCCAAGTGTGATACTCTCGGGTCCCACTGTAGCCCTTTACCTCCCTGCGTGGAGTGGGCAGTAAAACTCTTGATGTAATTATTGTTAATTGTTTATACCGGGAGTACGAGTCTTGGCCGGGGTCGCCTTCCCCACGCCCGGTAGCGTGGAGATATCATTTTCGCTCCCTCACTCGGCATTTTGCTTACTTCATATATTTCTATATGTCGCTGCTTGCATGTGATAGGTTAATCTAGCTCGTTAAGTATTTTAATCACCACTGCGAGAGAGGGCGAAACCCGTCCCGTGACCCGATCCGGGCATGAAAGAGAGTTGACCACCCTAGCTCATTGCCGATTTCTCAACCGTGCACATCTGCACGTTTCCCTCGCTAGGGATGAGTCGCGAGCTAGAGTCTCAGGCTTGCATCAAATCAGTCGAGTCACGTCCCGTCCCGCATCAATTGGTTAACCCGAACGGCATTACCACAAATTCATAGTGCCCATATCTGCTCCGGAAAGTAGTCTTGTATATGTCTTCGTCTTTGATCCTTAGCTGGTGATAACCTGACTTGAGGTCTATCTTGGACAAATATCCCACTCCCGAAATTTGATCAAAGAGCTCATCGATACGGGGCAACAAATACTTGTTCTTGATAGTGAGTTGATTTAGTCACCGGTAGTTAATACATAGCCTGAGAGATCCATCCTTCTTCTTGACAAATAAAACTGGCGCACCCCACGGGGATATGCTAGGTCGAATGAGGCCCTTGTCTAATAACTCCTGAAGTTGCTTCTTCAATTCTTTGAGTTGTGTAGGGGACATCCTGTAGGGAGCTATTGAAACATGTGTTATTCCAGGAACAAGTTCAATGGATAAGTTTACTTCCCTTTCGGGTGGTAAATCGGGTAAGTCCGATGGGAACACATCGGGAAACTCATTCATAATGGGAATATCTTCTACGGTGATCTCCTTGGACTCAGTAATGAGTACGGAGGATAGAAAAGCTTCACATCCTTGCGAAATGAGTTTGCAAGTATGAAGGGATGAAATAATGGTAGGATGCTTCTGGGACTTGATACCAAGGAAGGAAAACCGTGGGAGACCTGGTTTCTGAAAAGAGATTATCCTATTGCGACAAGTTATATAGGCGTCATGGTCTACAAGCCAATCTACACCTAGGATAGCATCGTAGCATTCCATGTCAAGGCACATGATATTTGCTAGAGGATTATGACCTTCTACATTTACCTCACTATCGGGGTAGTTTGTTGTAAGTTTCATTCCGGGACCTAAGGGTGTAGTGATAGCTAGGTCCGAAGGTAGAGGAACTGATAAAATTGGCAAGGTTTTTACGAAAGTAGTAGATATAAAGGAATAAGAAGCACCAGTATCAAATAAGACGAATGCAGGATGGGAATAGATGTGAATAATACCTTCCATAAGCCCATCATCTTTGGGTGCTTCATCATCATCCAGAACAACGTTAAGATGCGCCTGTCGCTTACGTCCACCGCTGGGGGATTGATCCTTCATGAGGGGGCAATCCGGCATGCGGTGCTCCCAGCTACCACATCGCAAACAAGCGTCGAGACGCTTCCAGTATTCCTCGGCCGCATGGCCAAATTTTTCGTAGAATGTACAAGCTGCCATGACTTGCTTACCTTCCTCCTTAGCCTTTTTGTTCTTGTGGTAGCTACAACCACTCCCGTTCCGAGATCTCTTCTTACTATCACGGGATTTGTATGGTTCTATGATGCTGAACTTCTCCTTCTTTCCACGCCGATCCATCTTTCGGCTAGACTCCTCTCCTTTGCTTTTGAGTTTCTCGACCTTCTCCAAGGTTCTTTCATATAGATGAGCTCGTTGGACCATCTCCGCGTAGGTCCGAATATTTTACGAGTCAAGTTGTTGAATGAAGAGGGGCCTTAACCCATCCAGAAAATGGTTGGCCTTCAAAAGATCTGTACTGACCAAATGTTCGGCACAAAGGGCCAAACGGGAGAATTGGAGTTCATATTCTACCACCGGCATCATGCCTTGGCGTAGCGATGTGAACTCTGTCGCCTTCCTCTCCTTTACATGTTCGGAGAAGTACTTTGCTCGGAAGAGGGTGAGAAATCTCTCCCAAGTGTGTGGTGCGTCTGCAAGCGGTGCTGGAATGGACTTCCACCAAGTACGCGCATCCTTATTAAGTTGAAAAGTGGCAAGACGGACCTTCTCTTGATCCGTGCACTACATAACATTAAAAATTCTTTCCATCTCATCTATCCAGTTCTCTGCTTCCTCTGGATTGGAAGAGCCAGAAAATAGTGGAGGATTTAAACTTCAAAAATTCTAATGTAAGTCGCCGGCACCAACCCTCGCACCAGCTTGGGCCATATTTTGAAGTGCCTGGGTAAGACCTGCAACAATCTGTTGCATCCCGTCCCAGTCAACACGATGTGCCATTGTAAGAATAGGGTACCTGAGAAAAGAAATAAATTTGTCAACTCCAATGGAATTGGTGGAGTTACTCCTAGAGATAATTTCTAATTATTATCTCATCATGGGTTCTACCCGAATCTCTCATAGAAGGGAAATTTCTTTCCTTGTTTCATAGGCATGGGTCCTTAAGCTTTGGACTTAGCCTATGACATGATATTTTCATAAAAATAAGTAAGTCTTAAGACCTAGGCTCTGATAACACTTTAACTGTCACACCTCGAGATTATGCAGCGGAAACAATCGGGAACATGAACAGCCGGCTAGTACGCCTCAAGCGAGCAATATAATCAGAGCGTTAACACATTCACACATAACAAATGAATGCACATAATGATTGATGAAAAATCTAACTTTTATTAATAATGATAATCAATTTACAATGGTATTTGACTCAATTCACTAGACTTAAATACATAGACTCGAATCGACTTAAGACTCTACTAGGTCTTCTCTCGATCTTTCAATCACTCCCGGATCCATCACTTGAATAGTCTGAATCCGACCCGCTAGAATTTCCTGAAAAAGATTAAAAAAGTAGGGAATGAGCACACATGCCCAGTAGGTATCTTCATATCAACATGAAGGCAATGTTTAAATATTTAACATTTTAGCTCTAGAGAAAAGATGAACAAAATAAAACGGTAGAACATGCGGTGAAAATCCAAAGTAACACCAGTAACATGGTATGATCATGATTGAGATATGAGATTGAACAGATATATAACAAGAATGTAAGTTTGGCCTTTCATTAATAAGAATGTACTTTTCCATAACCATAAAGGCTATACACTAGAAAGTCATGAAACGATAATGTACTAGCAAGCATGTAATTTCACAAGATTACCTCGTGAGTATTCGTGGATTTCACCAGTTTATAAAAAAAGTACTCCCAGCGCAATGCGATGCTAGTGTTCATCATATCCCATGTTTAGAGTATGTTTCCGGCTATCTGCCGAGGGGACTAGAGTGGAGCCCTTGGACATTGTCCGTGCCCGCTCTTGCATCTTCAAATTATAAATCAAGCTACTTTCACGAAAATATAAATTTGGCCAATAATGTAACAAGCTCAAACTATGGTTCCATGATAACAAATCTCAAGGTAGGAATGCTTCAATTAAGAATATACGAGTTCAAAGATTTGAGTTAGAATTAGGTTATGCCATGAAGAAAAATTGGCAGCATAACGGCATATTCTTTACTTTCAATAAGTTATTAATATCTTAGTGGACAAGTGTTAAGTTCCAAGCAATCATTAGACCATCTAGGACCTTGTAAAACCCAACCCAAAGGTCAAACCTCGGGTTAGACAAGGTTAAGGATCAAGCGGTCATTTACTGGACCATTTACAGACTCAAGCGGTCTAGATAGAACTGTTTAAGATAGTCATGCGGTCAAGTCAGGACCGTTTAGAAGCAAGGTCGATGAAACAAATGAATCGACACCATGCAGTCTAGACAGGGCTGCTAGGATTGCTTGGCAGTCAGATAAAGGGCCTCTAAGTGCCTCTGGCAGTCGTTCACAGGCCGCTAAGGTCCAGAACACCAAAAACACCGGTTAAGTGCTTTCTAACAATTGGGTTTTTATGGTACAACCAGCTCTGCGTCCTAGTGGGAATCCCAAACTCGCGGAGTCTTACGGAGGCTTTGAAACAAGATCACCTAATCTGGTGGAAGGAATATCCAACGGAGAGGATCACAAGTCCAAGATTTGTGTGCTTAATGTGCCAAGTGTAACTAATGACATCATACCGGAATACGTGCCATGTACTTAAGAATATGACTCATAGATAAGAGAAAGATTCGTGTAGAAAACAACAATCAGCTCATCCACGAGACAAGTGCATAAACCGCGTAAAATATAACATTAATACAAGACTATAGTGGTTTTTTTGGCATCAAATTAACATAATAGTCAAAATAAAGTCTTAATCATGCTCATGCTGAATTCTGGGTATTTACCAGGAAAAAAAAACATGATTTCAAGTGCAAAATAATATAATTATAGCGGTACTAATATGTAATGTTCAACTAGGGTCGGACTAGTTCTCAGAACCAAAAAATGGTCAGGGACTAGCCATTATAATGAATAAAATGGTCTTGCGATAGGTCACTATGAAGGGGTTCAGTTATAAAATAGAGAATAATTTCTAAATTAGGACAAGTTATGCATGGATTTCAACGAATCATGCTGTAAAACTATGCTAGAAAGGAAATAAACCAGGAACATGCATGGGTTTGTGTGAAATAGACAAAAATCTCCATCTTAATTGCATTAGGGCTAAGTTCATCCATGGAAAATAAAACTAGATGCGCTGTCCCAATAAAATAGTAAATATTCCGAGTATAATGCATGAAATCGACTGCAACTTGAGGGCTTTTACTCCTAAGATCATATTTAAGCCATTCATGAGATAGCCTACCTCTGGTCTGAGCTGTAGACTTCGAATTTAGGACTCGAAGTCGACCCTAGTTTCTACTCGTTCTGAACTGAACCAACAACTTCTTGCCATTCTAACTCCTGATTCTCTTCACCTATGATAACAAAAATTGAAGGGTAGAAAGAGGGTACTAAGGTGAACAAATAAGTCTAAAGAACCCTTTTCTAATTACCTTGTTTAGGACTTCTAATCTGCTGATCTTCATGGGTAGTTCGCACAAGTTCCTGGGTTACTTGCACAGAACCAGCGTCTTTGTAGGCCTCTAACTTCTTGTAGACTTGATATCCTAGAATGAAATTTTGAGGGCAGTTAGACCTTACTATAATGAACGAAATCTTCTAAAGAACTTACCTCAAATAATGCTTCCTTACCTTAGTTAAGATCGATTTTAAATATCCTATTTAAAAAAATTTCCTAAAAAATTAAGATCGATTTTCTTTGCAAATCGCCGCGTTTTAAGATCGATTTTTTGAAAAATTTCTAAAAATGGTAAACATTCTAGAAAAATAGGAAATCACTCAAATAACCCAAATGTAAAGGCTACTTTGGGGCGTCATGGTATAATATGAGATTTACTTAGTGTAATGTTAATAACTGCGTGTCTATAGCTGTCCCGCCTTGGCGCCTACTTTGCAGGGGAATGACACGGAGCGGAATGGAATGAAGTGTGGGAGTGGACTGAAAAGTAGATGCCGGGATGTGATGAGACACGCTCTCAACATTACATGGTTGGAATCTTTCAGGAGTTTCAATAAAGCAACCCTGAAGAGGGTTCTCCGAAATGGACGATTGTTTGAATGGTAAACAAACAAGGAAAGAAATATTATGTGCTCAAGCATGACTAAGAGAAAAATGACCAACTTCTATGCGTGGAAGTTCCTGGGATCGTGAACCTACAGGTTTCACCATTGGGGAGTGATTATCAGCCAATATGGAAGTGCTGCGGCCAAGGTGGGTCCAGTGGAGTAAAAGGAATAGTTGAGGATAAATCCAAACAAGGGTCTCTTCTAGAGAAACAACTCAGGGTGACATCAAGGAGACTAAATACTCGATTCAGAATGGAATATCTCATTTTAAAGAATTTAAGCATAGTGGCTCTCACAATCGAATTAAGTGAATGATTTCCCACAATGAAATCAAAGTCCTACATGAATGCATGCTGGGTTTAAAAGAAAAATTAAAATAAATTAAAAATATAAAAAATAGCCAAGGATAATATTATAAAGTTGTTAAGACCGGGTTAGGATACCAATTCGGTGAGGCGATACTGAGCCAGGGCTCATTTATCCATGCACATTCTCACTAAATGGAACCATCGTCCCCAAGCTACCACAACTCAACGGCCTATCCGTACATCTTAAACTCCTCTGAAGTTATCACTATTTTTGTTAGAGGGGAACTCAAACTCTAGATTCTTCCAAGGCATAAGGTCCTCAGCATATTCTAGTGATATAGATATCATATAGTAAGATGCATGACACGGTGACCGGAGGTGGGACACGGTGGAATAGTAGTGTATAGTGTTTTTTTTTGAAACCCATTCTGAACACACAACAAAATAGAATCATTTAACAAGAAATCGAATAGCACTCAACTGTATAAAGAAATCAGCACACCAGATGATTTACGGAGGTAGAAGAGAACATAACACAACAAGACAGGGTTCTTTCACTGGGGGTCCACAACGACAATTATTAGATTAATTTTTTATGTTTTCTTCTTCCCTATAAGTATCACCCTTGCTTGCCCTAGTAAAGGGCATCAAAGTGGTTTGAGGGAGTTGAACTTTTGAAAGGGAGAAAAAGAGAGCTTTTGGCTTTTTGAAATGGAAGGCGACTCTTCCCGCCCGACGAAAAGAAGCAAGCTTGGCCACGGCTTAAAAAGGCTTACCAACATCGAGGATCACCTGGGTGAGAGGATCCAATCGCGGATGGTGAGTTGACACATTTTCTTTCTCTTCTTCTACATGACTTTTTCCTTGCTTCCTCATTCTTCTTATCCTTTTCCTTTCAACTGTATCTCCTATTTTCGGGCCCGAGGAAGTTTTCCAAGCTGCCCTGGCTTTTGAGACTTACTTCCAATATCACTATTGGCATGCGAGCTATCATCACAAAATGGAACCTTCAAGGGCTCGTAATTCACGCCATGCATTATGACAAGATTCATATGGACTAGGCATCTATGGGTGCATTGGTAGAGGTTTGGCACCCTCAAACTCACACCTTCATTTTTCCCACTTTCGAAGCAACTATTCTACTCGAGGAGGCAAAACTCCTACTCGGTTTGAAGAGGTTCAAGAGGTACGGCAAGATGAAGATTATGTCCATGCCAAATGGAGCAACTTCCGAGGAAGTCCTTAGAAGTTTCATGCCCTCTAGAGCCATTAAGGGAGTCCAGACCCAAAGGGGAATCAACTTGCAAAAGCTCACAGACTGGACCATGAGTACCCTGGGAGGATTAACAAGTGACGAAAGTTTGGAAGGGCTCATGATGGGATTCGCAATTTGCTTAGACAGAGCTCTCCTCTTCCCTAGCACTGACAATATCGTGGAGGAAGATCAATTGAGTGCGATTTGTGGATTTTGGGAGGGCAAGATGATGGGGCCCGCTGTCCTTGCTTACCTTTACAGCGGGCTCTCGGCTTCCAGCATGGGCCAGCCTCCTTATGAGTGCATGCTTCTTTTCGATTGCTGGATTGATCTCCATTTCAAATTTGATCGCCCCGAGGAGGCGCGAACTACTTCCAAAATCTTCCAACAAAGCCTCCTTACCACATGGCCGATCTGCTAGGCATTGGTGGTAACGTTGTCAATCGCGTGCCTTGGCTGAAGAAATGCAAAGACTGGCAAGTTCACTTCAGCACCATGACACAAAACTTGTTTTTTTAATAAGGTGAATACTTGCTAGGGGCAAGGGGAGAGACTCGACCCTGGCCGCCTTACAAGATAATTTAATATATAGAAAGAGAGAGGAGAAAGGGGATACAAGGGACAATCAAGGTCCAGGGAATGGGGGGGCACCCTGCCAAGGAGGACAGGAGGGCCATTACAACACATGTGAAAGACCCATGAAACACAAAAGAGGAACATGACCAAGACAGAAGGTCAAACCAAAATGAAGCTCAGTTCATGGGTGCAGTGCAACACGGTTGGAGGAAGTAGAGTGTAAGCGCTGGTGAGAGCTTCGGGTGGCCATGCCTTCAGGCTTGGCTAGCGGTCTGGAGTGCTCATGAGGGGGGCCACCAACCCAATTGACATGGGTGCTGCAAAGATAAAATGGCTTGGCCCGGTCAACGCCAAGAATGGAGAGTGGCTCGAGGAGGATAGGGAGCCTGACGACGTCATCAGCAAAAGGGGGCTCATAGGGTGGCAAGACCATAGGGGGGCGCACGAAGGGTGTTGGAGGACCACGGTCCGAATGCTTGACCGCCCACTTCACGGCTTGAGCGAAGGACAGGCGAGGCTCAGCCGACGGTGAAGAGTCAACAGGCGGAGCTGGCTGAGTAGCAGGTGGCCCAGGAGGGGTAGCATCACGGAAGGCAGTATGGGACCACGCCGGTGCAGCCGCATTGCACCCATAGGCGATGGCAGGCGTGCGGGGAGGAGAGGTTGCCACCATGGACAGCGAGGGTGGTGGCAGCACAACAACAGAATCAAGGCTCTGAGCACCAGCAGCTAGAATGGGGACCACGGGCAAGACCACATCAGCATCAACACTCTCTAGGTGGCAAAGGCCAAGCATGTTGTAGCCGCCCGCAAGGCAGAGGGTAGCACAGCCTGCGTGAGGGTCAAAGAGGACGGCCCCCGCCGTAGGGTGGGTCAAACCCACTAGAGGAGAGTAGGCAGAGGGCAATGTGGCCAAGGGAGGGAGGCCTGAGGGGGAGGCAACAGGAGGGGGAGGAGATGAAAAAGCTGGAGGGAAAGCAGGGGGGAAGGCTGTCCCAAGGGGGCAGTCAAGGGAGGGGGGACAGGATGGATAGGAGGGAAGGCAGGGGCTAACGAATGTAGAATGGGGGAGGCAGGGCTGAGGCAGGCTAGTCCAAGGGGATGGCAACCCGAGAGGGAGCAGCGGGGTAAGCAAGAGGGCAGGAGAGAACGGATGGGTGCAAAGTGGGAGAGGAGGGTGCCAAGGGAGATTGGCTGGAGGTGGTAGCAACCAGGGGGTTGAGGTTGAGACAGGAGGGTAGGAGGGGTCCAACGGGAGCACCAAGGGAGCAGGGACAGAGGGAGAGTAGGAGGGCCGCCGTCCGTGGAAGCCGCTGGCGAAGCCACAGAGGGTGCAGCACCGGCCGCAAGGGGGGAGGCCACCGGGGCGGCTAACGGGGGGGGGGGGGTCCAAGCACGCTCCCAGAGCGCTGGCCAGACGCCAGGGATGCAGGCACGGCGGGGGCTACAGAGGACCCACCAGAGAGTCCTTCAGTAGATATGGAGATGCCGTTCACCTGAGACATAGGCACTAGAGGGGCAGTAGGGTTGCCAGGGCGACCCGCAGTAGATGACTTATGGCACACGGAGGCCAAGTGCCCCAAACGCTTGCAAGAGGAGAAAAACTGGGGGGGGGGTTGGGGAAGCGTAGGGGCTGCCAAAACCCACCAGAGCCCATGCCAACCCAGATCTGGTGGGGGAGCATCATGGAGACATCCAGGAGTGTTAGGGTGCTATGATTTTCCATCTTTTTTTTTCTTTTAAACCTTTGTTTCAAGTTGTGAGTCAGCGGAGCAAGCTATGATTGCTCAGCGTTGCAGAGGATCGATTCCTATGGACAACAAGCTGTGATTGCTCAGCAGTTGCAGAGGATCGGTTCCTCTGGACAGCAAGCTGTGTTGCTCAGCGGTTGTAGGTAAGCTGTAATGCCCAGTAGTTTAAGCTGTGTATCAGCAGGAAGCCTCACTCTGGTTTGAGTGGGTGATGGACATAGGTCTGTGGGTGTGGACGTCAAAAAAAAGAAGAGAAGAAAACGAACGTTCCTGCGGCACAGACGTCTCGACACCCCGAGAGCAAGTCGAAGATGGAAAGGCCGAACAAACCCCATACCTCCTCCAAGCAGGATGAATATATATATTCGGTGCTCCGCCACCCAACGAGAAGCCCTTCGAGCAGAAGAGATGGCCCCGGCTCCCCAGTCGACGGTGCCGAAGGCTAAATCAAAAGAAACTCAGGAATTCAAAAACATATTCGGCATGCACCGGAAATTACTCAAAGTTTCGAATCGGGATTCAGAGGCCCAGAACTAAACACCCCGGAGGTGGTGCATTATAACTAAAGTAACACGGGAGGACAAGCGTCCGTCCAATTAGCCGCGACTCCGAGATGAAGTCTAAACCGGCACGCCCTTGCTTGGGCCTTAAACCGGCGCGCCCCTCCAACATGCCTTAAACCGGCGCGCCCTCTTCCTTTCCTGATCCGGCGCACCCCTATTCACTTGGTGATACGGTGCACTAATTGCATTTGGGTTTAAACCAGCGCACCCCTGGCCGCGCTGGTTTAACCCCCTTCTATCCCATCTGTCAACCGATACTCTGTTCTCCTATCAGATTCAGGTGCAGGTTCAAGGGGGCAAAGCATTCAATGCTACCAAGCTATGCCTCTACATCCGTTCGACAGCACAGAAGCGGCAACGATGAAGTAGGCCCCGACAAATCTGCGAACATCCCATCCTCAGATGAATGCCAGCGTACTGCACAAATCAACGGACGACACCGCGGCATGTCAACTCCGGATGTCCCAACGAACGAGGAGGAAGATGGCGGGAGTTACTTCCGTTCAGGAAAGAAAGGGCAACCCATTCTATATGTACTCTGCATGTTCGACAGAGCAAGGGGAGAGGTTGGGCACTGTAGAGAAAAGACGAAGAGAAGAGAAGCTCCATTCCCCTGCGCCCATGAGGTGAAGAAGAAAAGAGTGAGTGTGAGAGAAGAGAGGTGAGCTTGGAGGGGGAGGATCTTGTGCTCCGTTCCCCCTCCCCCACCGATGTATTCTTTTTCTGTCTCCGATGTATCCTCCTGCTCTGGGGTAAACCCCCCCTTCTGTAATTTTGTCTCCCTTCCTTCGTGGATGAATAGAAAGAAAGGCTTTTGCACTATACATATACTGTTCATTTCCGTTAGCCTTTTCCTTCCCCCTCTTTTTATCTTCCGCTCATTCAGGGCCTTTAGAAGCCTGCCTCTCTGTGGCATGGCCTTCTAGGGATCCCGTATGAAGGATGAACAATCATGGCCTTCCATGGCGAACATCCATCCCACTGGAGCTATCAGGAAGTTACTACCCATGAACTGCTAGAACCCCTTGAAGGTTGGTCCTCGGGGCTTCTGCGTTCAACTATGGGATCGTCCCGGAGTACTCCATTTGACAATGCCTTATGTCGCCCCAGTAAACCTCAGTCCGGGGGAGGTGCTGCCCAATTTTGGCCAGGAATATGAACAACAGGAATGAACTTAGTTCCCTGAGAGCACGAACTGAACTCTGGAGTTCCTGAACCCCTTTGAACGAACCACTCAAACTTTGACCTTAACACATGAACAAAACACTTTGAAGCCCTCAAATCCACCTATTTTTCCTAAGTGAACAAAACAGCCTAATCCGGCGCGCACTTATCCAGCGCGGTACCCCCCCCCCCCCCCGCGCCGCTTTAACCCCACACTCATAAACCATTTTACCCCTCTTGGCTCTAAGCCAGCGCGCCCCCTGCGCGCTGGATTAAACCCTCTCACGAAAACAACTCTCCATCCCTTGCTCACATCCAAAACTGGCGTGCCCCTGGCCTACCTTGAACCCGGTGCGCCCCCATATGGGCTTCAAACCGGTGCGTTCCCCCATATGGGCTAATCCGGCATGCCCCTCTCCTCTCTTGGGCCCCCTTATCTGGCGTGCCCCTCCTTTCCCTTGGATTGCCTTAAACCGACGCGCCCCACAATCAAACCTTAAACCAGCGCGCACCCCCTTCGCGCCGGATTAAACCCCCTCACAAAACACATTACTACTCTTTGCCCCCTAAACCGGCGCGCCCTCCTCCGCGTCGGAATTAAAACCTCTCACGAAATGCACCCCCATTCTTTGCCATCTAAACCGGTGTGCCTTCCAAAATATAATTAACCAAACAATGAAATAAAAATATAATTTTCTTCCGGGGGCTCCGCCCCCGGAAACCCCCGCAAGGGGCGTTGCCCCCTTGACCCTCGTGACCTGACCGCGCAGGTCGATCCGCGTGCGAGGGCACACGTTGGCGAGTTCGGGCTTCACACTTAACAATTCGCTTCCCCGGACTATGCGTGAAGAGAAAAGCAACGATGCCCCATGATATCAGAGGTGGACCTCAGAATCCCCGACATGGCAATAGTCTGAAACCATCTCGGGCGAATAGTCCATCAACTTGACCCACTTCTATCGGGATCCAATCCTGCAATCCCATTAAACTTGCCATACTCGCGGCAGACATTCGTACGGTTTATCATCGTCTTCGATGCTTCAAATGCGGACTCTCATCCGAATAATGAATGGTCCGTTAGAGACCGACATACATATACCGGGATCTAATCCCAATATTGAATTAAACTTACCGTACCTACGGCAGACATCTGTATGGCTTTGTCGTTGTCTTCGATGCATCAAATGCGGACTCTCATCGGAACGACGAATGGTCCGTTAGTGACCGACATATATATACCGGGATCTAATCCTACACTTGCATTAAACTTGCCGTACCTATGGCAGACATCCACATGGCTTTGTCGTTGTCTTCAATGCTTCAAATGCGGACTCTCGTCTGAACAACGAATGGTCCGCTAGTGACCGACAGATATATACCGGGACCTAATCCCGCACTTGCATTAAACTTGCCGTACTCATGGCAGGCATTTGTACGGGTTTATTTCCGTTTACGTCGTGCCTTCAATACAGATCTTTGTCCGAACATAAAGTGGTCCATGAATGACCAACAAAATCTGAATGGAACGAGACGGCTCTCGTCTTCCCCAAACCCTACGTGTGGGAATATCAATAAAATCTTCGTGAATCACGTTTGGACCTCAGGTTCGCCCCAACCATGGTCATTGCCTGACCCACATCCTAGGTCTATAGCCAGCTATGTCTGTACATGTCTTTGTTTTGGAATCTAGTCCCGGGACACTTTCCCGCTACCCTTCGGCACCGAAAATATTAACGATGCCCACGCAAGCCTTGTTTGGACCGCGGGAGGCGCCCCCGGAATGGTCCTGACTCAATCTCACATCGGGCCAATAAACTCGCTGATTCCCGACCACTCTGACCGAGATTCAACCGAATGTCTCCTATCCCTTTGTACAATAAATCTGCAGTACCTCGACATACATATGCTCTGATTTTCCCCGTGACGATCATGCTTTTATGAAGCCGGATGCTCGTTCGAATGTCAAAATGGTCCCTTGAGTGACTGACATATTTCGAATGCTTACTTCCCTAGACATCGGGCTTTCCTACTGAATCAAGACCATTATCAGCTTGTTTCTCTCGATATAGTTTCCTGGCCATGAGGCCCTGATTCCCGGCGATTAATCAAGGGTGTTCCCCTCTCCGAGGGGATGTAAATGACGCCGTGACCTTTACGGCACAGCGGGTTTTGGTCCCGACACGAACTACACAATCGTCTGATTAGTCAGATCGAGTGCACAATAAATCGTCACCTTGGTGACTGGCACGCCCACGCACTTAATAAACCCAATAAGCAAATAAACAACGATCTCAATAAAAAGTGCATCCACAGCGGGCAGCAGACTGAACCATATAAAATCCTTGAGCATTATGTGGTTTGCATCCTTGTGTCTTCAACGCTATATGAATGATTAGGATCGTTCCATCTATGGTTCTGACTGAATAGATTTCAGGCACACACATAATTGATTTGGTTCTGTCTACGGCTTGGACTTGCTTATGAGTCTGCATTCTAGCAGTCCAACTGTTTGATCAAGTGCATCATTGAATCGCTTATTTTGAAGAGCTGAATTCACCTTTATTCCGCAACTCTGTCTAGTTATAAGTTTTTAATTAGGCATTTTACAGGGGAGATTCATTCACCCCCCTCTGAATCCGGGCCTAGCACCCTAAGAATTGGTATCAGAGCAGGTCTCTGAACTTCCAGATCCAGCGATCTACAGAGGATCCTACTAGCTTTCGGTGCATCACTGTCTTCTGCATATTGTTTTGAAATTGCTTGTTGGTTTGCCTCCATGGCTCATCCACCGGTTTTCAACGGTACGGATTTTAATATGTGGTTTAAAAACTTGCATATGTTGGTTAAGACTGTCGATGCAGATCTGTGGAAACTAATTTCACATGGTCCACATAGACTACCTAAGTATAAGTCCAAATGGATTGATAATCATAGATCTATGTGTACTAAAAACCAGAGAGCTTTTGAGATAGTAAAGGCAGCTACTAACATGGGACTCCACTCTTGCTTTCATGATTGCAGATCTGTAAGAGATATAGTGGACAAACTTAAGACTGCCTGCCATGAAAATGATGATCAATGCTTGATGGCCAACCAGAGTGATCATAGCAGTAATCATTTGAATGAGAATTCCTCATCTCAGGTAAGCTCCGGATCAGAAGAACCTTCATTTGATGACTTGGTAGTGATGTATGAAGAGTTGCTGAGTTATCTAGGAAAATGAAATCTGAAAATAAAAAGTTGAAGAAAAAGATTAAACAAAATAAATCTGAATTCTCTTGTGAAAATTATCCAAAGTTGAAACAATCTTATGATATGTGCCAGGTGGTTGTTCATAAGAGTAAGGAACAGATGTCGTCTATTGATTATTATGTGTTCCTTTCTTGCAAGATGGATATGAGCTCAACTATGATGGAAATATGAACAAACAGTGAAACCACTCAAACTATGAACATGTGCAACATGAACCTATGCAATCAGCATGAAACTCTAGCATGGGCATGCTATCTCTATCAGGAATAAACTAATCAAATAAAAAAAAACACACGCTGGGGCGTGGAGCAAGGAAATAAGGAAAAACACACCGTATAGGTGGAACAAGCAAATAAAGAAGAGATATGAAGAGAGAGAGAGCTATTGCCCAAACTAAGGAAAGATGTGATCACCACTAAGGTAATAAACAAGCCAAAGACCTGAAAAATACCTTGGAAATAGGAGGATGTAACACCCGCCCACGGGAGAGAGAAAATAATCAGGAAACTGTAGCTCTGCGAAGCATAACGGCCAAATGATGATGCGCCACAGGAGTGTGACGGCCTTACGATAAGCCGCTACGTGACTCTAACGCCCCTCTGATGGACCGTTAGAGATCTGCAGAATAGGAGCTTGGGAATCTTTGATCTCCACGTCTTCCAGCCGGCCAGAAAGCTTGGGCCTCGTGCTGTGGACTCTGTACACCTGCAAAAGAGTGTAGAACACAAAGAAAATAACCCAGATTAGCCCTAAAGCAAGAGTAGTACCTATAAACCAAGAGAAAATAAAAGCATGCAAAAGAAGAGGGAAATACCGGGGAGGTTGGTTTTTTTAACCCCTCTGGGGATTTTAAAAGATGGGAAGGATGTTTAGATGAATGCAACAGATGTAAGAACGTGAAAGATGAAGAGGGGATATGCTATGATGCTTGGAAGAGGGAAAACGAGACTAAAAAGATAACTTGACTAAACTAGACCCTTGAAACCAATACTCCCTGGACTTTGAAAGAAGATGGACGTGGGAAGTAGATCTCCTTGCTTGGTTCTAGCTCCAGGATGCAGCAGCACTTCGACGCGAACTCCAGATGTCTCCTCTTCAAGCCATGAAGTCAAAGGTTCTATTTATAGACCCTCAAACTCTCTGGTTGAGTAAGAGATAATCCAGCTAGAAAGTAGGACGTTTCTTAGCAAACTCTTGAAGATAATACTCCCAAGAGTCCATAGAAGCAAACAGAAGGTTCTGAGGATCAGATTTGAGAGAGAAATCATCAGATCAAACTCTTAATTCGGCCACGGAGTAGCAGAGAAAGAGCAGTTCTGCTAGAACTCTCTGTTTAATGTAACGGCTACACGATAAACCACCACAGTGATGTAACGCCCCAGGAATGGACCATCACACAACCTTATCCACTAAAAGATAAGACCAACGGGTGAAGTTTTCGAACATAGGACTCTGCAAGGAATGTAATGGCCATAAGGAGGTGCGTCAGAGTGATGATAACGGTCGCATGATAAGCCGTCACGCTTAATGGATCAGGTAGAAGATAAGCTTTGAAAGAAGTCACGAACTTGAGGACTCTAAGATGAGGTAACGGTCCAAGATAGGTGCGTTAGGGTACTACGACGCGCCAAGAATGATGCGTCAGAGAAAAGGGAGTGATAAGTAAAATGAAGGTTTGCTAAGCTTCGTCCAGTGGGAAAAAGATAATGAACCAGACACAACCAAGGAGACATGACCCATGAAATAAACCTTAAATTGACCAAGATGGCCCAACAAGGGTGAACAACTCGGAGCATCATTTAAAATGAACAAGGAGATGACCCAACTTATTGGTCATAAAACGGGTGTCAACAGATGCCCCTCCTTAACGTCCTCTTTGCAGGGGAGCGAGCGGAGGTGAAGCGAAAGTGAAATGGAACATGGAGATGAAGCGGGAATGAAGTGGAGCGGACTGAAAAGTGGGGGTTAAGGCAAACGACACCCGTCCTCAACCAACGAGCGATAGGAATTTTTCAGAAAACTTCGAAATAGTCACAAGGAAATAGCTAACCAAATGACACATGTCTGGAGGAACTAAAAACTAAAGAAAGGAAAACACGGCCAGCGGCCGGAGCAACGGAAAGGAAAGAGACGATTTAACTAAACTCAAGACATGAATCTTCAGCTAACCAGATCGAACGAATAGATCGAAGAAAATCTTCGAATTTAGAGTGGAATAACTCTCCTTATTCGAGATCATGAACACAGTTATCTACCATTACTGAGACACCTTGGACAGATGAAGGTTCTTGAATGCTCAAAGATGCGTATGATGCATGCTAGGCTAAAAGAAAAGAAATTATTAAAATGATTGCCAAAAAAGATAAAATAAGAAGATACTCGAGAGTAGTATTGCTAGACCAGAGAAACCAGGGTTAGGACACCATCTGCAACCACGGCGTGAGGGACAGAACCATCGTCCCCAAGCTTTTCCAACCTAACGGCCTATCCAACGATTAAACATGTGCACTTAGATCATCAACATTTTTGTTTAAGGGGAACATCAGATCCCAGAACACATGAATGACTAGCCGGTTCTCGAGATAATATATCATAGATAACATATAGTAATGCATTAAGGGATATAGGGATAGAGATACTATACCTGACTTACCTGTGCGGTGAATGGCAAAGCATGATGGCATAATGGCGTGATTTCATCCATAGAAAAGGAGTTAGCCAATCAACAATATGAATAACGCACATCCATCATGAATTGTATTGATAAGATAAGGCATTGAAAGCATAACGATCATTCAAGCATGAACTAGGGCATCATCCATCACATGATTAAAGCCTCTGACGGGCTATTAAAGGTGCGCCACACAAATGTAATGGTCCAACTGTGACCCATCACACACCGTCAGTTCACGTTTTTCAAAATAAATGACTAGATCACCTAACGGTTTAAGAGCAACACGTCAGAAGGCTGTGACAGTTTTTCGATAGACCGTTACATTTCATGGGCGTTCAAAAAACAAACCGATCGGCTCATTCCCTCTCTCATTTGTTCAAACACCCAAACACCAAACACAACATCCAACCGAGCCAAAAAACCCACCGGTGACCATGTCTGGCGACGAGCCCTCCCGGCCACCAATGGCGAGGGAGAAGGGGAAGAAGAAGTTGGTGATCAAGAGAAAGGCACTAAGGGGGTTTAGGGCACGGGTGGACCAAGAGGAAGTCGCCCCGGCGGCGAGCTCACCGGTGGATGAGCAACCGATGACGGCGGCAGACCAATCGGTGGAGGAGAATCCTCCGCCAGCTGTAGAAGGGGCTGAAGAAGAAGAAGAAGACGCTGGAGGTGCTGCCGGTGATGAAGAAGGGACGGCGGCGCTAGAGAAGAAGAAGAGAAGCCGAGATCGCGAGGTAGGGTTCCGCCCCAAAAAATTCCATTTTTATTATTTTCAAAGCATGCATGTGTGATTGAGGGGAGGATAATGGGTTTGGGGACCCATTATAATCGTTTGTAGGCCATTCTGGCCATTTCCACGAACAGAGGGAACAGAGGAGATGATGCCCCATCGGGGAGGACGTAACGGTCCTTCCAGCGACCGTTACAGGTCCTGGCGGTCCACACTTGGTATGTTTGAGACCTCTGTTGCGCCAGAACAGGGCTGTCAGAGAAACCAAAGCCAGAAATTGATTTTTGGGTTTTGCTTATTCAATGTTTTGGTGTTTTATTCATATTAAATGCAATGAATTTGAACTAATGCAATGACTAACTTATGTTCTAGATGTATGCAGGGGAAAAGAAGAACCAGGATTTCTTGGCTCCAGATCAGGGCAGTGTAACAGGCACTGCCGAAATACCAGAGAGACAGATTAGCTGCTATGGGCTTCGGGGAAGTCCTCAGCATAGAAGTGACGAGGATGGACATGCCATTACTGTATGCATTGCACGAGCGATGGGATCCAGTCAGCCGAGCATTCATCTTCCCATGGGGTCATATGATCCCAACACTGGAGGATATAGCGAGGATCACGGGGCTGAAGGTCCATGGAGAAGTAGTGACAGGCTGGACTTATGGAGACTATCGGGAGCTAGCCCAGGAGCTGCTGGGGCTGGATTTAGTGAGACCAGGGCATCCGTCGTCCCAGTTATCACGATCGAGACTCCAAGAGAGCCTGGGGCTTCGAGGAGCAGCTATCGCAGTGGGTGAGCTTCCAGAGCAGCACCTTGACAGAGTGATTGAGCAGATCCATCCGAGAGTAGCAGCGAAGGTAGGACTAGAGGGAGATAGAGTTTTGAGGCGCTTCCTGATCCTGCTATTCGGGAAGCTGCTGTTCCCGACCAGAGCGGATGTGATCAATTGCAGGCTCCTGCCCTTACTGGAGGATCTTAGCAGAGTGGGCAGATAGGCATGGGGAGCGGCGGTGCTCGCCTTCCTGTTCGAGTCTCTGAGTACGACCAACCGGTGGACAATGCTGGGCGGCTTCTCTCCTTTCCTATAGGTAAATGCTAAACTTTAAAATGCTTCTATATGCTTGTGATTACTATATGCTGACATTTGATTTCTAAAATGCAGATCTGGAGCTTCCTCTACCTTCCAGGGATTGGGCGAGGTACTCAAATGCATCCTGGGTGGATTCCCATCACGAGGTGGTGGATTGTTGCGAGGGACATGGGATCGGTCAGCCGAATGACCCGAGCCATCCAAGACGATATAGACTCATTCCGTACGCAGCGGTAAGCTCCTAAACTTAAACTTTTTCTATATGCTCCCAAATGTTTTTAAATGTTGCTAAATGCTATTAAATGCTTCTAAATGCTTCTAAATGCTGACATGGACTTAATCACCTTTTTCAGGTGCGCTAGACACCATATCGGGATGAGGGCCACGAGGGACAGCCGTGGATCAAGGCTTCCCTGGCGTATAGCGGGCGGGACATCTGGCTGCATTGCATCAACGTCATCGAGCACTTGCACTACCGCCTGATCTTGAGGACGTGGGGAATTCACCAGCCAGAGGTAACATTCCCACGCAGAAGCGACGAGCACACTGGAAAGTCTTCAAAGGGCATTAGCGGGGATATCGACTGGTGCGCCCGGAAGGCGAAGTATGTGCATGATTGGAACAAGAAGGGCCGAGCTGTGAAAAAGCGAGCCGACAGCGATGAGGCCTACCTCAAGGCCTACTCCCAGCGATATGGCGACCAGGTGTTCCGAGGCACCCGACGATCGATATGAACTTCTAAACTCAAACTCTTGCCTATTTAATTAAATTCCTATATGCACTGACACCTATTTTCTAAATGCAGCTAGACCCACAGGGACGGATTGCCGAGCTCGAGGGGCTCCTCCACGCCACTATCCAGAAGCGGGATGAGTACCGAACAGCTTTGGAGCTCTTGGTGAGTTTTCTATCCCTTAGACTTAAATGCTTGTGATTATGATTATGCAAATGGCCTGACTTTGACTTCTAAATGCAGCGGGCCGAGAGAGCCTAAAGAGTAGGACCAGATGCTCCATCCTCCTCTTCACAGCCTGCGGGAGGCAGAGCTGAGATAGATGTAGATTTTGCTCGGGCGGTTGCTCGGGAGGAGGATGCCGAGGCTGCCCTCGCGGAGCGGGTAAGAAATCAACCGAGTTCCCTTAGACTTAAATGATTAAGATTTATGTAAAATGCCTTGATTGACTGACTATGATAAAATGCAAAATGCAGGCGAGAGAGCTGACCGCGGCCGTGGCCGAGGCGGAGCGAGGGCGATCGGAGACAGAGAGACTCCGAGCGGAGTTGGCACAGGCACGGGCCGAGGAAGAGTGACTTCGTACCGGGACAGCGGACCTAGAGCATTACCAGACCGAGGCTAGGGAGTCACAGCGTCAGATCTTCGAGCTGAAGATCAAGCTACGAACGATGGAGAGGACCGTGCGGATGATAGGCCGTCGACCAGAGAGGAGCACCTCCCAGAGTGGAGAACAGAGTGGCATTTAAAGCGTCACCCCGAGTGGATCAGTTGCGGATTTTCTTGCCAGTTCTTTCGGCCAGCGGAGGAATGAGGAGGCGGAGCAGAGACGGCAGCGACGAGAAGAGAGCAGCGTCATGGAGCCGCCAGCGAAGCGGCACGAGGGTGCCGGTGATAGCGACGGCCCGGGAGACAAACTGGCCGAGTGACTTGTACTTTTCTTCCTTTGACACACACTTGTACATAACTATGTGAATGATAAATGGAAATGGAAAAACTTTCTTGTTGTGTTTTGTTTTTAGTATGTGGATGTGTGAATGAATGCATGGGTGTGTGGATGAATAGGTTGAGCAGAGACAAAGTGAGGGACTGGCAGGTTTGACCAAAGAGGGATGGAAAGAGGTAATTAAAAACCTGCAGTAGAGAGTGTAACGGTCTAATCTTGGAGCGTCAGGGTCACGTAACGTTGCAAGATTAAGCCGTCAGAACCGATAGAGTGAAGGTGGTGTAGGGACGAACGTGACGGTCCAATGTTGGAGCGTCAGAGAGCTGTGGCGGTCCTACGATGATCCGTCAGAGGAAAACTGTGTAATCCGAGACGGATTCTGCCGTGAGATCCCGAACCCGAGGCAAAGAGGCCTTAATCCACACTAGAACCCTCCTAGGACTAGGATAAGGCTTTCTAATCCAAGTCTTATCATTATAGCACCAAAATCAAACCTTTAAATAGGAACAAGCCCAGAAATCGTAGCCCACATCAATTCTCTGCTACAAGGCTTGGAACTTCATCAAAATAGCAAAGAACACCATGAAGAGGAGCTTTGGAGTGATGGGCATGGAGGAGAGGGTCTACACCAGGCCCAAAGCAACCAAAAAGGAGCATGGGGAGCTGCAAAGATTGACCTCCATCCCGAAGCATCTAAGTTCAAGTGTACAAAGAGAGGTAAGTTCCAATAAAGTTCAAAAGTTCATTAATTTTCTGCACTTTTCATACTTCTTATGATCCTTCTCTCTTCTTCTTTTTCTTTTCCTTTTCTCTCTAGCCTTTGCCTGGCCCAAGGTGTTATTCCAACCTAAAGTGGGTGGCTCCCATGGTCAAAGAACTTCCATTAGAGGTCTTATCAATCTTAAGCGCATGGCATCTCCAACCTCTATTAGTTTTGGCCAAAATTTCTAGAAATTGTCCTTAGATTGGGCAAGCATTTCAGCCCTCATAGAGTTATGGCACCCACAAACACACACCTTCCTCTTCCCTTCCTTTGAAGCTACAGTCCTACTAGAGGAGGTAGAGATCTACCTATCCCTTGCCAAGACAAACATCGAGGATGAAGATCTAGTGTGTCATACGGTGGAGGCAATAGACCCCTCCTTGATTCTAAGCGATTTCATCCACAATCCGAAGGATGTTAGGACAATGATCAGCCCATGCCATATTCACTTGATACCCATGGCCCAATGGATAGTCTCTCATTGTAAGAACAAGTGGGAAAGGTATGAAGCCATAGCTAAAGCCGTATCAGTTTGCTTGTGCGGGGTCTCCTTTTCTCCACCACGGACCACCTCCTAAACATCCAAAACCTTAGCATCGTAAGTGGGTTGTGGTGGGGATCATCCATTTCTCAAGCAGTCCTTTCATACCTTTATGAAGGGCTTAGCTCGGCTTGCTTAGGCGAACCTCTATTCGGCTCAATGATACTCCTTGAGTGTTGGATGGGAGTGAGAATCAAATTTCAACCCAAGGGAGACATTCCTTCAGCTAGTCGGATCTTTGGGAGCCACCGTTTATTATTCATTGGAGGTGCCTTTGGATTCTCCTCACAGGTTGAATGCCGGATGGCGGAAAAGAAAACACGGGACGATTGGCGTCTCTTACTCAACACTTTGCCAATAGAGAAGTTCACAATGCGTCCAAGAGTTCTTCGGAGGATCTTGCTCAAAGTACCACGGTGACCAGGCCTTGATATATGCTAGTGTGGGACACTACCATGGCGATCTACAACCCGCACCGATGCTATCTTCAGATCGGGCTACCCCATACCATAGTTCCTGCACTATCACATTTCCCTCCCCTTCAAGCTAGGAAGATAGGGACTGAGGAGGATGAAAGAGCAGTCCGGAACGCTCTGATCAGGCGGGAGATCAGTAAAGTGTGCCTCTGGCAAGAGGAGGTGGAAGAAGACGACGAGAAACGCCGTGCCTATGTGAAGGAACTACGCAAGATCCGGCCTCATGCGGATAGAAAATTGAATGTAATTTGAGCTTTCTTGAAATGTAATAAAATTGAAGTTTACCAACCAGTTTTATGCATCATTGAGTTTAATTGAATGACATGGAAGTGCCTAAGTTGATGGAATATGAGTTTACCGCTTGATTGGGCTCAAATATTCTAGAGAACAGAGTTTCTGGGAAAAGTAACGGTCCTATGTAGGGCTGCCACAACATTCTGATGGTCTCACGATGAGCCGTCAGAAGAGCGAGCTCAGAAAAACTGATTTTCTTATTCTCGGGAGAGTGTAACGGTCTAATGACAGGCCGCCAGAGTGAGGTGACGGTCTAATGTAGACGCGTCAGGGAGAGCTTACCGAGAACAAATGAGTTTTGACCTTCGGGAGAAGGGGATGACCGACCGATGGACCGTTAGAATGGTATGACGGTCCAAGAATAGACCGTTACAGAGCCAAAACCTGTGGTTTTATGGGCTTAAATCTTGGGCTTGAACCTACATTCTGCACACCCTTAGACATAAAATAAGTTAGATCTGTTCTTAGACTCAACCCCTTGCCTGAAGCAAGTTAGAGAGCTAACCATTCTTGATGTTTGGTCAAGGGGTGGAGCCTTATTAAATATGCGGAAAATATAATGGAAACAATGCAATGCATGCGATGCACATGATGGTATTTTTTAGAATTTTATAAATATTTGAATTTTTGTGAGATTTTGAAAATATATGATGTTTTTGGGTTTTGGAATATATGATTTTTGGATTTTGAAATATATGATTTTTTTTGGATTTTGAAATATATGATTTTTTTGAATTTTGAAATATATGATTTTTTTGAATTTTTGGAATATATGATTTTTTTTGAATTTTGGAAACCAGTTCCCCTCCTAGAAACACGGGTCCTCCCTATTCCATTGAGAGTTTCCGAGGTTGGCATGCGATAGAGGTGACAACCCCTGGCAAGAGCCCAACTTGCGTGACTGTGCTTCTATAGAGGCCAGACCCAGGGTATTTGTCTTAGTCCTAAAAAAGAAAATAGAACATGGGGATAAGCTTAAGCCAAGTGTAGGGGTTTTCAGGGCTTGAGTTCCTCTTCGGACAATCCATTCAGGGATTCGGTCTGTTGCGCTGGAGCTTTATGTCCGTCATCGAACCTTTGTCCACTCTAGTCATGCATACGACCGGGCTCATGCGTCCCGCGGGGAAACTGTACTGCCACTCTTGCCATGCCTAGCTTTTTTCATTTTCCTTAGAGCTTTTGGAATTATGATTGATGGACTTTCAAGATAATCTTTTGTCTTTATCATGATGACTGCTCCTTTGCTTTACCTTTTTTTCCCTTTTTTTTGTGGCATCAGGTCATAACGGACTGCCCCTATTAGAGACCTCCTCTCGTCAGGGTGTCTAGATTGGTCGTTGCCCCCTTATTCACCTCTTGCCCCTGGATTTGACCGAAGAGAGAAACGGACAGGGACTTTGACTGTCCCCCAAGCATGGCCAAGGAGAAACGGTGTCTACAAAGTTTGGAAACCCGACCAGGGACGTCGTGTAGTGTATACTTGCCGTGCTCGGGATCGTCCTTCAGGGTGAAAGGGAAAGGACACCTTGCTACCGGGGTGGCACTGGTTAGACTCTAAGGAAAGAAACGCTTAAGATACAACCTATTCCAAGCGTGAGCGAGCTCCTTACCTTCTGCGTTTACTAAGCGGTAAGCATTCCCTGGAAAAGCCTCTTTGACGACAAACGGCCCTTCTCAGTTAGGTTGTAATTTAGACCTGGGACCTGCAGACCGGATGAACTTGCGTTTCAAAACCATATCACCTTTTTGAAATTTGTGCTCAATTACCTTCTTTTGAAAGTAACGCGAAACTCCCTTTTGATAAACGGATACGTGATCGGCCGCATTCATCCTCTTTTCATCTAAGAGCTCCAACTGGACGAGCAACGCCTCTCGACGTTCATCGAGATTAAGTTCCTTATCGAGTTGTACCCATAGGGAGGGGATCAGGATCTCATATGGGAGCACCACCTCCATCCCATAGGTGAGAGCATAGGGGGTTTGCCCCGTAGGAGTACGGACGGAGGTGCGGTAAGCCCATAGAGCTTCCACTAATCTTTCTGGCCAATCAGAGAATTTGTGAGATTCACATGTTTTCTTTATGATTTTGAGAAGGGTTTTATTAGTATCTTCGGCTTGACCATTACCTTGCGGGTAATATGGAGATGAATGATGCAATGCAATATTGAACTTCTTACATAGGTCCTTGAGCTCTTGAGCGATGAACTGGGCTCCGTTGTCGGTGACGATGTTGCTTGGCACGCTGAACCGTGAGATGATATTCTTCATGATGAAGCGGCACACCGTGGTAGCTTTAATCTCTACATACGCTTCGGTTTCATCCCACTTGGTGAAGTACTCAATGGTGGTAAGGATGAAGGATTTTTGCTTGGTCTGAGAATTGGGATCACCGAGCGGGCCGACAACGTCGAACGCCCACATAGAGAACGGCCAAGGAGCAGAAAGAGGATGAAGAGACGAAGCTGGAGCATGGATCTTATCAGCGTGGAGTTGGCATTTAAGACACCTTCAGACATAGAGGGAGCAATCTTCCTCCAGAGTGGGCCAATAATAACCCTGCCTAAGAATCTTCTTCGCTAAAGTCTGGCCATTGACATGACCTCCACACTTACTAGAATGGGCTGCTTCGGCCACCTTCCAAGCTTCATCATCATCTAAACATCTCATGAGCATGCCATTGGTAGCTCGCATGTACAGTTCTCCTGCAACGATAGTGTACCTTGAGGCGGCTCTTCTTATAGCTTTACGTTGCTCGGCATTTGCCCCTTCTTGGAACGATCCATCTTTGCAATACAACTCGATTTCATGATACCAGGGTAACTCTTCTTCCTCCAAGATCTCTTCTAGTTCCGTCAAAGATACTTCCTTTAGCTCTTCCTTCTCAAACCTTGCCTCTACAGTTTTTCTAAGGTTGGCGTACCAAGGATCTTAAAGAGAGGGTGCATCCAGTCTCTGAACGACGATAGTCTAAGTGCCCCGACTGAGAGGAAAAGATAGAGAGGAAGCAAGTGATGCTAGGGCATCAGCGAGAATGTTCTGAGATCGAGGAGTATGGATATAGATTAACTTGCAGAATTTCCTAGCTAGGAGCATGACCAAATCTTGATATGGCTTGAGCTTATGGTCACGGGTGCGGTAAGTGGACAGCACCTGCCGCAGGACGAGCTAAGAGTCCCCTGTGATATTCAAGTAGCGCACGCTTAGGAGGTAGGCGTGCTTCAATCCAGCCAGGAGAGTCTCATACTCGGTGATGTTGTTGGTAGTAGGAAATCGGAGTTGATAAGCAAAGAGAATCGTCACCCCTTCCGGAGTGAGCAGAACGGCGCCTATCCCTCGGCCCTGAGAATTGAGCGCGCCATCGAAGTGCAGAGACCAGAAGGTATGATGCTTAAAGATAGAGAGATGCTCATCAGGGAAATCATCCTGAATAGAGTCAGTGTGAGGAATGGGAAGATGGGCAAGATGCTCAGCGATGGCATATCCTTTGACTGCCTTCTGAACGACGAAGGTGATATCGAACTGAGAGAGGAAGCTCTGCCAGCGAGCTAACCTACTAGAAAGGACATGCTTTTCTAAGAGGTAGCGGATCGGGTCCATTCTAGAGATCAACCTAACTGGGTGGGCTAGTAAATAATGTTTAAGCTTCTGAGCTACCCACACTAAGGTGGCACAAGTCTTCTCCATAGCGGTATATTTGGCCTCGGCTGGGTTAAACAACCTGGAGAGGTAACAAGCTGCCCACTCCCTTCCTTCATATTCTACTTGTGCTAAAACTGCCCCTCCCCAGGCACTTCAGAAGGGCATGACATCGCTGAGCTAGATCCTGCAAGAACCTATTGTAGATCTCGAATTTAGAATAATCCACTTAAAAGAAATATCAATAAAAAATGATAACAATAATAAGCATGAGCACGAGGTGCTAAGGGGAGTGTGTGTGTGATCGCCAGAGACGCGAGGGTCTCAAGTGGAAAATAATATGGGAAAGGATCGCAAAATACCTCTTGGAACGCGGTTGATTGTAGGTGCTTCCTTTCACTTCAAATCGGCCGGCCGACGAAGAGAGTTCTTCACTTTTATTACCTTTGCAAAAAAATCAAAGACAACACCAAAAGATTGGAATTAGAAATATGGTGTGTAGTATCAAATTCTATGTATAGAGATGAGCATGAAAATTCGGGTATGAACACACCTTGTAGGTGTTGGCCCTTAAACCCCTATGCAAAAAGGGTGTGGGAGATGTGATGGATGTATGCAAAATAAAACAAGGGGAAAGAGTGCAAGAGATGCACTCAATGGGAGTTCTCAACGTGGTTGAGTTTTAAAAAAATATATACATGAATGATCATGCATGCAACCGAATGATGTAGCAAAAGAATAATAAAAAAAAGGAGAGAAGAAGCCTGTCGCTTTGGCTTTGATATTCAAGGGGAAGTGAGCTTCAATAGGATGATGAAGAGCGCGCCGTGGAAGCCCCTCCTTCAGCCAAACATAGCCGCACAGAGCAACCTGCAAGAAAACAAAGCAAAAGGAAAAAAAACGCGGAGGGGAAGAAGGGGGTCCAACCCGTTAACAAAGCAGCAGAGCTCTATTAATAGATTGGAAATAGAGGGATAAGAACGGCAAGAGTCCAATGGAGGTAAGATAAGAACGGGCAAGAGCCCCAATCAAGGCAGAAGTCTAATGAGGTAAGGACTCTCTGGGGAAAGGGCTGCGAAGCCAGAAGATGAAAAACGCCCTTGGCCAGGGCGTCAATTCAAGAATTGACGACCTGTCAAGGGGCGTTAATTTAAAACACGCCCTGTGTCAGGGCGTTTCTTCCTGGATTAATTTTAGAAATAAATATTTCTTTTATTTGGAAATTTTAAGAAACGCCTCAGGGAGAGGCGTAAATTGAAAAAACACCCCATAATAGGGCGTGAGTCAATATTCTTCAAATATTTATTCTTTTTTAAAAATTACATAATTCCAAGAATTGACGCCCTCACCTTAGGGCATCCTTTCATCAAGAAACGCCCCAGGTCAGGTCGTGTTTTAAAACACGCCCTTCACTAGGGCGTTAATTTAAAAAAGAGGGAAAGGGGAGAAAATCCATGAAAAATGGATTAAAAAAAACACTCAAATAAGCTAATTTGAGGGTCAAATGGGGCATTACAAGGCAATATGAGAAATACTCAAAGTAATGTCAATTTTGGCGTGTCTACAGCTGTCCCGCCTTGGCGTCTGCTTTGCAAGGGAGCGTAGCAAACTGAAAAGTAGATGCCAAGGTGTGATGAGACACGCAATCAACATCACTTGATGAGAAATGAAATCAAAAGCTCGAGATGAAGTAAATCTCGGGAAATCCAACGAAATCAACAATGTTTGGATAAAAGGGGGAGTTGTGCACGCGGTGCACGAAGGAGATAAAATAAAATGATCAACTTCCAGCGCGGTGGAAGTACCCCAGGTCACAAACCTGTAGATTTCACCATTGGGGAGCGGTTACCAGCCAGTGGACGTGCTGCAGCCAAGGTGGATCATAGGAAATGATTAAAAATAAGATGGTAAAAATTCAAACAAGGAGCTCTCGAGAAAATCACCTAAAACAGCGATAAAACGAACTGAGGACTCAATTCGGCAATGAAAATCTCATATCGAGAAAGATTAAGATCAATTCAACCCTCAAAACAGCTTATCAGAATGATTTTTCAACAATTGATTCAAATTCCTACATGAATGCATGCTGGGCTAAAGGGAAAATAACAAATGAAAATATAATATAATCAAGGATAATATTGTTAAACTGCCCAGAGTGGGTCAAGAAACCAATTCTGCGAGCTGATACTAAGCCGAAGCCCGTTTATCCATGCACCAACTCGTAAAAAGGGAACCATCGTCCCTAGTCTTGGACGGCTCAACGGCCTATCCGTGTGACTAAGACTCCTCTGGAATCATCATTGTTTTTGATGAAGGGGAACTCAAATCCCAGATTTACCAAAGCCACAAGGTCCTTGATATAATCTAGTAGCGTATGTAACATATAGTAGAATGCATACAGGGAGATGGTGATATCAATAAGCATGGGAACTGAGAAATGAGCTGCAAGTACCGCGGGGCTTCTAATGATGATGCCCTGCCGGCGGGACCAAAAGCCTCTTCCTGCGCTCAAAAATTCATTAGCCAAGATATAAAAGATAACAAATAATGAAGAAGGCATTTAAGCATAGCATGCATAGCATGAATCAAAGCAACTAATCATAGCATATATCATGAACAGCATAAGTCAAATCATGGCATAGCAAAGCATCATTATTTGTTATTTATCATGAGGATGACAACTTGACTAATCAAGTTTTGGAGTTAAATAATCAGGATCTGATAATGCCCATCGGCGGAGTAATCAGATGAAACGAGCAGGAATTGATTGAAAGATTTGGAGATGAATAATCATGAAATATGATAATCAGGAGATATAACTGAAATGATATAAGGAGGTGATAACCAAAAATGCCCAGGGTGACATGTCATGAGAATATCGGGAGAATCAATAGATTGATAGCAATAAATAGAGATAGGACCCATCCCGTGCTTTTGGTCTCTGCAAAGCTGTTCCTGCAAAACACCATCAGAAAATACAATGCAAGTTTTTGGATTTTGGAAATATGCAAATTTTTATGAGTTTTGGAAATATTTGAATTTTTATGGAGATTTTTGGAAAATATTTTGAATTTTTGTTGGGATTTTGATCGGGAAATATACAAATTTTTTTTGGATTTTGGCTTAGACATTGTTAATGCAGCATCAAATTGTTGTTTTGAACCACTGGCTAGGGGTCCTTGTTCCTTCCCTTTTCGCTAAAACTGCCCAAAGCTGGACGTGCATTGAAGGGTGGCGCCCTATAACCGACCGTCTTTGATCAACGGTGCCCCTACCAAGGCCATACCCGAGAAACATTCGGTCTTAGCGGGAGAAGAGAAGAATAATTGTGACAAGCTTTGTGCAGGATGGGAGATATCGGGACTTGAATTCTTTCCAAGGTGTTCCCTTCAAAGAGGTAGTCTGTTGTGCCGGGGCTTTGTGCCTTTGATTTTTAGACCCTTGACATGCATACGACCAGGGTTTTCCCTGCGGGGACTTTGCCACTCTTGTCATGCCATAATTCATAATCTTGCTTTTATCGAAATTTTGACTTGATTTTCATAATAGCCCTTTTGGCGAGATGTATATCATGAAATTCATATTTAGTTTGGGTCAAGACTGCCCCTATTTGAGACTCCTCTCGTATTGGGGATTACCAAGGTTGGTCATCTCATCCGTCAACCTCTTGCCCCTGCACGTGGCCGAGTAAAGAAGAGAAAAGACTTTCAGATATACTCATGGCATGGCCAAGGTAGCAACGGTGTTTAACCAAAGGAGCCAGCTAAGGACGCCGTGAAGTGTGTGAGGTGCCCAGCTGAGGTTTGATCTTAACAAGCAGGGAGAGAAAATTGAATTCCCAGCGCGGGTTTTTATTAACCAGGGTGCTGCAAAAGCAAGCCTAAAGACTCTTTTGAGAATGATTTAATTTAACAAAAGCCTAAGATAAATGTCTAAAACACCACTCTTAATCTTGTTAAGAAGCACTTCATTTTGAAAATCATGCGTGAAGTAATGAGAAAATGATATCATTAAAATGCATACTTACGCCAATATATTACCTTGCAACCTTTGTTAAAGCAGCTGTCAGAGGCGAGGTTGATCATCGTGAGATAGTCCTCTTAGGCAGGTAAAGGATTGGAAGCAAAGGATTGAAAGTGGCTTAACAAGAAGGAGTGGTGCCAAGACCAGACTCAGACGAATAAGGAGAAAAGGAAAAGAGAGGCGAGGGCTAGAACTCCCTCACTAAGGTGCGGAGACCCTGATCACATGGAACAGTCTACAGAAGAAGCGGAGAATTAGAAGGAGGAGTGCGGACTAAAGCCTCGAAAGCAGTGAGAGAATGGGCAGATGCCCAAGGCAGTGGATGTGGAAGAAGTTGGGTCGGACCCAGAATCAGGAGGAATTAGAAGAAGAAATTGGTAGATGGAAAGGGGCGGATCCGGAGGGTCCGGAGGTAGAGGAGAATCATGAGAGAAAAAATCATCCGGAGGCTCCGGAGGGATGACAAAAGAAGGGACGCGCCTTGAGACGAAATAGGGAAAAAGATGATGGAAAAGGAAGAAAAAAATGAAGGATGTGATGTTCTGGAAGATTAGAAAGATGAATCGAAGAAAGATGGAGGGTCCGGAGGTTCCGGAGGGATGAAATCAGAAGGGACGCGGTGCCCGGGGAAGAGTGGATGAAAAGGATCAGGAGGGTCCGGAGGTTCCGGAGGAATAAGATGGAAAAGGGTGCGATGCCTGAGGGGAAAGTCTGGAGGTTCCGGTGGAATGGAATCAGGAAGGGCGTCGTGCCCTAAGAAAAGGGATGAGACACCTGGAGGTTCCAGGGAAATAATAGCAAAGGGGACGCGATGCCCCGGAGGAAGAGAAAGATCTGGAGGTTCCAGATGAATGAGATGGAAAGGGGCGCAATGCCCAAGGAGGAGGGAAATAGAATCTGGAGGTTCCAGAGAAGGAAGGTGGAAAGGGGCGCGATGCCCGAGAGAAAGGTCCGGAGGTTCCGGAGAATGGAAAGGGGCGCGATGCCCGAGGGGAAAGTCCAGAGGTTCCGGAGGAAGCAAATGAGAAGGGGCGCGATGTCCAAGGGGAAAATCTGGAGGTTCCGGAGGAAGCAAATGAGAAGGGGCGCGATGCCCAATGAGGAGGGATAAAATTCCTAGAAGTTCCAGGGAGATAGCAGGAAAAGGGACGCGATGCCCCAGGGATAGTGGATAAAAAGATGAAGATGAATAAGATGGGAAGTGCGGAATATCCAGAGGTGCCGGAAGGCGGGGAAGATACGGGTTTGGAAACCCGTGAAGCAGGAGGTGCAAATGCATGCAATGGGATGGATGCGATGAATGCAATGAATGCGCGAATGCAATGGGATGCAAAGAATATGGAGAATATGAAGGGCGAGAGGACGAGGTCCTCCTCCTAACCCTGGGAATGGCCCATGGAAAAGATGTGATAGACAAGAAGGTGGATGAAATAGCGGAAGGCCTTTCGGCACCAAGATAACTGCCCTTCCACGGCAGTGAAAGAATACAGCCAATTGGCCCAATAAAAGGAGTTTCAATAAGTGGCAACCCCCTTTGAAGGCAAAGATCAACATTGTGAGGGAGTTGGAGAGTTGGAACGGGAAGCATCGTGTTGCCCATTGAATGTGGTATATATGGAAAGTTGAGCAAAATGGGCATTCGCCCCTTGTAAGGAATAATGAATTCGGAATTCAGAAATTGGAACAAGGGGTGCCCTGCCCGGCCCTTACACAGCATCAATGCTCGGCATGGCGGCGACTTGGCTTCTTCGACCGTGCTTGGCACAATAACCCGGATTGTCATCCGGCAAATGAATTCTTGAATCTTGAATGGCACGGCCAAATCCTTGCTGCCCGGCTCTTGATTATCTTCGGCACCTGTGCTTGCAGAAGGCCCCCCATTCCTAGTAGTAAGGGGAGGTGAAGCGGAGGCGGAAGGCTCCATGAATGGTGGAGGCATGATGGAAAGTGTAGGCAAATGGGTGAGCGTAAGCGGAGGTTCAAACACGTCGAGTTTCTCCCTTTGCTCGGAAGCAGTTGGGATTGGCTCGGGTGCAAAAAGGGGCGGATCCTGCTCAGGATTAGCCACGGGTAAGGGTAAAGGGTTAAATGGTGGAATAGGCAAAGTGGGTTTTAAAGGGATAATGGAAGGCCGAGGTGGCGGTAATGGGAGGTTAATTGGGGAAGGTTCAATGGTGGGTTCGATGGAGGCTAATGGTGTGAAGGTAGATGGCTTAACGGGCGGAGGTTTAATAGTGGAAGGCTTGGGGGAGGCCAGTGTTGCAGAGGTTAATGGTGTAACTGGAGGAGGTGTAATGTATGCGGTGTCAAGGATAGGAGGAGACTTACAATGTGCCGGTGTGGGTGATTGAAGTATCGACCCATCATCGTAACACCAATTAGTCTCATAAATAGGGGTTGGATCGAAGATGGTTTCATCCTGAGCAGGAGGTTCATCGAATGAAAATGGGGAAAGCGGAAAGTTAAGGAAACTCAGAAGGGGTGCCTGCGGAGCTTCATCATCGTATATTGCCTCGGATTCTTCAAATACCGGCTCTGGCTCTCTTGGAATGCTGACGCCGTAATCATCCCTCATGTCTTTCCATTCTCTCTCCATCTTTGTAATCTCGTCCAAAGCGACATGGAGAGGATTGACTGGAGTAGGAGGAGCCGTGACCCTCTTTATTTGTTCCTCCATCAAAGTAATCTTATCAAGCAGAGATTGTTGGAGGGGTGTGACTTGAACAACCGAGGGCTGGCAGGGCCTTGAAGGAGGAGGGGCCGCATAAAAAGGCCGTGGAGGGGAGTTGACGGGATGACCCGTAAAAGAACCTGGATGGGCCGGTTTGCAAAGAGTAAATGGGCCTCGGGGCCTTGATGGAGGAGGAATAGAAGGAGGCGGGTGTCGGACCACCCGAGGAGGAGTGTGAATAGAAGGAGATGGGTAATGGGCTACCCGATTAGTAACATGAGTGGAAGAGGGAAGTGGGTGATGGGCCACCCGTGGAGGGTCGTGAATAGAAGAGGGATGTGGGTGATGGGCCGCCCGATTAGGATTGGAAGGGGGAGATGAAGGAGATGCACCCTCAACAGCGGCCTTAAGGGCTTGGATCTGTTGAGGGGTAAGGTGATCTAATGCATGCAAAATTTGGGAGACCTTCTCATCATTGGGACGAGAGGGTCCCGAAGGAATAGTGGCTCGTGATTGAGTAGGGGGACCATAAGGATGGACATTGCCCATGGGTCGGGCAACATCATAAGAATGAGGACGTGGTCCCTTGAAAGTATGGTGAGAATGATGAACCTGTTGAATTTGAGGGGAATAAGATGTGCTAGGTTGTGCATCCTCATGAATTGAATTAAACATGTTGTTTTGTTTATCAAAGTAAGCCATTATGCAAGCAATTTAGTGTGCAAACAATTTGCAAAGAAACACACAAGTTGTGATGGCTACCTTGATTTCTTATGTTTGAATCTTGGTGAATTAATGATTTTATGCAAATTGATATGATTCACACAAGGGTAGGAACCTAGTTTCAAATATGATTTAACTCCAATGCCAACTAGGAACACTCTCTCACCACGTTTAGGCCAACTAATTCGGGACTTCAAAAGGCTACAACCTGCCCGGCGTCCGTGAGGGAATCCACGGGTGCGGGGACTTACGGAGGCTTGGAAAAGGGATTTCCAGTCCAAAGAGACGGAATGCTCAATGGAGGGTCGTCCCGATTCCAAGAGGGTGTGTGGATCCTAATGAAGAGGAGGGGGCTCCCAAACCAATGCAAAGAATGAATGCAACAGGGGAAATCAGGCCAACCACAATAATATGATCAATCAACATGAAATAGCATGAAAACTCACCCACGGGAAGGGTTCTGGAAACCCACAGTAAAAACACGCCCTGGAAGAGGGCGCTAATTAACAAAAGACACGGCAGTAAAAACACGCCTTAGGGTGAGGCGCTATAAGGGGAAAGGACGCCCTTGACCGAGGGCGTCAAATCAAAAGAAACGCCTTGCTGAGGGGCGCTAATCAACAAAGAACCGCCCTGGCGTGAGGCGTTACCAAATAAAAGACGCCCTGGAGAGGGGCGTGAATTCACAAACAAGCAGGGTAATCACCACAACATAATCAATCAATGAATATGAGCATGGCATGAATCATGATGAAAAATCACGCGAGGAAGGGTTCTGCAAACCCACAGTAAAAGACGCCCTGAAAGGGGGCGCTATCCAGAAAAGAACCGACAGTGTTACTGTCGTGAATCACTGTGTGGGCCCACACAAGCAAGGTAAAAACACGCCCTGTTATGGGGCGCTACAAATCAAATGGACGCCTCTGGTCGAGGGCGTCAACTCTCAGGGGTACGCACGGCCGAATGAATAAAACGCCTTAGTGTGAGGCGTTACAATATAAAACGGCGCCCTGGAGAAGGGCGTGAATTCACAGACAGCAATATAAAGGAGGAAAACCCAGAAATATGCTGGAAAACGCCCTGTCAGAGGGCGTAAAATATCAAGAAGACGCCCTGGGTTAGGGCGTTAAATCAAGAAAAACGCCTCTTCCAGAGGCGTGAATTCACTTTCTCTAGAAAAACTTCACGGCCAGCAGTATTAACACCCAATCACACAATCATGGCAATCAATAGAATAAGCATGCTCATCAAGAATTTTAAATAAGTGGAAATTTTAAAGAAGAATCAACAAACTGACCGATCACTTAGGGGAGGGTGCAAAGCACAATGGAGGGTGCCCGAGGGGCACAAAAGGGAGACGCACCGAGGGTGCAAATAAGGGAGATGGCACACGCGGGTGCCTAAGGGGAAAGGGGTAATAAAAGAAAAACACAAAGTTGTCCCACCGTGATCGCCAATTTGTAGATCTCTAATTTAGAATAATCCACTTAAAAGAAATATCAATAAAAAATGATAACAATAATAAGCATGAGCACGAGGTGCTAAGGGGAGTGTGTGTGTGATCGCCAGAGACGCGAGGGTCTCAAGTGGAAAATAATATGGGAAAGGATCGCAAAATACCTCTTGGAACGCGGTTGATTGTAGGTGCTTCCTTTCTCTTCAAATCGGCCGGCCGACGAAGAGAGTTCTTCACTTTTATTACCCTTGCAAAAAAATCAAAGACAACACCAAAAGATTGGAATTAGAAATATGGTGTGTAGTATCAAATTCTATGTATAGAGATGAGCATGAAAATCCGGGTATGAACACACCTTGTGGGTGTTGGCCCTTAAACCCCTATGCAAAAAGGGTGTGGGAGATGTGATGGATGTATGCAAAATAAAACAAGGGGAAAGAGTGCAAGAGATGCACTCAATGGGAGTTCTCAACGTGGTTGAGTTTTAAAAAAATAAATACATGAATGATCATGCATGCAACCGAATGATGAAGCAAAAGAATAATAAAAAAAAAGGAGAGAAGAAGCCTGTCGCTTTGGCTTTGATATTCAAGGGGAAGTGAGCTTCAATAGGATGATGAAGAGCGCGCCGTGGAAGCCCCTCCTTCAGCCAAACACAGCCGCACAGAGCAACCTGCAAGAAAACAAAGCAAAAGGAAAAAAAAACGCGGAGGGGAAGAAGGGGGTCCAACCCGTTAACAGAGCAGCAGAGCTCTATTAATAGATTGGAAATAGAGGGATAAGAACGGTAAGAGTCCAATGGAGGTAAGATAAGAACGGGCAAGAGCCCCAATCAAGGCAGAAGTCTAATGAGGCAAGGACTCTCTGGGGAAAGGGCTGCGAAGCCAGAAGATGAAAAACGCCCTTGGCCAGGGCGTCAATTCAAGAATTGACGACCTGTCAAGGGGCGTTCATTTAAAACACGCCCTGTGTCAGGGCGTTTCTTCCTGGATTAATTTTAGAAATAAATATTTCTTTTATTTGGAAATTTAAGAAACGCCTCAGGGAGAGGCGTAAATTGAAAAAATGCCCCATAATAGGGCGTGAGTCAATATTCTTCAAATATTTATTCTTTTTCGAAAATTGCATAATTCCAGGAATTGACTCCCTCACCTTAGGGCATCCTTTCATCAAGAAACGCCCCAGGTCAGGTCGTGTTTTAAAACACGCCCTTCACCAGGGCGTTAATTTAAAAAAGAGGGAAAGGGGAGAAAATCCATGAAAAATGGATTAAAAAAAACACTCAAATAAGCTAATTTGAGGGTCAAATGGGGCATTACAAGGCAATATGAGAAATACTCAAAGTAATGTCAATTTTGGCGTGTCTACACCTATCAGGAACGGATTTGGAATGACGTGCAAGCGGGCGTGGCTCAGGCTCGGAAGGATTGGACGACCTTGAATAGGACCCTACTTCTCTAGACCTATCAGACTCTACTTCCCTAGACTCGATGGACCCTACGTCTAACCTAGGAGAAAGGAAATCTTGTGGAAAGGAAGGAGCAGCGGACTCGTGCCCCTGGGAGGATGATGGAGACAGGATAGCGTAATCTTCCACCGAAATCTCTATTTCAAATTTGACATTTTTTTTGGAGATCAGTGGAGATCATATAGCAGGAGGGAGGAGATGGTGGAGGGGGAAGTTGGAGAGGGAATAGAGACAGGAACAAGACATCGAAGAATGGATCAGAAGAGGAGAACAACATGTCATAGAGTTCAGAGGAGGAGGTCCACATAGTAGAGAGATCAATGAGCGGGAATTGCCCGCATGCACAAGGTATAATTAACACCTCGGTTGGCAGTTCCATGAAGTACGGATCAATCACGATCGAAGGTGAACGAGGTATAGATTCCAGCTGCTGGAAGAGAGATATGAGATGGGAGGGAGACCAGGAAAAGACAACGGGCGAGCTCCCCTTTTCCCGTAGATGGTCAGCTGGCTTCTTCGGATTCCACTGCATAAGCCAAACTTCTTGATTCTTCTGGCAACAGTCTTCTTCAAAGAACATTCTAGCAAACGCTTGACTGTAGTCAAGCATATCATCGACTAGTCCCTTTGGCAACAGAGGCGGACTGGCAACTGTACAAGCTGTATTTTTCTTTTCTGACTGTGATGACGATGGATTCAGCGTACCCGACTGGAGAGGCCCTTTTATAAAATGCTGGCTGTAATCCCAGGTAAGTGGCCATGAGTCACCCATTATTGATAGTGCGGACTCTCGGTAGCCGAGACCCCGTCTACTCATTTTTCTACCTTTAGGGATTGGCTTAGTTCACCCTTGTAATTGTGCACCGAGGCCTCTCCCCGGTTGGTAGCCCAATTTCAGTATAATATCCCAGCCTTTGGAATCTCGGATCTGAGGCTTCGCTTTAATGTTGACGGGCGTAGTGGCTGGCTTGCGTGGTGCATAGGCCCATGGGAAGTCCAGATCCAACACAGACATAACCGGCCGAGTGCTGGGCCATAGTGTTGGCAAAATCTTCTCTGATATAGCTTTAATAGTGTGGACCGTGGATAAGCTTTTGACTTTAACCACCCTCCCTTGAAAAGGGAATTTGAGACATTGATGCACGGTGGATGGCACGACGCTAAGAATGTCGATCCACGGATGACCCAAGATAGCCTTGAACATAGGGTCGATGTCCAGCACGTAGAATTCAATGGGCATGGTGAGGGCCCAAGCTCAGCTTGAATGGTGACAACCCCGTGATAGGCTCTTCATGAATTGTCATAAGCAGCTATTGTTGTGGTGGTCGGCCGTAGAAGCTCTTCAGATAGGTTGCAGGCCCTGAGAGTGCTGAGTGGGCACACATTGATAGATGCCCCTGTATCCACTAATGCCGCATCAATACTGACTTTGTTCAAGATAATAGTGATGTAAAGTGGCATTTGCCGAGCTTCCGGTGGTGCAAGCTCGGTCTCAGATTAGGAAATTACTGGTCCTTTAGAAATAGTTGCCAGTGCCGTCGGTAAACTATCGGCTGCCACATCTTCACTAACCATCACCTTCTGAAGAAAGTCCCTGAGAGCATCTTGGTGAAGGGTAGATCTTTTAATGACTTCCAGCACAGATATTTTGGCGGGCACCCTGTCCAAATGATATAGTAGATCATATTGCGTACCCGGTAGTGGCTTAGTCTCCTCCTGTTGATCTGGAGCCGATTGAGAAGAATGGGGATTTGAAGTAGAAGCATAATTGCGATGAAACAAACGCCCGCTTCGCAGGGCAAGACTCTACGCCGGCACGGCCTCCGATGACGGTATAATTGGCCGGTGGGGTAGATGAGTGGTACAGGAGAGAGTAGGGGAGCGGTGATGATGGGATTGGAAGGGATGGAGGTAATAGGTTACGGGGGTAGGATGACGAGTGAAGGGTTAGTGGGAGGCGCGATGATGATGGGAGTTGGCGGAGGTGGAGGTGTGAAGGTTAACAGAGGTGGAGGGTTAGATGGAGGCGTGGTGATGGTAGCGGGGGTTAACGGAGTGGGGTTGAATGGAAGAACAAGTGGTCTTGCGGACGGAGAAGGGGTTTGGTGCGTGGGCGTGAGGATGGTGGAAGCGGAAGGATTGCGGTAGTTGTGGTGGAGGGCCATGACTTGTGGTGCAGAGCCATCATCGTCAAAGGACCATTCGGCCTCAGGAGCCAGGGGTTGAACTACATTAACCTGAGCCGGTGTCGGCGGCTAAGGCTGCGGAGCAGGAGGATGGTTCGGCATTGGGTTCTGATGGATCCCCAAGTCTTGAATCGGCTGTTGTTGCTGTTGCGGCTGCTGCTGCGGCTGCGGTGCCTGTTGTTGCTGCACTTGCTGCCTCAGCACCTGCCTTCTCTTTTCTTAATTTCTATAATGGCCATATGCATTTCGGCCCAATCAATCCTATGCCCTTCACGGAGGTCATAGACCAAGTCCCTGAACTGAAAACACCCTTCAATAGTATCTCCCGGCTGCCTGTGGCACATGCAGTACTTCGTCTGATCAACGGTCGAGTTCCAATTGGCCCGTTCCAGAGGGAGTTGTATGGCATTAATGGACATAAGAGCTGAGAAGATGTCCGTGAGAGTTTCTGGCAGAGGTGGGTACTAGGCTCTCTTCGGAGTCGGGTGCTTGTTATTGTTGTTGTAGCCATTGGGTGGAGGGACATTATGGTATTGCGGAGGCTGTGGAGGCTGTTGCAGAGCGGCAAAGGTGTTATACGGAGGATTTTACAGGGTGGAGTAGGCTAGTGGAGGGTTTTGTGGAGCGTATTGAGTGTTGCGGGAGTTCTGGGGGATGCGAATTTGGTTATTTGGGTTGGCGGAGGGAAAGTTAACAGCTTGCACTTGCTCATTTGTTTGGACTCCCTCGGTAATAGGCCCTTGAGGTTTCTTATGGTATTTGGGCTTTTGGTTTTCAAAAAGTGAATGGATAGGAGAGTCCTTGAATTGGGTTTGGATAAATCGCGCCCGGCCATATAATTGGTGCATGTTTGCTATGTCGTTCATGGCAAGAATGTTACAGAAGGTCGGAGTGGCATTGGAAATGAGTAGCTTGACCTTCTCTTCCTCCGGAATATGGCCTGGTACCCTGGCGGCCATCTGCCTCCATCTGTCGGCATAAGTTGTAAACTCCTCATCCGGCTTCATCTTCTCGGCCACCAAATCTGTGAAGGAATATTCTGGGCCGACCCTGTCTTGAAACCGCTGGATAAACTTATCTTTCACTGTCTTGAAACTCTCAGCATCTTCCAGTGGCAAAGAGTAGAACCATTCAAGTGTGACCCCATCTAGTGATCGACGGAACAGATACACCATAAGGCGATCATCATACTGAAACTGGGCCAATTCTTATAGAAAGTCCCTGACATGGATAAAGGGATTGCCCTTCCCATCATACTTGCGGTAATTGGGGAGCTCAAATTACGAAGGGAATCAGATATTTTGAAAGCTCGGGACCAGAACGTCTACCAAGGATTGTGGGCCAACCCGCTTCTGAAGGAAGTCAAGTTGTTGTTGCATGGCGGCCCATTTATCAAGTAATTCTTGCTCCCTAGAGGGAGTAGGGGCAATGAAGGATGGAATCTGAGGAGCAGAGGGGTAAGCAGATGGAGGAGGCGGCCCATAAGAAGGATATTGGGCCGAAGGATGACCCAGATTGGCGTGGACTTGGGCTGCCCCTTGCTGAGGGCGCATGAAATCGGATGGGCCGACAAGGACCTGCGGCACTGATGGGCCGGTCATATGATGACCCGCTATAGAAGAAGAGGGGACAATGGTCTTTCCCTTATCCAAAAATTGTTGGGCCGAACCAAAAGACTGGCCCATTTCTAGACTGGAGAATCTGAGGGTCCTGGGTTGGACCAGAGTGAGGTCAATGGGCTGAACAGAGGACCCATCGACCCTAGGATGAGCAATGGAAGGATTGGATTGACCTTGCATAATCGTGGAAGGTGGGGTGTTGGACCCCTGCATGGCCTGATAGACAGCCTGAAGTTGGGCCGGATCCAATTGAGCCATCATTTGAAGAATATAATTGGCGGAAGGAGGAGGAAGAGATTGGGTGGATTGGGCGCCCTCCATAGGGATGGAGGACGAAGGGGGGATGTGCCCCTCCCCGGGTTGGAATGAGATAACCCTAGAGGGATCCTCCAGGAGCCCTTTAGGAAGAGACTCCTCTTGGGAATGGGGGAGATCAAAAGAGTCCATGGTGGACTCAAAGAGAGGATTAAAGTAGCACTTGGAGAAGGAATTGACCCTAGGTGATGATGCTTCTAGAGATCGGAGGCAACTCCGCATGCAACGAAAGACCTTAACAAAAAATGCAAACAACACTAAACAAGCACACAATGAGTGACTAAACTTAGATGGTTTTAACAAAGATGTAAGAGATAACAACACGTAAGGTCAACCAAGTTATTTAGATGATGCAACAAGATTTTTATGGTTTTCTCCTTTAGAACCTTAGTGACTTGATTTAAAACGATGCTCTTGACAATAGGCTTCTAATAGGGGAAAGATATGTAGCTTGGTTGACTCTAAATGAAATCACTCCTTCGCTTATGCAATCCTAGACATGGTGTGGTAAAGGTACAATCGGCCCAGCATCCGTGTGGGAATCCACGGCTCGCAGGGACTTAAGGAGGTCCCTGATGTGATCTCCAGGTCGGCCCTAAGGAATATGGGGACGAGAGGTTCACACACCAAGGAGAGAAATGCAATCTAAAGTATGAATATATGAATGAACCTATGTGCACCGGAGTGCATGCAAATTCTAGCCTAAGATCTGACAATCAAATATGAACACAATGATATGAATATGCAAATCAACCAAGGAGGAGACCAGATAGCACCCAAGCATGAAAATCACAATAGAAACTATGGAAATAAACTACACCTCGGGATGCGTACCTGTGCCGGAGTGTGTGACGGTCTAGAATACCCGCGCCAGAAGAGTGTGACGGTCTAATAATAGACCGTTAATATAATGTAACAAACAACCGTAGGACTGTCAGACGAGCCAGAGAACCAAAAATAGCAGAAACTAAAGGGAAAATCTGGAGAAAACTAGGGCAAACAAAGGACAATAGGTTTAATAGAGATTGAGAGCACGATTGGCACTAGAGGTCCCACCGTGATCGCCAAAAAATTCTATTGATTATTATGTGTTCCTTTCTTGCAAGATGGATATGAGCTCAACTATGATGGAAATATGAATAAACAGTGAAATCACTCAACCTATGAACATGTGCAACATGAACCTATGCAATCAGCATGAAACTCTAGCATGGGCATGCTATCTCTATCAGGAATAAACTAATCAAATAAAGAAAAACACACGCCGGGGTGTGGAGCAAGGAAATAAGGAAAAACACAATGTATAGGTGGAATAAGTAAATAAAGAAGAGATATGAAGAGAGAGAGAGCTATTGCCCAAACTAAGGAAAGATGTGATTGCCACTACGATAATAAACAAGCCAAAGACCTGAAAAAAACCTTAGAAATAGGAGGATGCAACACCCACCCACGAGAGAGAGAAAACAATCAGGAAACTACATCTCTGCGAAGCGTAACGGCCGAATGATGATGCGCCACAGGAGTGTGACAGCCTTACAATAAGCCGTTACGTGACTCTAACGCCCCTCTGATGGACCGTTAGAGATCTGTAGAATAGGAGCTTGGGAATCTTTGATCTCTACGCCTTCCAACCGGCCAGAAAGCTTGGGCCTCGTGTTGTGGACTCTGTAAACCTGCAAAATAGTGTAGAACACAAAGAAAACAACCCAGATTAGCCCTAGAGCAAGAGTAGTACCTATAAACCAATAGAAATTAAAAGGATGTAAAAGGAGACGGAAATATCGGGGAAGTTGATTTTTTTAACCCCTCTAGGGCGTTTAAAAGATGGGAAGGATGTTTAGATGAATGCAGCAGATGTAAGAATGTGAAAGATGAAGAGGGGATATGGTATGATGCTTGGAGGAGGGAAAAAGAGACAAAAATATAGCTTGACTGAACTAGACCCTTGAAACCAATACTCCCTGGACTTTGGAAGAAGATGGACGTGGGAAGCAGATCTCCTTGGTTGGTTCTAGCTCCAGGATGCAGCAGCACTTCGACGCGAACTCCAGATGTCTCCTCTTCAAGTCATGAAGTCAAGGGTTCTATTTATAGACCCTTAAACTCTCTAGTCGAGTAAGAGATAATCCATGTAGTGCCCCAAAATTTATATAAATAATTTTTGGATTATTTTATAAATTTCTTAAAATTTATTACGAATTATAAAGCTTAAATCGATTATAAGGCCCAAGTATGTTGAATAATTAATCCAACTTTGACAAATAAAACCCAAAAGGTTTAAGGACCAAGCCCATTAAGTTTGGCCCATATTCTAGAAGGTTATTTAGCATATTCACGAATTTTAAGGATAAATATCATTTTATAGATAATTATGTGGATAACACAAATAAAAGAGTTTGAATTAAGTTGATTTCTGCGCACAGTAGCTGTAGCGGTCTATCGTGCGACCGCCATAGGCATGTAACGCACCAAAAGTCGACCGTCAGGCTCTGTCAGTTCCGTGAATGGAAGAAAGAGTAAAAAGATTAGATTTTTGCTAGTCTATCTCTTAGGGATCGAGATGGGAGGACTAGTAAACATGTTAAGGACTCTCTGAAGTCGATCTAAACTTTAACAAGGACTCTAGAATCGATCTAATCCACAAAACCCTAGCTAAAACCTATAAATAGACCCTAGTTTTGACCTGCGCGACCCCTACATTGGCTCGCGTGGAACTAAGGTAAGGAGATAGTATTTCGGGTAAGTTCTTTAGAACTTTTTATTCCTTATACATAGGACTAATCATCCTCAAAATTTCATGCTAGGATATCAACTACACAAGGACTTTGAAGCTTCCAAAGTTGCTGGTTCGACCAAAGTGACCCAGGAATCTGAGCGAAAGTCCACTGAAGAGTAGGAGATTAGAACACCACATCGAGGTAATTAGCCTAAGTGTCTTTAGAACATTCTGTTCCCCTTAGTTTCACCTTCTTACCCTCCAAATTTCAGGTCCATAGGTCAAGAGATTGAGGAATTAGAGCGACGTGAAGTTGCTGAAAACTCACTGGAAGGAAAGAACTAGGGCATGTCTTGCAGTCCCAAATTGGAAGTTGAAAGCCCAGTAAAGAGGTAGGTTATCTCGTGAACGGAAAGAATATCATGATAGGAGTAAAAGCCCTTTGGTTTTACTTGATTCCATGCACTATAGACCATGAATTTCATGTTTTAGTAGGTCTATGCATACATGCATGTCCTTAGCCTAATTTAAAGATAAAAGATATTCTCTTGTTCATTCACTACGACTTATGCATCTACATGGCCTATTCTTCGTTCTGTCATGACTAGAGTAGTTGTTTATTTTGATTCTTCTTGCATGAAAGGTTTTAAACCATATATCTTTTACTTACTATCAGTAGTGCTCTGACGGATTATAGTTAGACCGTCACATGACCCTGACGGCCTTACGATGAGCCGTCACACCGCCTGTTGTACTTAAATTTCTCTGTAATCTATGACGGATCAGGATCAGAGCGTTATAAGACTCTGACGGCTCCACGATAAACCGTCACAGCCATATGACGCACCTGTCTTAGACCGCCAGAGTGCTATGTTCTGTCTATTCGGGACAGAATTGAAAACAGTCAAAGTAGCTTATAAATAAGCCTAGATATCTAAGTTTTGACCTATCTTCATGAACTTTGAGTTTATAAATTGATTCATGCATGTCTAACGCACTTTGAGTTATTTTAAGTACATGTTAATTTCATTTGCTAAAACTCTATAGTTTTAGATTAAAAAATATGATTTTAACTGATGTATTGACGGAGTTTTATCATGGTTTCACATCGTTACACATTCTCTTCCGTCTATAGAGTCAATTTCTCTAAGTACATGGCATATATTCTGGTATATGACCATTAGTTCACACTTTTCACATAGGAACATATTCTTGGACTTGAGGACCTCTCTATTGGATATTCCTTCCAATGGACTAGGAAATCTGGTTTCAAGACCTCCGTAATTCTCTGCGAGCCTGGGATTCCCACTAAGACGCCGAGTTAGTTGTACCATTAAAGCCTAATTATTTAGAAAGCATTATCGATGTTTTCTGGTTTTGACTATGTAATGGCCTATTACTCGACTGTCAGGCCCATCTAACAGTCCAGTATACAACCGTCACATTTACTGAGTCCAATTATTCTTTCTGGATTCATCCTATTATAACGACCCAATTATAGACTGTCACGTTCATGTAACGGCCCATTAATTGACCGTCACAGTACTTTCACCTGAGGTTTGATCCAAGGGTTGATATTCCAAAGTTCCTAGATGGATTATTGATGGTCTAGGACTTGTCATATTGCTCAAGATACTTAATTTTAATTTATGAAAGTTAAGGAATGTACCGTTATGCTACCGATTTATTTTCATGGCATAACCTAGTTTTAATTTGTCTATTGAAATTCTTTAATTCAAATAGAAGCATTCTTATTATGGATTACTTTATCTTGAACCTATTGTTGAAATTACACTTTCTTCACCATATTTTATTGCTTGAAACGTGAAAGTAGCTTGATTTATACTTGAAGATGTGATCGAGCACTGATTGTGTTCAAGGGCTCTATGCTAGTCCGCTCGACTGATTGTCGGAAACATACTATTGTCAACCATGGGGTATGATGCTACTAGTGTCGCATTACGGTGGGAGTACTTTCTTTATAAATAAGTGAAGATCCACGGCTCGTGAAGTGGAAATCCACGACACGTACATGACTTTCTAGCTTGTTACATGATATTCCACAGAAATTCACGAAGTACTTGCTACTAAGTGAAAAGTACATTCTTGATTGTTACATAACTTTCTAGTACATTCTTATTCATGAAAGGCCATATAATATTCTTGTTACATTCTTGCTAAATCATACTTGCTCATTCTATCTTACTTGATCATCTTTGTTACTTTGGTAATCGCATGATTTATCGCATTCGCATGACCTTACCTTATTTCTTTAAAGCTAAAATGTTAATCACTTTAATAGTGCCTTCATGTTGATGCGAAGATACCTACTGGGCAAGTGTGCTCATTACCTATTTTCTAATCTTTTCAGGAGATGAAAGTGATACGAATTCGGATTCGAGTTATACAAGTAGCGGGTCCGAGAGTGAATGAAAGTCTTATCAAAATGAGAATGAAGACTTAGGAAAGTCACTATTATTTAGATCGAGTCTTTGTAATTTCCCTTTTTCCTTGAGTCTGATGGATTAATGAATGTTGAAAAGTTATTGTATTAGAATATTTCGCTTATTAATGAAATAAGTTGAGTTTGAGTAATTATTGTGCAATTGTATTTTTATGTGTGATTGTCTTGCGCTCTGATCGTTCTTGCTCGCAAGAGGCTTATCATGTCGGCTGTTCACATTTCTCGAGTTAGTCTTCCACTGTAATAAAGGCTCGGGACGTGACAATTAAGTTAGTATCAGAGCCTAAGCCTTAGGACTTGGGGAAAAGAGTCATGTGATAGGATAAATCCAAGGTTTAAGGACCCCTACCTATGAACTAAGGAAGAAATTTTCTCACCTATGCGAGAATTGGGTAGAGCCGGGGAAAGGATAGTTAATTGGTTTTAAGATTAACCTCTTTCTAATTCCATGAGAATTAACAAATTGTTATTTCTCTCAGGTACCTCATTATTAAAATGGCTCATCGTGTAGATTGGGGTGGCATGCAACAAACGGTTGCCAGCCTTACTCAGGTGTTACAAACTATGGCCCAAGAAGGCACAGGGGCGAGGGCTAGTGACTTGCATCGTAATTTTCGGAGCTTAAACCCTCCGCGTTTCTACGGTTCTTCCAACCCAGATGAGGCAGAAAACTGGATAGATGAGATGAATCGTATCTTCGAAGTTATCCAATGCACGGACCAAGAAAAACTGCGTCTCACAACATTTCAACTCAATAAAGATGCACGCACATGGTGGAAATCAGTACCTACACCTCCGGCCGATGCACCTCATACATGGGACGGTTTTCTCACTCTATTCCGTGCTAAGTACTTTTCTGAGCATATTAAAGAAAGAAAGGCTATGGAGTTTACCTCTCTTCGTCAGGGAATGATGACAATCGCGGAGTATGAACTTCAATTCTCCAGGCTAGCACCCTATCCACCGCATTTAATCAGTACCGATTTGTTGAAGGCTAATCAGTTTATGGACGGGTTACGACCCGATTTCATTCAGTAGCTCGGGACCCAAAACATCCGTACCTATGCGGAGATGGTTCAGAGGGCATATTTATATGAGAGGACCTTAGAGAAGGTCGAGAAATTGAAAGGAAAGGGAGAAGAGTCTAGCCGATGATCTGATCGGTGTTATAAGATGGAGAAATTTAGCATCACGAAACCTCATAAAAGTCGTCATAATAAGAAAAGATCCAGGAGCGGGAACGGTGGAAGTTCCCAAAAGAACAAGAAAGTCAAGGAGGAGAAGGAGCAAGTCATGGCGGCTTGCACATTTTGCGAGAAGTTTGGCCATTCGGCTGAAGAATGTTGGAAGTGTCTTGGTGTTTGTCTACGTTGTGGAAGCAGGGAGCATCGTATGCCAGATTGCCCCATTATGAAGGATTAATCGTCTGGTGGAGGACGTAAGAGGCAAGCTCGCCTCAATGCTGTTCTAGAAGAAGAAGAAGCACCTAGGGATGGTGGACTTATAGAAGGTACCCTTCAAATTTATTCCCGTCCTGCATTTGTGCTATTTGATACTAGTGCCTCTCATTCTTTTATCTCCACTACTTTTGCAAAAACATTACCAATTGCATCAGTTCCCTTACCTTCAGATCTTGCTATTACTACACCTTTAGGTTCTGGAACTAAGCTTACCAAGTATTATCCTGATAGTGAGGTAATAGTAGAAGGTCACAATCTCCCTACAAACTTAGTATGCCTTGACATGAAAGGTTATGATGCCATCTTAGGGGTAGATTGACTTATAGATCATGATGCTGATATTAACTGTCGAAATAGGATTATATCCTTTCGAAAACCCGGTCTTCCAAGATTTTTTTTGCTTGGCATCAAGTATAGGAAACATCCCACTATCATATCCTCTCTTCATGCTTGCAAATTTATCTCACAAGGATGTGAAACATTTCTTGCTTATGTCATTGTTACCGAGTCCAAAGAAATCATCCTAGCAGACATTCATATTATAAATGAGTTCCCAGATGTGTTTCCACCCGAATTACCCAGCTTACCACCCGAGAGGGAAGTAAACTTCACTATTGAACTCATTCCAGGAGCAGCACCAGTTTCTATAGCCCCTTACAGGATGTCCCCTACAGAACTTAAGGAACTAAAGAGACAGTTGCAGGAACTACTAGACAAGGGTTTCATCAGACCTAGCACATCCCCCTGGGGTGCGCCGGTTCCATTTTTCAAGAAGAAGGATGGCTCTCTCAGGTTATGCATAGACTATCGGCGACTGAATTAACTTACAATCAAAAACTAGTATCTGTTGCCGCGTATTGATGAGCTCTTCGATCAGCTTTCAGGAGTAGAGTATTTCTCTAAGATTGACCTCAGATCAGGTTATCATCAGCTTAGAATTAAAGAAGAAGACATTTATAAATCGGCTTTTCGAAGTCGTTATGGCCACTATGAATTCGTGGTGATATCGTTCGGGTTAACAAATGCCCCAGCAGCATTTATGCAACTTATGAACAATGTTTTCCAGCCATACCTGGACCAGTTCATCATTGTCTTCATCGATGACATCCTGGTATATTCTAAGACAAAAGAGGAACATGAAGAACATCTGAGGATAGCTTTACAAACACTTAGAGAACATAAACTTTATGCCAAGCTTAACAAGTGTGCATTCTGGCTCAAGGAAGTTTCATTCCTAGGCCACATTATTTCAAAAGAAGGTATCATTGTGGATCCTTCTAAAGTAGAAGATGTCAGAAACTGGAGCCAGCCAATGACAGTATCAGAAATAAGGAGCTTTCTGGGTCTAGCTGGTTATTATAGGAGGTTCATTAAGGACTTCTCAAAAATTGTTGTTCCTTTAACTAGACTCACAAGAAAATAAAATTCTTTTGTTTGGTCAGAGGAATGTGAAGAGAGTTTTCAAACTCTTAAGAACCATCTTACTACAACTCTTATTCTATCACAACCGGTGGAAGGTGATGGATTTGAAGTATATACGGATGCGGCTGGCATTGGCTTAGGGTGCGTCCTTATGCAAAATGGAAAGGTAATCTGTTATTCTTCAATACAATTGAAACATCATGAGAAAAATTACCCTGTGCATGATTTGGAATTGGCTGCTGTCATTTTCGCCTTAAGAAATTGGCGTCATTATCTCTATGGAGAAAAATTCACGGTCTACTCGGACCACAAAAGCTTGAAATACTTATTCTCTCAAAAGGAGTTCAATATGAGGTAGAGGAGATTGTTAGAATATCTCAAAGACTTTGATTTTGCTATTCAATATCATCCTGGCAAGGCTAATGCTGTAGCTAATGCACTCAACAGAAAACTAATGGGAAAGCTATCAAGTGTCATGATTAGTATGACTAATCTTATTCCTCAATTTGCTCAGTTGAATTTAGATATTGACATAAAGGAAGAAGATTGTTTCATAGCTAATATTAAAGCTCAACCTACATTATTAGAAGATCTGGTCAAGCTGCAAAATGATGATCCCGTATTACTGGAAATTAAAGCCAATATAGAACAGAGGCCGGGTTTTTCTATTTCCAATGATAGAAGATTGCTATTTAAGGGTCGAGTGTGTATACCAGATCATGAGGATACGAAGAAACTGGTCCTAGAAGAAGCACATAAATCCAAGTACACCATTCATCCAGGTGGTACAAAAATGTATCAAGATCTCAAAAGAAATTTCTGGTGGCCCAATATGAACAGGGAAATAGCTGATTTCGTGTCCCGCTGTCTCACTTGTCAACAAGTAAAGGCAGAACATTTTAGACCCGCAGGTAAATTAAATCCCTTAGATATTCCAACATGGAAATGGGAAAGTATAGGAATGGATTTCATCATGGGTTTACCAAAGACAAGAGGTGGACACGACGACATATGGGTAATCATAGACCGATTGACAAAATCTACACATTTCATACCAATCAAAAGTCGATGGTCTGTGGACATTCTAGCAGCCTTTTACATGAAGGAAATTGTCAAGCTACATTGTGTCATTGTCACAATCATATCTGATAGAGATCCTAGATTCACATCGCAATTCTGGAAGAGTCTACAACATTCACTAGGGACTAGATTAAATTTTAGCACAACATTTCATCCACAAACGGATGGTCAGACTGAAAGAACAAATCAGGTGGTGGAAGATATGCTCAGGGATTGTGCTACTGGCACGATCACTTGCCTCTGGTGGAATTTGCATATAACAATAGTTATCAGGCCAGCATACAGATGGAACCTTTTGAAGCTTTATATGGAAAAAGCTATAGATCACCGATATGTTGGAATGAAATAGGGGAAAGCAAATTCTAGGCCCCGACATTATCAAGGATTCTTCAGAGAAAATTAAGCTCATTCGAGAAAGATTACAGGTGGCACAAGATAGGCAAAAATCCTATGCTGATAATCGAAGGCGCGACTTGGAGTTTCAGGTAGGAGATCATCTGTATCTAAAGGTTTCTCCAGGTCGTGGTATTCGAAGATTTGGCATCAAAGGTAAGCTAACTCCAAGATTTATTGGTCCTTTTGAAATTCTGGAAAGAGTTGGTGAAGTAGCTTATCGGATTACTTTACCTCCACAATTATCTGAAGTTCATAATGTATTTGACGTCTCGATGCTCAAGAAGTATGTACCTGATCCTTTCCATGTCATCACTTACGACAATCTAGAGATTTAGAAGGATATGACGTATGAGCAAACACCAATAAAGATTCTGGAACGGGAAGTACGTCAACTAAGGAATAAAGCTATTCCTATGGTCAAAATTCAATGGAAGAAATCATGGCCATCCGAAGCAACTTGGGAAACGGAAGAAGTCATGCGGAAAAGATTCCCTGAATTATTCAACTATAAGTACGCTCTCCATATAATCCAAGAATTTGGGGACCAAATTCTTCTAAGTAGGAAAGGGTGTAGTGCCCCAAGATTTATATAAATAATTTCTAGTTTATTTTAAGAATTTTCTAGAATTTATTAAGAATTATAAAGCTTAAATTGATTATAAGGCCCATGTATGTTGAATAATTAATCCAGCTTTGATAAATGAATTCCAAAAGGTTTAAGGACCAAGCACATTAAGTTTGGCCCATATTCTAGAAGGTTATTTAGCCTATTCACAAATTTTAAGGATAAATATCCTTTTATAGATAATTATGTGGATAAAACAAATAAAAGAGTTTGAATTAAGTTGAATTCTGCGCACAGTAGCTGTAGCGGTCTATCGTGCGACCGCCATAGGCATGTAACGCACCAAAAGTCGACCGTCAGGCTCTGTCAGTTCCGTGAATGGAAGAAAGAGTAAACATATTAGATTTTTGCTAGTCTATCTCTTAGGGATCGAGATGGGAAGACTAGTAAACGTGTTAAGAACTCTCTGAAGTTGATCTAAGCTTTAACAAGGACTCTAGAATCGATCTAATCCACAAAACCTTAGCTAGAACCTATAAATAGACTCTAGTTTTGACTTGCGCGACCCCTACATTGGCTCGCATGGAACTAAGGTAAGGAGATAATATTTCGGGTAAGTTATTTAAAACTTTTTATTCCTTATACATAGGACTAATCTTCCTCAAAATTTCGTGCTAGGAGATCAACTACACAAGGAGTTTGAAGCTTCCAAAGTTGCTGGTTCGACCATAGCGACCTAGGAATCTGAGCGAAAGTCCACTGAAGATCAGAGATTAGAACACCAAATCGAGGTAATTAGTCTAAGTGTCTTTAGAACTTTCTGTTCCCCTTAGTTTCACCTTCTTGCCCACCAAATTTTAGGTCCTTAGGTCAAGAGATTGAGGAATTAGAGCGACGTGAAGTTGCTGAAAACTTATTGGAAGGAAAGAACTAGGGCATGTCTTGCAGTCCCAAATTGGAAGTTGAAAGCCCAGTAAAGAGGTAGGTTATCTCATGAACGGCAAGAATATCATGATAGGAGTAAAATCCATCTGGTTTTACTTGATTCCATGCACTATAGACCATGAATTTCATGTTTTAGTAGGTCTCTTCATACATGCATGTCCTTAGCCGAATTTAAAGATAAAAGATATTCTCTTGTTAATTCACTACGACCTATGCATCTAGATGGCCTATTCTTCGTTCTGTCATGACTAGAGTAGTTGTTTATTTTGATTCTTCTTGCATGAAAGGTTTCAAACCATAGAACTTTTACTTACTGTCAGCAGTGCTCAGACGGATTATAGTTAGACCGTCACATGACCCGGATGGCCTTACGATAAGCCGTCACACCGCTTGTTGTACTTAAATTTCTCTGTAATCTATGACGGACCAGGATCAGAGCGTTACAAGACTCTGACGGCTCCACGATAAACCGTCCCAGCCATATGACGCGCCTGTCTTAGACCGCCAGAGTGCTGTGTTCTGTCTATTCGGGATAGAATTGAAAACAATCAAAGTAGCTTATAAATAAGCCTAGATATCTAAGTTTTGACCTATCTTCATGAACTTTGAGTTTATAAATTGATTCATGCATGTCTAAAGCACTTTGAGTTATTTTAAGTACATGTTAATTTCATTTGCGAAAACTCTATAGTTTTGTTTTAAAAAACATGATTTTAACTGATGTATTGATGGAGTTTTATCATGGTTTCACATCGTTACACATTCTCTTCCGTCTATAGAGTCAATTTCTCTAAGTACATGGCATATATTCTGGTATATGACCATTAGTTCACACTTTGCATATAGGAACATATTCTTGGACTTGAGGACCTCTTTATTGGATATTCCTTCCAATGGACTAGGAAATCTGGTTTCAAGGCTTCCATAATTATCCGCGAGCCTGGGATTTCCACTAGGACGCCGAGTTGGTTGTACCATTAAAGCCCAATTGTTTAGAAAGCACTATCGATGTTTTCTGGTTTTGACTATGCAACGGCCAATTACTGGACCGTCAGGCCCATCTAACGGTCCAGTATACAACCATCACATTTACTGAGTCCAATTATTCTTTTTGGATTCAGCCTATTATAACGGCCCAATTATAGACCGTCATGTTCATGTAATGGCCCATTAATTGACTGTCACAGTACTTTAACCCAAGGTTTGATCTAAGGGTTGATATTCTAAAGTTCTTAGATGGATTATTGATGGTCTATGACTTGTCATATTGCTCACGATACTTAATTTTAATTTATGAAAGTTAAGGAATGTATTGTTATGCTACCGATTTATTTTCATGGAATAACCTAGTTTTAATATGTTTATTGAAATTCTTTAATTCAAATAGAAGCATTCTTATGATGGATTACTTTATCATGAACCTATTGTTGAAATTACACTTTCTTCGCCATATTTTATTGCTTGAAACGTGGAAGTAGCTTGATTTATACTTGAAGATGCGATCGAGCACTGATTATGTTCAAGGGCTCTATGCTAGTCCCCTCGACTGATTGTCGGAAACATACTATTGTAAACCATGGGGTATGATGCTACTGTAGTCGCATTGCGGTAGGAGTACTTTTTTTATAAATAAGTGAAGATCCACGGCTCGTGAAGTGAAAATTTACGACACGTACATGACTTTCTAGCTTGTTACATGATATTCCACTGAAATTCACGAAGTACTTGCTACTAAGTGAAAAGTACATTCTTGATTGTTACATGACTTTCTAGTACATTCTTGTTCATGAAAGGCCATATCATGTTCTTGTTACATTCTTGCTAAATCATACTTGCTCATTCTATCTTACATGATCATCTTTATTACTTTGGTAATCACATGATTTATCGCATTCGCATGACTTTACCTTATTTCTTTAGAGCTATAATGATAATCACTTTAATAGTGCCTTCATGTTAATGCGAAGATACCTACTGGGCAAGTGTGCTCATTACCTATTTTTTAATATATTTAGGAGATGGAAGTGATACAAATTCGGATTCGAGTTGTACACGTAGCGGGTCCGAGAGCGAATGAAAGTCTTATCAAAATGAGAGTGAAGACTTAGGAAAGTCATTATTGTTTAGATTGAGTCTTTGTAATTTCCCTTTTCCCTTGAGTCTGATGGATTAATGAAGGTTGGAAAGTTATTGTATTGGAATATTTCGCTTATTAATGAAATAAGTTGGAGTTTGAGTAATTATTGTGCAATTGCATTTTTATGTGTGATTGTCTTGCGCTCTGATCATTCTTGCTCGCAAGAGGCTTACCATGCCGATTGTTCACGTTCCTCGAGTTAGTCTTCCGCTGTAATAAAGGCTAGAGGCGTGACAATTTAGCTAGAAAGTATGACGTTTCTTAGCAAACTCTTACAGATAATACTCCCAAGAGTGCATAGAAGCAAACAGAAGGTTCTGAGGATCAGATTTGTGGGCGAAATCATCAGATCAAACTCTTAATTTGGCCACAGAGTAGCAGAGAAAGAGCAATTCTGCTAGAACTCTCTATTTAATGTAACGGCTGCACGATAAACCGCCACAGTGATGTAACGCCCCAGGAATGGACCGTCACACAACCTTATCCGCTAAAAGATAAGACCAACGGGCGAAGTTTTCGAACATAGGACTCTACAAGGAATGTAACGGCCATAAGGAGGTGCGTCAGAGTGATGATAACGGTCGCACGATAAGTCGTCACGCTTAACGGATCAGATAGAAGATAAGCTTTGAAAGAAGTCACGAACTTGAGGACTCTGAGACGAGATAATGGTCCAAGATAGGTGCGTTAGGGTACTGCGACGCGCCAGGAATGATGCGTCAGAGACAAGGGAGTGATAAGTAAAATGAAGGTTTGCTAAGCTTCGTCCAGCGGGAAAAAGATAAGGAACCAGACACAACCAAGGAGACATGACCCATGAAATAAACCTCAAATTGAGAAAGATGGCCCAACAAGGGTGAACAACTCGGAGCATCATTTAAAATGAACAAGGAGATTACCCAACTTATTGGTCATAAAACGGGTGTCAACATCGTCCTTGAAAGATGAAAATCTAGAACGCCTGAACAAGATTTCTAAATTTGAAGATCAACTGAATGCTAAAAATGATGAACATCTATTGAAATTGCAAGAATTGAATAAGGTTAATTCCGAAGTGGACAAATTGAAACTTGAGAATGCTGAACTTCAGAAGAATAATGAAAACTTTGTAGCTAGAATAAAAGAATTCAAGGAGGAAGCTTCACACATTTGTTCTATAAAGCCAACCTGCAACAAATACCCTCTCCTAAAGGAACATAATGAAGGTCTCTATCTTGAAAATGAATGGTAGAGGAAACTGATTGTCTCTCTTAAAGAAGAAAACAAATATCTGTTAGATATGAAAATTGAAGTTGAACAGTCTGAAGAAAAATTGATGGAAGAAAATGAGAAACTGGAACAAGAAATTGAGAAGCGCAAAACTGCAAACAAAGTTTTGAGTGAATGTATTAATTATAGTGAACAAGAGATTGCTAGCTATAAGATACACATTGCATCCTTAGAAAATAAAATTAAAAAACTTGAAAGACTGTAAGACGAAAATGAAGTAATCTCTAAGGAACTTGATGCTATTAAAGTTGTTAATGTTGAACTATAGAGAAACCTAGAAAAATCTGAATCTAAACAGAAACAAGAACTATCTCCTGAAGATCAGATTTTAAAAATTGAACTAGTTCAGAATGAAGAGCTAATGAAAGAAAATGATGAACTGAAGCTGCTGAATTCTGCTATGTCTGAAAGGCTTTTGACCTTGGAAAAGGGAAAGTGCTCACTTGATAATGAATCTGAAAAAGTGAGTGCATTGATGCAGGAAATTGACAGTCACAAAACCATCAATACTATGTTCAATGAAAAAGTAACAAAATGTGAAGAAGAATTAGTAAATTCTGAAGAGAATATCATTTCACTTCAAAATGAAATTCATGAGTTGAATGATGCACTGTCAAAATTTGTTGAAGGAAAAAGCAACCTTGATAAGATTCTTAGAACTAAGGTTAATGTTCAGAAGGAATGACTGGGTTACAATTTGGTCAATAAGAAGAAACTTGAAAATAAGATATCCACCTCTTTTGATAGTTGTTCTGAGCCATCTAAAACACCTTCATCTTCATTTTTTTCAATTCAAGGCTCAGAGAAATGAAAAACAAACAAAAGTTTTGAAAAAGACTAAAAAATTGAAAAAGAATGCTCATATGAATAAAGTCAAACTTGTCCCTGCTTGTGCTGTTAATTCTATTTGTTCTATAGAATCTGATAGTTTAGAGCATGCTGTTCAAAGGTCTTTTACTCATTCACATGTACATAAAAAGGATGTTTCATGCCATTACTATGGTAAGCTAGGCCATGTAATGCATGAGTGCAAATTGATGATAGAGGATGATCACATTTGTGGGACAATGCATTCTAAGAACTCATTTAACAAAAATAATGCTACTAAGAAGTTTAATGGTTCTTGTCATTACTGCGGTAGGCATGGTCACTTCATGAATGAGTGCTTTGTCATGAAACAAGATGATAGGATGCATGCTAAATTCCCTGCAAATCATCATGGCCTTTATAGAAACAAACATGTTTCAAACCAGCACATTACATGTTTTAATTGTAACAAGCCTAGTCACAAGGCTATTGAATGCTGGTTAGGGTCGCATTGGAATAATACTGGTTCTAGAGGTAAGCACATCGGGTGCTTTGAATGTGGAAAGCATGGCCATATAGTCAAGGACTGTTGGCATGTTCAGGGAAACGCACTTAATTCCAAATTTGCTAAAATCCCGAGACATGCTTTTGATAGGAGCCTTAACAGAATGAATTCTTCATATTTTAATTGTGGAAAGCAAGGTCATAAATCTATAAATTGTTGGCTAACTGACAATAAGAGATAAAATGTTAATGTAAACAACAGAAAGTTTCATGCTCATGCACATAGATTTCATACTTATGTTGATGCTCATAATAAGACCAAAAAGTCTATTGTTTCATGTAGATATTATGGAAAATTTGGACACTCTATGGCTGATTGTTCTCTAATGGAGTTTGATGATCATCTAGCTAAGAAAATGTTGAGAACACCAGTCAAAGGTGCCACTAACTTTGCAGAACCCAAGACTTCTTGGGTATCTGTTGGTGCAAAATAGTTTCCTGTCGTGCAGGTGTGCCTTGGAACTGAGAATTAAAAGGGGGTAAATAAACCAAGGCACCCTAGAATGAAAACCCCACTTCTGCACCTGTCAGGTAACACTCTTAGGCTTGTCTATTTAAATTCTCTAGAAATTTTATGCATACAAGCTCACATCTAAATTTGACTTGTCTTTCATAGCTTATCAAATGCCTTTGCTGAATTGTCTGTGCATACTATAAGCTGAGAGTGAATTGAATGTTGTTTTCTGAAAATCTAAATTGTGCCATCTGAAATTTCTGATTTAGATGTTTGCATAACTTTTTAAGCATACATACTTGCATTCTAGTGTGTCATCTGCACTGCTCAATTTGAATCTTTTCTTGCATAATGAAATTCATCTGTGCATCCTCTAACTGAAATTCTTTGAAAATCTGAAATGCACATGAAGTCTATTGTAGTCCATCTCAGGCTGTAATTGCATGTCTACTTCATGAGCATAGATCATAAAACCATGTGTTCAGTCTTCATTGTATATAATTCATTTAGTCAAGGGGAGTAGATGCATAAATGGTCATGCGTTTGTGGCATTTACAATTCTGAGTTTTATTGCATTTAGTCAGGGGGAGGTTGGCTACCCCTGCATGATGGTCATGTCACTCATGTTCATATTCATGTAATGCTTTTAGGAAAATCATTGCATATGCATACATATAGTGAATTGCATTGCATATCATTAATTGAAAATTTCAAAAAGAAGTGACTCACTGCATCTAGACAGGGGGAGCATTTTAGACTCACTAGTCTTTCACAAACTGAACTCTTCCTATCTAGTCACTCAAATCACTCTCCTATTCTTGTGTGTTGGTGATTACATTATCATCATCTGAGCTCTCAATTTTCTTGAAGCTGAAATCTATATATGTTACTCCTTAAGTTGCTGAAGGAGAGCTTCACTTGAACTCATTCTTGTCACTACTGTCAAGCTGATCTGTCTGTACTCCAGACTCAGCTATTAATTTTTGAACTGAATTACTCAAGTGAATACCTCTTGCTGCGTCCTTGTAAACTCACTGCCTCCTGAAAATTTGGTTGATGCATAAGCATGTGTTCCAATTCTTTCACTTCATAAGCATGCTTGTTGTTATCCTCTACTACTCTCTAAATGAAATCTCTTGTTGCTTCTATTGATTGGCTGCACTGTCAATATTGATCCATTTAAAATTGGAAAGATTTCAATCTGAGTACCCTAATCATAAATCTGACATATTTCAAAAAGAAGAATCTTCTATTATATTGGTTTAAGAATGTCTGATGAATCAAATTGATTTAAGTCTAATGTATTCATTAAGGTTGGATGTAAAAGACTTGAAAATATCTGAATCATTATTTTAATAAATCTTAACCAATTGTCTCATGTAATTTCATGCAAAATCTTTTGGAATCTGAAACTTTAAAAACATGGCTCCCTTTGGATAAAATACATGTAGTAAGTATTGTTCCTAAACATTTCAATGTACTAAGCATTGTCTGAAAAATCTGAAAACACTTGGAAGAACACTAAAGTCAGAGCAATGACTTTGGTCACCGAGAAACTGGGTTCTCTATCAAAGAAATAGAGTAAACCCATGCCATGAAGTGCCGTAGTTATCTCTGCTATAAAAATGATTAAAATCTGACAGAGCAATGGCATGGTTGTGATGAGTAACTGGGGATTCTGGCCTCTGATCAAGGTGTCTCCTCATGTAAAAAGACACTCCAAATTGCTAACTCTGTTCTTATTGAGAGGCAATATGGTTGTCACACTGAGTAACTGGGTCACTTCACCTAAGACGTGTTGTGCCTCACGTAAAAAGGTGTTATTTTAACCAGACTTGCTCAGGAAAAATAATGTTGCTGATTAAAACAAAAATTCTAGAAAACTAAAGACAAGTTCAGATACATTCATATTTGTTTAATCTCAACACTATCTTGTGTAACTCCCAAAGGAATCATTGAGTTTGAATGAGTAAGAAGGAGGTTAAACAAGAATATCATATGTGCAATTGGTTCATCTTTATTAAAACTTGATTTCAGATATGAGTATTGAATTTCATTGATAAACTTTGTATACATCATGTTTAAATCATGTTGGTCAGCTTAGACTCATTCATAATCTATTATAATAGAAGAGTCTAAAATTTGCTTATCAAGATTTATGAATTTGGTATCCTGTTGAGAATCTTTCTACCTTATCTATTCATTAGCAATCCAGTCAGTTCTATGCTCCACTCTTGCTCACTATTCTTAACATAAATTGTCATGATATGAATTTTGGTGACAACTCACTTCCAATTCAACTTCTGTCTGATTACTCACTCTGAAGTCTGAATGTTGATTTATCATGAGAAATTATTGTACTCAATCTCTAGCTGATGTTCGACCTCAAAAATTCATTGGTATCCTTTGCTTACTGATCTTGATGCCTCTTGAGTTCGACCTGAAAAAATTCTATGACTGCACCTGTGCTTTTGTTGATATCACTTTTCATCACAATTGGTATCAGTCTATTGAGTTTATCAACCAGTTGTATCAGACTTAATTCTGCTTGTCCGATAATAGTTTTGGAAGATTGACTCATCAGCTTTTGTCTAAGATTAAGGGGGAGATTTTCCTGATTTCTCCATGATTAATACTCCTTCTTGACTGTCCTTGAGATCTTTGCTGATCATTGTCCTATCCCTACTTCAATTCATCTCACATTCTCAGGGGGAGTAGGTTTCCTTTTGTCAAAACTATCTTTTCAGTCAAAGGGGGAGAATATTTTGAGTCATATTGGGTGGTTGTGCATACACCATATCATGCCTGTTTGCATTTCTCAATATCAACTCTTTTGGTATCAGATGAAGTTAAAGGGTTAATGTGGGAGAATAGTGTACCACAGTTCCTAACACTTGGTATCTGCTTCAATTCTTTTGAAAAGGAACAAAGGGGAGAATGGTTTGGCATCATACATGTTTTGAATTTCTCTACTGATTTTCTCAAACTATTATTTCCTTTTTGATGAAGTCAAACGGGGAGAAGAATGGTTTGATATGAGTCAGCATGTTGTCATGTGACTCATAGTGTTGCCATCATCGAAAAGGGGGAGATTGTTATACCCCTGTGATTTTGATGATGTCAACACTATGACTAATCTGGTGTTGCATTGGTATAACCCTGTGGTTTTTATGATGTCACACTATGCATGATAGAAATGAGTTCTGTGCTTGATTAAACCATTCATAATAGAAATAAATTCCATTGAACAGTTGATGTATATGCATCATGATTTTGTTGAGCATTTCATAATGTCAAACATATGAATAAATGGAAGTCGACCCTAAGTGTCGATAGTTGTCTTCGCGTATGGCTAAGCCTGCATCTGTGCACACATTATTTTATGCACTAACCTCGATGCATCACGCTGTAAAGGTCTATGCAAGTGTTCATATAGCTGGACTTAAGTCGATGCAACTAGTACTAGCAGGCTTGTGCACATCCCGTGCTATTATCAAAGGTCCGTGCATATCACTATTCACAATGCACATAAGGTCTACACAAAACATTGTTCATGTCGAAGATAATTTTGCTGACATAGGAGCCAAGGTCGGTGCACATTCTATCGTCTAGCATATAGGTCGGTGCATATGGGTGAAGTTCAAGTCATGCAGGTCTGTGCAATCTTTGCATTAAGCAGGATAGGTCGGTGCACTTAGGCCATCCCATGCAAGTCACTGTTGTATTCTTATAAGGTCGGTGCATACTCTGTCTAAGGCATATTCACGTCAGTGCATGTTACTGATTGTTGCATGTTGAAGTCAGTACAAGTTATTGTTCACATGCATATAGGTCTGTGCATATGATAGATAAGGTCAGTGCATGTCTCAATTATGTCTTCACAAGGTCTGTGCACACCACCATTCAACACATGCCAGGGTCGGTGCATATGTCTCCTATGCACATGGAAGGTCCGTGCAGGCTTTGCCTTATGCATAACCAAGTGTGTGCTCTGCACTGTAGCACAGACGTAGGTCAGTGCAATCTTTATCTCTTGCACAAGCAAGGAGTGTGCACGATTGGTTTATGGCATATTGGGTTGGTGCATTCCTTGCATCTTGCACACACGAAGTCAGTGCACTTTTTAGCCCCACTGTCATATAGAGCCTATGCATGGTTTCAAGTCTGAGCACTTTTACCACAAACCACTAAAGAGACTGACCATGTTTGCCTTGTGGACAACTGAAGTCTGTGCATATTTGTTCTAATACTCTATCAAGTCTGTGCAATTCCTATATTTGTCTGACTGTCTTATATTGACTAAAGGGTTGATATATTGACAGGGACTTCACTGAAGAAGGTCCAGAGAATGAAGACTATTGTTCGTGAACTTTAATGATTGGCACGTGATCCGAGGTGGACCATCCCAGAATGAAGATGCCACGTAGAAAGCTACAATGCTCAGAATCTGACACGTGGCTGAGAGTCTTCTGAAATCTCTTGGCGGGAGTGTTTCCCCCAAACGCTCAATTCGTGAGCTCGTGGGTCCCATGCTGTAGATATATAAGACCGTATTTTTGAGACTAGAGATGGTAGAAGAACTAAAAGATGAACAAAAGAGATCCGAGGAGAGACGAAGAGCAGATGAGTAGAGCTAGAGAGAAAAGGAGAGAGAGATTAGAGATAGTCTGAAAGAAGAGCACAAGAGTATTGAGAAGAAGGAAGAGGAAGAGATTAAGAGGTTGAGAAAGAGGAAGAGGAAGAAAGATTGAGAGAGTTCGTGGAAAGGAGGTTGAAGCTGCTTGAAGACCTATTCCACTGGACTTTGGATCAAATCCAAACCAGTCAGCTCCTGCGAGAGCCATATTTGTTTTAAGATCGTTTCCAACTTTCTGGTGCTGTGATTTTCCATCTTTTATTTTTTTTTAAACCTTTGTTTCAAGCTGTGAGTCAGCGGAGCAAGCTGTGATTGCTCAGCGTTGTAGAGGATCGGTTCCTCTAGACAGCAAGCTGTGATTACTCAATGGTTGCAGAGGATCGATTCCTCTGGACACAAGCTGTGTTGCTCAGCGGTTGTAGGCAAGTTGTAATGTCCAGCAGTTTAAGCTATGTATCAGTGGGAATCCTCACTCTGGTATGAGTGGGGGATGGACGTAGGTCTACGGGCAGCAGACTGAACCATCTAAAATCCTTGAGCATTGTGTGGTTTGCATCCTTGTGTCTTCAAGTCTAGATGAATGATTAGGATCGTTCCATCTATGGTTCTGACTGAATAGATTTCACGCACACGCATAATTGATTTGGTTCTGTCTACGGCTCAGACTTGCTTAGGAGTCTGCATTCTTGCAGTCCAACTATTTGATCAAGCGCATCATTGAATCTCTTATTTTGAAGAGCTCAATTGGCCTTTATTCCGCAACTCTGTCTAGTTATAAGTTTTTAATTAGGCATTCTATAGGGGAGATTCATTCACCTCCCCTCTGAACTCAGGCCTAGCACCCTAACAAGGAGAACACAAGCCCGAGCGGCGTGGGCACGGGTGAGGCACAGGGTGTCTCGGGTGACCAGAAGAATAGGTCCAATGCTGCTGGCGAGGGAGGTGACCATGGCTTCGACGAAGAAATTGGGGGGGAGTCCAGGCATCTCTAGCCATACGGGGACGCATGGAGAGTCCATAGAGGGGGTGAAGCTCATGTCCCACTTGGAGAAGCAGAAGAGGTGTCACGCCCCAAGATTATGCAGCGGCAACAATCGGGAACATGAACAGCCGGCTAGTACGTCTCAAGCGAGCAATATAATCAGAGCGCTAACACATTCACACATAAGAAATGAATGCACAAAATGATCGATCAAAAATCTAACTTTTATTAATAATGATAATCAATTTAGAATGGTATTTGACTCAATCCACTAGACTCAAATACATAGAGTCGACTAAACTTAAGACTATACTAAGTCTTCTCTCGATCTTTCAATCACTCCCAAATCCATCCCTTGAATAGTCTGAATCCGACCTGCTAGAATTTCCTGAAAAAGATTAGAAAAGTAGGGAATGAGCACACATGCCCAGTAAGTATCTTCATATCAACATGAAGGCAATGTTTAAATATTTAACATTTTATCTCTAGAGAAAAGATGAACAAAATAAAACGGTAGAACATGCGGTGAAAACGCAATGTAATACTAGTAACATGGTATGATCATGATTGAGATATGAGATTGAACAGATATATAACAAGAATGTAAGTCTGGTCTTTCATGAACAAGAATGTACTTTTCCATAACCATAAAGGCTATGCACTAGAAAGTCATGTAACGATAATGTACTAGCAAGCATGTAATTTCACAAGATTGCCTCATGAGTATTCATGGATTTCACCAGTTTATAAAAAAGGTACTCCCAGCGCAATGCGACACCAGTGTTCATCATACCCCATAGTTTATAGTATGTTTCCGACTATCTGCCAAGGGGACTAGAGTAGAGCCCTTGGACACTGTCCGTGCCCGCTCTTGCATCTTCAAGTTATAAATCAAGCTACTTCCACGAAAATATAAATTTGGCCAATAATGTAACAAACTCAAACTATGCTTCCATGATAACAAATCTCAGGGTAGGAGCGCTTCAATTAAGAATATACGAGTTCAAAGATTTGAGTTAGAACTAGGTTATGCCATGAAGAAAAATTGGCAGCATAACGGCATATTCTTTACTTTCCATAAGTTATTAATATCTTAGTTGACAAGTGTTAAGTTTCAAGCAATCATTAGACCATCTAGGAACTTGTAAAACCCAACCCAAAGGTCAAACCTCGGGTTAGACAAGGTTAAGGATCAAGCGGTCGTTTACTGCACCGTTTACAAACTCAAGCGATCTAGATAGAACCATTTAAGATAGTGATGTGATCTAGTGAGAACTGTTTAGAAGCAAGGTCGATGAAACAAATGAACTGGCACCATGTGGTCTAGACAAGGCCGCTAGGAGTCCTTGGCGGTCAGATAAAGGGCCGCTAACACTACAAGAAAAGGTGCGATTTCAGATGGACATTTCTGTCAGGCCCAGAATTTTATAAATTATTTTTGGTATATTTAATTATTTTCTGGGAATTTTAAAGACCCAAAATAGATTAATAAATGAATATTAGATTAAATAAATCATTATAAGGCCCAATTTATGATAAGTAATTAATCTAGCTTTGATAATTGAAACCCAATAGGTTAAAGGACCAAGCCCATTAAGTTTGGTCCATATTCTAGAAGGTTATTTAGCCTATTTTACGTATTTTAAGGATAAAATACCATTTTTTTGGATAATATTATGGATAATTAACAAAAGAGTTTGATTTATGATGAACTCTATGCACGTTGGATGTAGCGGTCTATCGTGCGACCGCCACAGTCATGTAACGCACCAGTCTTGATGCGTTACATCTTGTCAGTTCCGTGAATGGAAGAACGAGCAAAAAGATTGGAACTTTGGGATCCTATATGCAGGAGATCAACTTGGGAGAGCTTATAACATTACTAAGGACTCTTAGGGATTAGGTTCTGGCAAATTAAGGACTCTAGAATCGATCTAATCTTCAAACTGTAGCCAAAACCCTATAAATAGGACTTAATTTTGAGCTGAGCAACCCTTACTTTTGCTCGTGAAGAAACAAGGTAAGGAGTCATAATTTTGGGTAAGTTCTTTAGAAGATTTTGTTTAGTATACTTTAGAATAATAGTTCACCAAATTTCGTGCTAGGAGATCAACCAACCAAGGAGATAGAAGCTTCCAAAGTCGATGATTCAGTCATAACAGCCCAGAATTCAGAGCAAAACACCCCTGAAGATCAAGAGATTAGGAAGTCTAAACGAGGTAATTAGAGTTTAGTCCTTTAGAACTTTTTGTTCACTTTAGTTTCAGCTTCTTACCCTCAAAATTTCACATCCTTAGGTCAAGCGATTGGAGAGATAGAGCGACGTGAAGTTGCTGAAAAATCTCAGGAAGGGAAGAACTAGGGCGTGTCTTGCAGTCCCAAATTGGAATATTAAAGCTCATTTAAGAGGTAGGTCATCTCATGATTGGTAAAAATATCTTGTTAGGGATAAAAGTCGTCTGGTTTTGATTGATTTCATGCATGATAGATCATAAATTTCATGTTTTAATAGTTATATACATTCATGCATCTCTTAGCCCTAAATGGAAAATAAAAGATATTATCTTGTCTATTCACTAAAACCCATGCATATAGTTGGCCTATACTTCGTTTATCATGTCTGGAATAGTTGTAGTATTTTGATTTCCAGGCATGTTATGTTTTCATAAACCTTTACTTTATTTTACGGCCAGCAGACGATCTGATGCATCAATGTAAGACCGTCACAATGATCTAACGGCCTTACGATAAGCCGTCACACACTCTGTTGCATTTGAATTGCTCTGTTGTCTCTGACGCACCATAACAGGAGTGTTACACTACTGTAACGGCCCCTCGATAAACCGTCACAAGACTGTAACGCGCCTATCCTAGACCGTCAGACACTGTGTTCTATCAGCCCGAGGCAGAATGATAACCAGTTAAAGTTTACCTACAAATAAGCTTAGATAGCTAAGTTTGGACCTGTTATCATGACTTTAAGTTTAGTTATCGATTCATAATCGAAATTGCATAATTAAGGTGTCTTGAGTTATTTTAAGTTATGTTAATTTCATGTGCCAAAATTCTATAGTTTTGTATCGAAATCATAATTTTAAATGATGTATTGATGAAGTTTTATCATGATTTCCTATTGTTACACATTCTCTCTATCAATAGTCATTTTCTTTAAGTACATGGCACATATTCCGGTATGTTGTCCATTAGTTCACACTTTACACTATAGGAACATTATTCTTGGACATGAGGACATCTCTATTGGATATTCCTTCCAATGTACTAGGAAATCTTGTTTCAAGGCCTCCGTAATTCTCTACGAGTCTGAGATTCTCACTAGGACGCCGAGTTAGTTGTACCATTAAAGCCCATTTAGTAGATTACACTATCGATGTTTCTGGTTCTAGCAATGTAACGGATCTATACTGGACCGTCAGGAGCATCTAACGGCCCAATATAAGACCGTCACATTTCACTAAGTCTATTTTATTATTTCTGGAATCAGACTAATGTAACGGCTGAATACTGGAACGTCACATGAGTGTAACGGCCCAATCCTTGACCGTCACTTTATTTGAGTGCTTAACCCGAGGTTTGACCCAAGGGTTGATGTTCCAAAGTTTCTAGATGGATTATTGATGATCTAGAACTTGCCATATTATCAAAAAGGCTTAATATAATGAAATAAAGGTTAAAGAAATGTACCGTTATGCTGTCAATTTATCTCCATAAGCATAACCTTGTTTAAAGTCATTCTTGGTCTCTCATGTTCTTAAATTGAAGCATTCATTTAATGAATTATTACTGTCATGGACTTATTGAATTATACATTCTTGGCCATACTTTATTGTTACATGTGTGGAAGTAGCTTGATTTATACTTGAAGATGCGATCGAGCACTGATTGTGTTCAAGGACTCTATGCTAGTCCCCACGGCTGATTGTCGGAAACATACTATTATAAACCATGGGGTATGATGCTACTGGCGTCGCATTGCGCTGGGAGTACTTTCTCTAAAAATAAGTGAAGATCCACGGCACGACATGACTTTCTTGTACATGACTTGATATTCCACAGAAATTCACGAAGTACTTGTTCATAAGCAAAAGATACTGGAGTGATGATTATGTGGGATTGCTAGTACATTCTCGTTACATTCTTATTCATGAAACGCCAATAGCATGTTCTTGTTACACTCTTACCAATTCATACTTGCTCTCATTATATCTTAAACGATCATCTTTGTTACTTTGGGTATTCCCATGATTGATCACATTCGCATGATTTTACCTTATTTCTTTATTTCTAAAATGTTAATTACTTTAATGATGCCTTCATGTTGATGAGAAGATGCCTACTGGGCAAGTGTGCTCATTACCTATTTACATTCTTTTCAGGAGATGGAAGTGATACAAATTCGGATTCGGGTTATACAAGTAGCGGGTCCGAGAGCGAATGAAAGTATTGTCAAGATGAGAGTGAAGACTTAGGAAAGTCTATATTGTTTAGATTGAGTCTATGTAATTTTCCTATTTCTTGAGTCTGATAGATTGGAAGAAGTTGAAAGTTATTGTATTTGAATATTGATTATTAATGAAATAAGTTGGAGTTTGATTAAAATATTGTGCAATTGCATTTATGTGTGTGATTGTCTTGCGCTCTAATCATTCTTACTTGCAAGAGGCTTACCATGCCGGCTGTTCACATTTCTCGAGCGAGTCTTCCGCTATCATAAAGGCTCGGGGCGTGACAATTAAGTTGGTATCAGAGCCTAAGTCTCATGACTTAGGAAGAATAGTCATGTCATAAGATAAGTCTGTTGTGCCCCTGTGATTTTGATGATAGCAAACACTATGAGTCAACCTTGCATATCATGAATCCATTGCATATCATGAATCTGTGTCTGAATGATTAATCTGCTTTGGGCATATGAATGTGTTATCTTGCATTAGTGCAGACATACAGTTCATATAGCATTGCATATAGTTGGTGCACGATTGTCTGGAGTATATAGTCTGTGCATTGCTCAATTGCTTTCTATAAAGTCAGTACATTGCTTAAGACTGTACAGGGTAGTTCATGCATACATCAAGTCCATACATTCTCTGCTGTAATCTTCATGCATATGCCAAGTCTACACATTGCAGCCTAGTCTGAACATCGTCAGCATAGAAAGTCTATACATTTCATTACAGCATGCACACACAAGTCTACACAGTGCTCTTCATTCATGTGCACAGTTCGTGCATCAAGTCTGTACATTGGTGTCGTCTGCACACATGTCACAGAAAGTCTGCACATTGGTGGCAAGTCTGTACATTGCCCTGTTTCAGGTACGCTAAGTCTATACAGCCTTTGCATTGCACACAAAGTCTATACATTCCTTATCTTTACCTACGTTAAGAACACTAAGTCTATACATCACGTGAAGTCTGTACATCGGTAAAGTATGCACATGGTTGCTTTGAAGCCGCATCAAGTCTATACATTGTTGTCGCATGCACATTCCTTGCACTAGCAAGTCTATACATTGGTTGCTGCATGCATTTCTTCAAGTCTGTACATCGTTGGCTAATGCATGCATCGTCTTTCAAAGTCCATACATTATCCTGTAGCTTGCACGAAGTAAAGTCTGTACATTGTCCATCGTCTCACTCAGCGTCTAAGTGAGTGTGAACATTGCATCGCTAAGTCTATACAATGCATCGTCTCATGCATCATCTTTCAAGTCTATGCATTGTAAGACCAAGTCTATACATTGCATCGTCTCATGCAGCGTCACTATGTGCAAGTCAATACATTGTCTGGGTGCATAACACAAGTCTATACATCGCCACTTGGCTCGTGGCTTAGTCAGTGCATCCATGCATACACAAGTCTGTACAGCGTCGTGTTCACATGCTTCAAAGTCTATACATCGTGTGCTTCGAGCATTCAAGTCTGTACAGCCATTGCCTTACAGCATGCACGCTATCAAGTTTGTACAGCCTGCACACACAAGTCCATTCATTGTCATCGCTGCACGCATTGCAAGTCTATACACTTGCATGATAGCCAGTCTGCTCAAGTCTATACACTCGCATGATAGCCAGTCTACACAAGTCTATACATTGCATGCTACCAAGTATGCACATTGTTCTTCATGCACTGTCTAGCTTTGCATTCACAAGTCTGTACAGCCTGTGTGCTTTATAACGTCAAGTCTATACATTGGCTAGCTGCACAAACACTAAGCCTACACATTGTAGCATGCACGAACAAACAAGTCTGTACATTGTTCTGCCTACACACATTTAAAGTCTGTACACTGTCATGGTTGCTTTGATGCCGTAGCAAGTCTATACACTCATGAGCACTTGTGTGTTTTGATGACTGATCAAGTCTATGCATCGCTGCATACACTGCATCGGTGAACTGCATACACTGCATCAAGTCTATACATTGCATGCACTTTCACTCTAAGTCTATACATTACTTCATACATTGAACGAAGTCTGTACAAGCTTTCAGTCTTAAACTGATAACTCTATCTGACTGACTGATAGGTACTCTTCGTGAAGCTTAATGAAGGCACGTGATCCGAGGATAATAGGAGTGCCCTGATCGTGACACGTGGAACCACTGTGCTGAAATGCTGCCAGGACTGAGGCCTTTGGGCGGGAAATGTGGAAGTCACACGCCCTAGCTGCTGCTTTGTATATGAAGACTTCTTCCTCAGGAGAAGGCTGATTGAAGCTGTGAGAGCTGAAGAAGAAGAGCAGAAGCAGTGAGTGCATGTACGATCCAGTGTAAACAGAATAAGAAGAAAAAGAGAGAGAAGAGTAGAGTAGAGAAGAAAAAGAGAGAGATAGAAAGCTCGAGCAGAGAAAGAGAGAGAGAGATAGTGGTTGTCTAGAAATTGGATCAGATCCAAACCAGACTTGCTCCTGCGAGAGCTATATTGTGCATTTCATTTACAGCTTTCAGTCGCTGATTGTCTACTTGTTTTTGTTTCATCTTTTACCTTTCTTCAAGCTGTTAGTCAGCAGTTGCAGTGGATGATTCCACTGGACAGGTCAAGCTGTAATTCCTCAGCGGGTGAGACTTGGTCTCGGACAGCAAGCTGTGTTGCTCAGCGGGCAGAGGAGGATTCCTCTGGACGGGTTAAGCTGTAGTCCCCAGCGGTTGTAGGCAAGCTGTGATGCCCAGCGGTTCAAGCTGTGAGTCAGCAGTAATCCACACTCGGGTTGAGTGTGGGGTGGACGTAGGTCTGGAGGACCTAACCACCTAAAAACCCTTTACGCACTTTGGTTTGATTTCTTTTATCTGATTGGCGCTAGATGAATGCTTAGGCACGATATGGCTTGATTGCACACCGTGTGTTTGACTGTGGTATTGAGTGTCCTTTGATATTGTTACTCCGCAATTGCTCATTGTCCTTCTGAAGAAGGAGAGATTTAATTAGTTGTTCAGGTCATCTAGTTTTGTCTAGTTAGTGAACTAGATTTTTATTTGGGCAAAATTTTTAAAGGGTTGATTCATTCACCCCCCTCTGAATCCACCGCACCGAACCCAACACTTGGTATCAGAGCAGGTTGCTATGCATAGGATCTAACAATCCGTAGCATATCCTGCATCTTCTGTGGTGCATATCAGAGTGGGTTTCTTGTGCTCGGTGTTTCGTTTCACTGACTTAGTGCCTTGCCTTGCTTATCTGGTTTTGGTGCATTTTTGTCGATTGTTTTGTGCGCTGTTGGTTGCTATCTGTTTTAATGGCTCATCCACCAATTTTTAAAGGTAATGATCTTGATCTATGGCTGAAGAACTTACATCGATATGTTAGATCGACTGACCCTGAGCTTTGGGAAGTAATAGTCTACGGTCCACACAAATTATCAAAAGATAAATCTAGATGGACTGATAAGGATAGACTGAAAGACTCTGTCAACTCGAGAGCATTAGATTTAATGAAAGCATCACTTGACAGAGCTCTAATTTCATGTGTTTCTTCGTGCAGGTCTGCCAAGGAGATTTTAGAGAAACTGAAGCTTGCCAGGAATCGCAACACATGTCTGATGGTTGACGATCATGGACAGCAAGAAGAAAATGAAGAGGAAGTTGAAGATGAGGTACCTTCTGAATTTGAGAATTATGATATGGATGATTGGATTGTAGCATACAATGATTTGCTTGATTCTTACGAAAAGTTGAAAAAATGAAATAAATCTCTAAAAAGGAAGTTGAATGATCATGTGAATGTTAATTCTAGAGGTGAGGATATGGTAATTCTGAAGACAGAAAATGAGATAGTCAGAAGACAACTAAAAGAGTTTGATTCTGTTACTTCAGATCTAGATCATTTGAAATCTGAGAAAGAAATGCTTAAGAAACAAATTGGTTTACACAAAAAGGAAAATCAAGAGCTTGCTTGTGAAATTGCTGAACTAAAGGAAAGACTTAGCTTGATTGATGATGATCAGGCTCATAACGATAATATAGTTCAGAATGAAAAACTGGTAAAAGATTTTGTTTGCAAGGATTGCTCATGTCTAAAAGAAGTTAACGAGAGTCTTAATTTTGATCTTGATGGTATAAGGATATAGTTGCCTCATTAAGAAATGAGAATAATGAATTGCTCAATAAAAGTTTGAAAGATGAACAGAGAGAAGAAGTTCTAATAGAACAGCTATGTTCCATTACTAATGACGAAAATTCTGCTGAACAAATTAAAAATTTGAAATCTGAAAATGAACAATTGAAACTGATACAAAAAGGGAGTGAAGAGTTGAAGCAATTAAACACTACTATGTCAGAGAGACTGCTTGCTCTAGAAAAAGGAAAATATGTTGTTGATGGAAATCAATTTGAAAATCAGCTCAAACTCAAACAGGAAAATGAAACATTGAAAAGTCTGAATGATGCTCTGCATAACTAGGTCATTTCCTATGAAACTGAAATTGTTGGCCTAGAAATTAATGTTTCAAAACTTGAATATGAAATCTCTGACTTGAACAAATCTTCTGAAAAGTTTGTGAGTGGAAAGGATAATTTGGATAAGCTTCTTGGTTGCAAAATTAATTTCCAACGTGAAGGTCTGGGCTTTAACCCAGCTAATAAAAAGGGGTTTGACAGTAAGCTTCACACTTCATTTGTGCATAGTTCTGAGTCAACCAGCACAACTAGTGTACCTATCTTCGAATCCAGTGCTCAGAAAAATCAAAAATCCACTGTCAATTCCAAATCTGCAGAACAAATTCAAAAACTGAAAAAGAATTAAAATTCTCAGAAAAAGAACAAAAACACTCCTGCTGGTACAAAGAAAGCTGCACACAAGACACATGATCTCTCACACACTCATACTAAAAAGGGGTCATGTTACTATTGTGGGAAATTTGGTCATGAGATGGCTGAGTGTTTTGTGATGAAGAAGGATGATCTGAAATTTAACAGAATTCATTCTAGGAATTCTCAGGTTAAGAAATCTTCTTTAGCTCAGAATAAAAGAATTCAGTGCTTTTACTGTCACATAATTGGTCATCTCATGCACAATTGTAAACTAAAGAAACATGATGATTTCAATGCTAGAAAATTACATGATAGAACTGTTCAGACTAAAAATCATGCAAGTCATAAGAAGAAAATTCAATGTTATTGTTGTGGCAAGCTGGGCCACACTGGAGCCCACTGTTGGCATAAACAGGGAAAGAAAATTAATTTTGAATTTGTCAAATTCCCTGCAAACAGAAAGGTTTTTGGTAGGAATAAAGCTGTCTTTAAAGAAAAGATTTTTGCATGTTTTGAATGTGGAAAACCTGGCCACAGAGCTTCTGAATGCTGGTGGACAGGTAATGGTAAATCAAAATTTCATGCAAGTAACAGAAATTTCTTTGCTAACTCACATGGATTCCATGATTATAACAATGTTCATAAAAAGAATTCAAGGGCTGTTACATCATGTAGATATTGTGGAAAGTTTGGTCATTCCATGAAAAATTGTTACCTGATGGATCATGATGATAACTTTGCTAAAAGACTGTTTAGAAGACATGTCACTGTTAATGCAGGACCCAAGACTGTTTGGGTACCTGCCCATGCCAAATAGTGTGCTAACTTGCAGGTGTGCCTTGGAATGAACAAAGAGGGGTAATTTAGCCAAGGCACTCTAAAAGGAAAACCCCAGGATTCTACTCTCCAGGTCAGTTCTGAACACTGTTTAAATTCCATCATCTGAAAATTGCTTGTTTGAGATGGTTGAGCATCCTATTGATCTGATTTGTGTTAATTGAAACTTTCTGAAAATTTGAAATGAACTTGATGCATTTGATAGTTTCTCTCTCTGATTGAACAAGCATGAATTCTCCTTGAGCATAAACTTTAAAATCATGAGCAGTGCTTTAATTGCATGTCATGCACCTTGTCAGGGGGAGTTTGACTATTGCTTGCATTTGAAGAGTAGTGCATGTCATAAAATTTGAAAAACCTAAAAGGATATTCCATTGCATCTAGACAGGGGGCGCATTCCTGTTTGATTACTTCTTCACCTCTTAAACTCCTTCTGTCTAGCAATCTGATCCATTCTCTTGGCAAATATGAATTCACTACTATCTCCACTTGTGTAGCTGTTCTGTCTATACTCCAGACTCAGCTATTGACTTCTAAACTGAACTATTCTAATGTTCAATCCTTGTCTCATCATGATTGCTTTCTGCTATTTTCTCAATAAAAATGCTTTGTTGACTCCACTGATTTGCTGCAATGTCAATGTTGATTCATCTAAATGAGGAAAGATTTTAGTCAGTGCACCCTAATCATAAATCAGAAATATTCTGAAAAGAAGAATCTTCTATTATACTGGCTTAAGAATGTCTCATGAATCAAATTGATTTAAGACTAATGTATTCATTAAGTTTTGATCTAAAAGACTTGAAAGTATCTGAATCATTTGTTTAATAAATCTTAACCAACTATCTTATGTAATTTTATGCAAAACCTTCTGAAATCTGAAATTTTTAATCCATGGCTTTCCTTGGTTAAGATACATGTAGTTGGTATTGTTCTTAAACTTTTCAGTGATCTGAGAAATGTCTGTATAATCTGAAAATACTTGAAAGAAATCTTGGTCAGAGCAATGACTTTGGTCACAGAGAAACTGGGTTCTCTATCAAAGAAATAGAGCAAGCCCATGTCATGAAGTGCCATAGTTACCTCTCTTATAAAAATGTTTAAAAATCTGACAGAGCAATGGCTTGGCTGTGTTGAGTAACTGGGGATTCTGACCTCTGATCAAGGTGTCTCCTCATGTAAAAAGACACTCCAAATTGCTAACTCTGTTCCCTTTGAGAGGTAATATGGTTGTCACACTGAGTAACTGGGTCACTTCACCTAAGACGTGTTGTGCCTCATGTAAAAAGGTGTTGACCTAACCAAACTTGCTCAAGAAATAAGTGCTGATCAATAGAAAATTCTGAAAAACTAAAGACAAGTTCAGACACATTTATGTCTATTTAATCTCAATATTATCTTGTGTAACTTCCATAGGAGTCATTGAATTTAAATGAGTAAGATGGAAGGAGGTTAAACATGAATAGCAGATGAGTTTTTGGTTCATTTCTATTAAAAGGTGTTTCAGATATGAGTATTGAATTTTCTTGATAAACTTTTAATACATCACTCTTAAATCATGAAAGTAAGTTTCAACTCATTCATAATCCATTATAATTGAAGAGTCTGAAATTCGGTTATCAAGATTTATGAATTTGGTGTGCTAACGAAAATCTTGCTTCCTCATTTATTCATTGTGCTTACAGATTGTGGTAATCCTTGAGTGCCCATGTATTTTTGCTGATAGATGTTTCACCTATTGACATACCTCAACTCTTTTCTGGCTTTAAGGGGGAGATTAACATCTGCATCATAGACTTGTTTTGTGCATGATCTTATCTGGCTGGTATAGGAGAGCATACATCTGCAACATAAACTTGTTTAGTGCTTCATTGTTTAACTGCCGCTGTGTCTTTCAAGTCTAACTGACTGAGTCAAAGGGGGAGTATTTAATTCATTCAATCATTGCATGCATGTTTGTATTTCTCATTTCAAACTATTTTCTTTTTGATGAAGTCAAAGGGGGAGAATAGTTTGACATGAGTCAGTGTGACTCATAGTGTTGCCATCATAAAAAAGGGGGAGATTGTTGTGCCCCTGTGATTTTGATGATAGCAAACACTATGAGTCAGCCTTGCATATCATGAATCCATTGCATATCATGAATCTGTGTCTGAATGATTGTTCTGCTTTGGGCATATGAATGTGTTATCTTGCATTAGTGCGGACATACAGTTCATATAGCATTGCATATAGTTGGTGCACGATTGTCTGGAGCATATAGTCCGTGCATTGCTCAACCGCTTTCTATAAAGTCAGTACATTGCTTAAGACTGTACAGGGTAGTTCATGCATACAGCAAGTCCATACATTCTCTGCTGTAATCTTCATGCATATGCCAAGTCTACACATTGCAGCCTAGTCTGAACATTGTCAGCATAGAAAGTCTATACATTTCATTGCAGCATGCACACACAAGTCTACACAGTGCTCTTCATTCATGTGCACAGTTCGTGCATCAAGTCTGTACATTGGTGTCATCTGCACACATGTCACAGCAAGTCTGCACATTGGTGGCAAGTCTGTACATTGCCCTGCTTCAGGCACGCTAAGTCTATACAGCCTTTGCATTGCACACAAAGTCTATACATTCCTTATCTTTACCTACGTTCAGAACACTAAGTCTATACATCGCGTGAAGTCTGTACATCGGTAAAGTATGCACATGGTTGCTTTGAAGCCGCATCAAGTCTATACATTACTGTCGCATGCACATTCCTTCCACTAGCAAGTCTATACATTGGTTGCTGCATGCATTTCTTCAAGTCTGTACATCGTTGGCTAATGCATGCATCGTCTTTCAAAGTCCATACATTGTCCTGTAGCTTGCACGAAGTAAAGTCTGTACATTGTCCAGCGTCTCACTCAGCGTCTAAGTGAGTGTGAACATTGCATCGCTAAGTCTATACAATGCATCGTCTCATGCATCGTCTCATGCATCATCTTTCAAGTCTATGCATTGTAAGACCAAGTCTATACATTGCATCATCTCATGCAGCGTCACTATGTGCAAGTCTATACATTGTCTGGGTGCATAACACAAGTCTATACATCGCCACTTGGCTCGTGGCTTAGTCAGTGTATCAATGCATACATAAGTATGTACAGCGCCGTGTTCACATGCTTCAAATTCTATACATCGTGTGCTTCGAGCATTCAAGTCTGTACAGCCATTACCTTGCAGCATGCACGCTATCAAGTCTGTACAGCATGCACACACAAGTCCATTCATTGTCATCGCTGCACGCATTGCAAGTCTATACACTCGCATGATAGCCAGTCTGCTCAAGTCTATACACTCACATGATAGCCAGTCTACACAAGTCTATACATTGCATGCTACCAAGTATGCACATTATTCTTCATGCACTGTCTAGCTTTGCATTCACTAGTCTGTACAGCCTGTGTGCTTTATAACGCCAAGTCTATACATTGGCTAGCTACACAAACACTAAGCCTACACATTGTAGCATGCACGAACAAACAAGTCTGTACATTGTTCTGCCTGCACACATTTAAAGTCTGTACACTGTTATGGTTGCTTTGATGCCGTAGCAAGTCTATACACTCATGAGCACTTGTGTGTTTTGATGACTGATCAAGTCTATGCATCGCTGCATACACTGCATCGGTGAACTGCATACACTGCATCCAGTCTATACATTGCATGCACTTTCACTCTAAGTCTATACATTGCTTCATGCATTGAACGAAGTCTGTACAAGCTTTCAGTCTTAAACTGATAACTCTATCTGACTGACTGACAGGTACTCTTCGTGAAGCTTAATGAAGGCACGTGATCCGAGGCTAATAGGAGTGCCCTGATCGTGACACGTGGAACCACTGTGCTGAAATGCTGCCACGTGGACTGAGGCCTTTGGGCGGGAAATGTGGAAGTCACACGCCCTAGCTGCTGCTTTATATATGAAGACTTCTTCCTCAGGAGAAGGCTGATTGAAGCTGTGAGAGCTGAAGAAGAAGAGCAGAAGCAGTGAGTGCCTGCACGATCCAGTGTAAAGAGAAGAAGAAGAAAAAGAGAGAGAAGAGTAGAGCAGAGAAGAAAAAGAGAGAGATAGAAAGCTCGAGCAGAGAAAGAGAGAGAGAGATAGTGGTTGTCTGGAAATTGGATCAGATCCAAACTAGACTTGCTCCTGCGAGAGCTATATTGTGCATTTCATTTACAGCTTTCAGTCGCTGATTGTCTACTTGTTTTTGTTTTATCTTTTACCTTTCTTCAAGCTGTTAGTCAGCGGTTGCAGTGGAGGATTCCACTGGACAGGTCAAGCTGTAATTCCTCAGCGGGCGAGACTTGGTCTCGGACAGCAAGCTGTGTTGCTCAGCGGGCAGAGGAGGATTCCTCTGGACGGGTTAAGCTGTAGTCCCCAGCGGTCGTAGGCAAGCTGTGATGCCTAGCGGTTCAAGCTATGAGTCAGCAGTAATCCACACTCGGGTTGAGTGTGGGGTGGACGTAGGTCTGGAGGACCGAACCACCTAAAAACCCTTTGCGCACTTTGGTTTGATTTCTTCTATCTGATTGGCGCTAGATGAATGCTTAGGCACGATATGGCTTGATTGCACACCGTGTGTTTGACTGTGGTATTGAGTGTCCTTTGATATTGTTATTCCGCAATTGCTCATTGTCCTTCTGAAGAAGGAGAGATTTAATTAGTTGTTCAGGTGATCTAGTTTTGTCTAGTTAGCGAACTAGATTTTTATTTGAGCGAAATTTTTAAAGGGTTGATTCATTCACCCCCCTCTGAATCCACCGCACCGAACCCAACAAAGTCGAAGGTTTAAGGATCCCTACCTATGAACTAAGGAAGAAATTTCCACACCCATGTGAGAATTGGGTAGAACCCAGGATAAGATAGTTAATTAGTTTTAAGATTAATTTTTCTTCCAATTTCAAGAGAAATAACAACTTGTTATTTTTCTCTCAGGTACGCTATTATTACCATGGCTCATCGCGTAGATTGGAATGGTATGCAACAAACTATTACTGGCCTTACACTGGCATTACAAACCATGGCGCAAGCTGGCGTAGTAGCAAGGGCTGGTGATTTGCATCGCAACTTTCGGAGCTTAAACCCTCCGCGTTTCTTCGGTTCTTCTAATCCTAACGAGGCAGAGAATTGGATAGATAAAATGAATCATATCTTTGATGTTATCCATTGCACCGATCAAGAGAAGGTGCGTCTCGCAACCTTTTAACTCAACAAAGATGGCCGCACATGGTGGAAGTCGGTTCCGGCACCTCCGGCCGATGCCCCTCATACCTGGGATGGTTTTCTTACCATATTCCCTGCCAAGTACTTTTCTGAGCACGTAAAAGAGAGAAAGGCTATGGAGTTTGCCGCTCTTCGGCAAGGAATGATGACGGTTGCCGAATATGAACTATAATTTTCAAGGCTTGCACCTTACGCACCGCATCTTATCAGCACCGATTTATTGAAGGCAAATTAGTTCATGGACGGGTTACGGCCCGATTTCATTCAGCAGCTTGGGACCTAAAGCATCCGTACTTATGCGGAAATGGTTCAACGAGCGTATTTGTGCGAAAGGACCTTAGAGAAGGTCAAAAATTTAAAAGGGAAAGGAGAAGAATCCAGCCGACGCTCAGATCAGCGTTATAAGAAAGAAAAGTTCAGCACCACAGAGCCCTACAAAAGCCGTGATAGTAAGAAAAGTTCCAAGAATGGGAATGGTGGAAGTTCCCATAAGTAAAAGAAAGTCAAGGAAGAGAAGGAGCAAGTTGCTACAGCTTGCACGTTTTGTGAAAAATTTGGCCATTCGGATGAGGAATGCTGGAAGCGCCTCGGCGCTTGTTTACGTTGTGGAAGCAGGGAGCATCGCATGACAGATTACCCCCTTATGAAAGACCAATCATCTGGTGGAGGACGTAGGAGGCAAGCTCGCCTCAGTGCCGTCTTAGAAGAAGAGGAAGCGCCCAAGGATGGTGGGCTTATGGAAGGTACTCTTCAAATTTATTCTCGTCCTGCATTTGTGCTATTTGACACTGGTGCCTCTCATTCTTTTATCTCCACTACTTTTGCAAAAACATTATCAATTGCATCAGTCCCTTTACCTTCAGATCTCGCTATTTCCACACCCTTAGGTTCTGGAACAAAGCTTACCGACTATTATCCTGATAGCGAAGTGATAGTATAAGGTCATAATCTCCCCGCAAACTTAGTATGTCTTGACATGAAAGGTTCTGATGCCATTTTAGAGGTAGATTGGCTTGTAGATCATGATGCTTATATTAATTACCGAAATAGGATTATATCCTTTCGAAAGCCCGGTCTTCCAAGATTTTCCTTCCTTGGCATTAAGTACAAGAAGCATCCTACTATCATATCTTCTCTTCACGCTTGCAAACTTATTTCACAAGGATGTGAAGCTTTTTTTGCTTCTGTCATTGTTACCGAATCCAAAGAGATTATCTTAGCAGACATTCCTATTGTAAATGAGTTCCTCGATGTGTTCCCATCCGAATTACCCAGTTTACCACCCAAGAGGGAAGTAAACTCCACTATTGAACTCATTCCAGGAGCAACACCTGTTTCTATAGCCCCTTACAGGATGTCCCCCATAGAACTCAAGGAATTGAAGAGGCAGTTGCAGGAACTACTGGATAAGGGCTTCATCAGACCTAGCACATCCCTTTGGGGTGCGCTGGTTTTATTTGTCAAGAAGAAGGATGGTTCTCTCAGGCTATGCATCGATTACCGACAACTAAATCAACTTACAATCAAAAATAAGTATCCGTTGCCGCGTATTGATGAACTCTTCGATCAGCTTTCAGGAGTAGAATATTTTTCTAAGATACACCTCAGATCAGGTTATCATCTGCTTAGAATTAAAGAAGAGGACATTTATAAATCGGCTTTTCGAAGTCGTTATGGCCATTATGAATTTGTGGTAATGCCATTCGGGTTAACAAATGCCCCAGCAGCATTTATGCAACTTATGAATAATATTTTCCAGTCATATCTGGACCAATTCATCGTCGTCTTCATCGATGACATCTTGATATATTCCAAGATAAAGAAAGAACATGAAGAACATCTGAGGATAGCTTTATAAACACTTAGAGAACATAAACTCTATGCCAAGCTAAACAAATGGGAATTCTGGCTCAAGGAAGTTTCATTCCTAGGCCACATTATTTCAAAAGAAGGTATCGCTGTGGATCCTTCTAAAGTAGAAGCTGTCAAGAATTGGAGCCGGCCAACGACCGTATCAGAAGTACGAAGCTTTCTGGGTCTAGCTGGTTATTATAAAAGATTCATTAAAGATTTTTCAAAGATTGCAGTTCTTTTAACTAGACTCACGAGAAAAGAAAATCCTTTTGTCTGGTCAGAGGAATGTTAGAAGAGTGTACAAACTCTTAAGAATCATCTTACTACAGCTCCTATTCTATCACTACCGGTGGAAGGTGGTGGATTCGAAGTATATACGAATGCATCAGGTATTGGCTTAGGGTGTGTCCTCATGCAAAATGGAAAAGTAATCTGTTATTCTTCAAGACCATTGAAACGTCATGAGGAAAACTATCCTGTGAATGATTTGGAATTAGCAGCTGTCATTTTCTCCTTGAAAATTTGGCGCCATTATCTCTATGGAGAAAAGTTTACGGTCTACTCAGACCATAAAAGCTTGAAGTACTTATCTTCTCAAAAAGAGCTAAATATGAGGCAGAGGAGATGGTTAGAATATCTCAAAGACTTTGATTTTGCTATTCAATATCATCCTGACAAGGCTAATACTGTTGCGGATGCACTCAGCAGAAAACCAATGGGTATGCTATCAAGTCTCATGATTAGTATGACTAATTTTATTCCTCAATTTGCTCAGTTGAACTTAGATATTGACAGGAAGGAAGATTGTTTCCAAGCTAATATTCAAGCTCAACCTACATTGATAGAAGATCTGGTCAAGCTGCAAAATGATGATCCTATATTATTGGAGATCAAGGCCCATGTTGAACAAAGGCCGGATTTTTCTATTAAGGATGGAAGATTGCTATTTAAAGACCGAGATGTGTATCGGATCATGAGGATATGAAGAAATTGATTCTAGAAGAAGCACATAAGTCCAGGTACACCATTCACCCAGGTAGTACAAAAATGTATGAGGATCTCAAAAGAAATTTCTGGTGGCCCAACATGAAGTGGGAAATAGCTGATTTCGTGTCTCGATGTCTCACTTGTCAACAAGTAAAGGCCGAGCATTTTAGACCCGTAGGTAAACTGCATCCCTTGAATATTCTCGAATGAAAGTGGGAGAGTATAGGGATTGATTTCATTATGGGGTTACCTAAGACAAGAGGTGGACACGATGGTAAATGGGTAATCATAGACCAATTAACTAAATCTACACATTTCATACCAATCAAAAGTTGATGGTCTGTAGATATCCTGGCAGCATTATACATAAGGGAAATTGTTAAATTACATGGTGTCCCAGTCACTATTATATCTGATAGAGATCCTCGATTCACATCACAGTTTTGAAAGGGTCTACAACAGTCACTAGGGACTAGATTGAATTTCAGCACAGCCTTTCATCCCCAAACTGATGGTCAGACAGAAAGAACGAATCAAGTGGTAGAAGACATGCTCAGAGCTTGTGTTATTGATTTTGGAGGTTGTTGGCATGATCACTTACCTCTAGTAGAATTTGTATATAACAACAGTTATTAGGCCAGCATACAAATGGCACCTTTTGAAGCTCTATATGGAAAAAGTTGTCGATCACTAATATGTTGGAATGAAATAGGGGAAAGATAATTCCTAGGCCCCGATATTATAAGAGATTCTACAGAGAAGATCAAGCTTATTCAAGAGAGAATAAAGATGGCACAAGATAGGCAAAAATCTTATGTTGATAATCGAAGACGCGACTTGGAATTTCAAGTAGGAGACCATGTGTATCTCAAGGTTTCTCCAGGTCGTGGTATTCGGAGATTTGGCATTAAGGGCAAACTAACTCCAAGGTTCATTGGCCCGTTTGAAATTCTTGAAAGGGTCGGTGAAGTGGCTTATAGATTGGCTTTACCTCCACAATTAGCAGGAGTTCATGACGTATTTCACGTCTCTATGCTGAAGAAATATGTATATGATCATGACCATATTATCACTTATGACAATCTAGAGATTCAAGAGGATATGACGTACGAGTAAACGCCAATAAAGATTCTGAAACGGGAAGTGCGTCAACTAAGAAATAAAGTTATTCCTATGGTCAAGATTCAATGGAAGAAAATATGGCCATATGAAGCAACATGGGAAACCGAAGCAGCCATGCGAAAAAGATTTTCAGAATTATTCAACTGTAAGTACACTTTCCATAATCCATGTATTAAATTTGGGGACCAAATTCTCTTAAGTGGGGGAGGGTGTAAGGCCCAGAATTTTATAAATTATTTTTGGCATATTTAATTATTTTCTGGAAATTTTAAAGACCCAAAATGGATTAATAAATGAATATTATATTAAATAAATCATTATAAGACCCAATTTATGATAAGTAATTAATCTAGCTTTGATAATTAAAACCTAATAAGTTAGAGGACCAAGCCCATTAAGTTTGGCCCATATTCTAGAAAGTTATTAGCCTATTTTACATATTTTAAGGATAAAATACCATTTTTATGGATAATTAACAAAAGAGTTTGATTTATGATGAACTCTGTGCACGTTGGATGTATCGGTCTATCGTGCGACCGCCACAGCCATGTAATGCACCAGTCTTGATGCGTTACATCCTGTCAGTTCCATGAATGGAAGAACTAGCAAAAAGATTGGAACTTTGGGATCCTACCGGCAAGAGATCAACTTGGGAGAGCTTATAATATTACTAAGGACTCTTAGGGATTAGGTTCTGGCAAATTAAGGACTCTAGAATCGATCTAATCTTCAAACCGTAGCCAAAACCCTATAAATAGGACCTAGTTTTGAGCTGAGCAACCCTTACTTTTGCTCGTGAAGAAACATGATAAGGAGTCATAATTTCGAGTAAGTTCTTTAGAAGATTTTGTTTAGTATACTTTAGACTAATAGTTCTCCAAATTTCATGCTAGGAGATCAACCAACCAAGGAGATAGAAGCTTCCAAAGTCGTTGATTCAGTCATAGCAGCCCAGAATTCAGAGCAAAAGACCCCTGGAGATCAAGAGATTAGGACCTCTAAATGAGGTAATTAGAGTTCAGTCCTTTAGAACTTTTTGTTCACCTTAGTTTCAGCTTCTTACCCTCAAAATTTCACGTCCTTAGGTCAAGAGATTGGAGAGATAGAGCGACGTCAAGTTGTTGAAAAATCTCAGGAAGGGAAGAACTAGGGCGTGTCTTACAGTCCCAAATTGGAAGATTAAAGCTCATTTAAGAGGTAGGTCATCTCATGATTGGCAAAAACATCTTGTTAGGTATAAAAGCCCTCTGGTTTTGATTGATTTCATGCATGATAGATAATAAATTTCATGTTTTAATAGTTCTATACATTCATGCATCTCTTAGCCCTAAATAAAAAATAAAAGATATTATCTTTTCTATTCACTAAAACCCATGTATATAGTTGGCCTATACTTCGTTTATCATGTCTGGAATAGTTGTAGTATTTTGATTTCCAGGCATGTTATGTTTTCATAAACCTTTACTTTATTTTATTGCCAGCAGACGATCTGACGCGTCAAGGTATGACTGTCACAATGATCTAACGGCCTTACGATAAGCCGTCACACCCTCTGTTGCATTTGAATTGCTCTGTTGTCTCTGACGCACCATAACAGGAGCGTTACACTACTGTAATGGCCCCTTGATAAACCGTCACAAGACTGCAACGCGCCTATCCTAGACCGTCAGACACTAGGTTCTGTCAGCCCGAGGCAGAATGATAACCAGTTAAAGTTTACCTATAAATAAGCTTAGATAGCTAAGTTTGGACCTGTTATGATGACTTTAAGTTCAGTTATCGATTCATAATCAAAATTGCATAATTAAGGTGTCTTAAGTTATTTTAAGTTACATTAATTTTATGTGCCAAAATTCTATAGTTTTGTATCGAAATCATGATTTTAAATGATGTATTGAAGAAGTTTTATCATGATTTCCTATTGTTACACATTCTCTCTATCAATAGAGTCATTTTCTTTAAGTACATGGCACATATTCCGGTATTATCTATTAGTTCACACTTTGTAATATAGGAACATTATTCTTAGACATGAGGACCTCTCTATTTGATATTCCTTCCAATGGACTAGGAAATCTTGTTTCAAGGCCTCCATAATTCTCTGCGAGCCTAGGATTCCCACTAGGACGCCGAGTTGGTTGTACCCTTAAAGCCCATTTAGTAGATTACACTATCGATGTTTCTGGTTCTAGCAATGTAACGGATCTATATTGGACCGTTAGGAGCATCTAACGGCCCAATATAAGACTGTCACATTTCACTAAGTCTATTTTATTATTTATGGAATCAGACTAATGCAACAGATGAATACTGGAGCATCACATGAGTGTAACGGCCCAGTCCTTGACCGTCACATTATTTGAGTGCTTAACCCGAGGTTTGACCCAAGTGTTGATGTTCCAAAGTTTCTAGATGGATTATTGATAATCTATAACTTGCCATATTATCCAAAGAGGCTTAATATAATGAAATAAAGGTTAAAGAAATGTACCATTATGCTGCCGATTTATCTCCATAAGCATAACCTTGTTTAAAGTCATTCTTGGTCTCTCATGTTCTTAAATTGAAGCATTCATTCATTGAATTATTACTGTCATGGACTTATTGAATTGTACATTCTTGGCCATACTTTATTGTTACATATGTGAAGTAGCTTGATTTATACTTGAAGATGCGATCGAGCACTGATTGTGTTCAAGGGCTCTATGCTAGTCCCCACGGCTGATTGTCAGAAACATACTATTATAAATCATGTGGTATGATGCTATTGGCGTCGCATTGCGCTGGGAGTACTTTCTCTATAAATAAGTGAAGATCGACAGCACGACATGACTTTCTTGTACATGACTTGATATTCCACAGAAATTCACGAAGTACTTGCTCATAAGCAAAAGATACTGGAGTGATGATTATGTGGCATTGCTAGTACATTCTCGTTACATTCTTGTTCATGAAAGGCCAATAGCATGTTCTTGTTACACTCTTGCTAGTTCATACTTGCTCTCATTGTATCTTAAACGATCATCTCTGTTACTTTGGGTATTCGCATGATTGATCGCATTCGCATGATTTTACCTTTTTTCTTTAGAGCTAAAATGTTAATTACTTTAATGATGCCTTCATGTTGATGCGAAGATACCTACTGGGCAAGTGTGCTCAATACCTATTTCCATTCTTTTAAGGAGATGGAAGTGATACAAATTCGGATTCGGGTTATACAAGTAGCGGGTCCGAGAGCGAATGAAAGTATTATCAAGATGAGAGTGAAGACTTAGGAAAGTCTATATTGTTTAGATTGTGTCTATGTAATTTTCCTATTTCTTGAGTCTGATAGATTGGAAGAAGTTGAAAGTTATTGTATTTGAATATTGATTATCAATGAAATAAGTTGGAGTTTGATTAAAATATTGTGCAATTTCATTTATGTGTGTGATTGTCTTGCGCTCTGATCATTCTTGCTTGCAAGAGGCTTACCATGCCGGCTATTCACGTTTCTCGAGCGAGTCTTCCGCTGTCATAAAGGCTCGGGGCGTGACAATTTCACATGGATTATTTCTTTATGAAATGACGTCTCAATTTCACACGAAATTCTAAAATATCCAATCCATGCGACGGATAGATATTTCGTCATAATTTGCGTTTGTAATATTAGACAGAATTTTATCCGCCTGAAATGAGTGAAATTTCAGAAGGAAAATGGTCCATTTGAAATCTGTGTGAAATGTTTTTTTCAGTCATCGCAAACCCTTCCCCCCTTTCCCCCATTCACGAACCCTTGCCCTGCTCTCCCTCTCACTCTTTCTTTCGACCATCTCCCTGCCGAGGAGAGACTGCCGGTGCCGCACTCGCCGTAACGGCTCGAGCCGTCCTCATCGTCGGTGTTTCCAGCAGAGCCCCCCTCACCATCGCCGTCGAAGCCCTCTGAAGTCCCGCGATCAATGACACCCAAGAGGGGGGTGAATTAGGTGATTACAAATTTTAAGGAAACTTTTGGTCTTTTATAAAATATGTGATAGAATGCTACTTAAGAGATTCAAATCTATGAACACAAAATTGGATTTATCAAGCTTATATGATGATAGAAATTAAGTAATAAACGCGTGGATAAATCCGAACAACTAGTTTACACTAATCACTCACGTAGAATGGGGGTAGAGGAAATGGACCAAACCACACAATTCAAAATACAAAGCACAACGGTTTTTAAGGTGGTTCGGATGCAACGACGGTAGTCCTACGTCCACCCCTCACCAAACTCGGTGAGGCTTCACTCGGGGATAAATCCCCAAAACGGAGACGACGCTCCAACCACACACGCAGGACGATGCCTACCCACACACACACGGGGACGCACCCCAACACACACACACACACACACACACACACACACACAAACGGAGACGAGGTCTCCAACACGATCCAACAAGTGGATCAAAAAAACACACACACGCTGCGATAGATGCATCACTCCACATACTAAAAAGACTGGATCTAAAAAGATCCACACACACACACAAACACAGATCTAGGAAGATCTACGCACACATGAATCAAAAACGACATGCACACACACGACCACGGATCCAACAATGATCCACACACACACAAGTTCGCAGTTTATACAAAACACGAATATGAACTTGAAACACAATAAGGCACAGTTTAGAATGCTCCTGATTTAGGCTCCCCTGAGTGTATGCTCCGGATATTTGCGTTGATTCCTTCTTTACTTGAATGGCTTGAGACTCAGCTTGAATGACCTTGTATTTGATGTAGATCTTCTTGCACGGAGTACTGTTCACTGCTAGTAGTATTTGTAGACACTCAATCCACACACGCAGGACGACGCCTGCCCACACACACTCGCAGCAAGTATTTGTATGGTTTTGAACACCGTTTTGCATATCGATGCGGAGGGTTTAAATTATGTCAACCCAACTCGCATGCTTTAATGAAAAATGATCTTTAGGCCATTTGGCCCCTTCTCTTGGCGATTAATCAGAGGTCTTCCCCTCTCCGAGGGGATGTAATTAACGTCGCGGCCTTTATGGCGCGGCGGGTCTCCAGTCCCGACCCGATATCCACAATCGTCTGATTAGTCAGACGGAGCGCACCCCGGGATTCGGACCACTCCAGTCTTGAAGCCCGAACACATTGTCACCTAGGTGACTGGCACGCCCTCGCACTAGATAAATCGATAAACTGATAAAAAGAACACCCTGATATCTTTCACGAACACGAAATCCAGTGCGTTCCACATGCACATAAACAAGTGAACACTTTGAAAACATGATTGACTAAAGATCAAGATCAATAGATATGCATTTGTCCAATATGAATGTATCATGTAACCAAGCTCTCTAAAAAGTATGCATAGGAAGCAGTCAATGCACATGTTCAACTCAATCATATTCAACCAATCGATATGAACAATCAACCATTTAGTTAGCCTCAAAACCATAGCAATACACACTAAATTTAGTTATCATCAAAATCATAGCTCAGCAATCTCCCCTTTTTGATGATGACAAATTTAGTGATGAATGAGGACAAACTTAGTGATGATGATAAACTAAATGACGATACAACATGTTCTTCTCCCCCTTACACATGGCAATCATGAATCTTTTTCTCCTGACAAGGGCAATCAAGAATCATCACAAAGGCAAGCATGAATCATCTTTGTTTTGACAAGGGCAATCAAGAATTATCACAAAGGTAAGCATGAATCATCTTTTTCTCCTCCTTTGACATTATCAAAAAGTGGGATAAGGCAAAGCTGTCTCCCTTAACAACATAACTTGCTCCCCCATTGTCATTAACAATAGGTAGGGTAATTCCAAACATTCTCCCACATGAACACTATCAAGATGAAGGGAGGAAACCACAAAGATTCAAATAGCAGTATGATGAATGAGTAAGGAACAAAGACCCACAATTGAAAGTCTGATGAAGCACCAAATCATGATGAAGGAGAAAATGATAAACAAGTGGGTTCATGGAATGTCTAGGAGGCACCAAATCATGTTTTTGTTGATTTTCATGTTGCAAATTTTTATTTGTTTTGGAGATACCAATGGTTGGCATGATAGGATACCAATTGTTGATTATTTAGACGTGCTAGGATGAGTAGAGCTGATTTCACGCTTCGCCCCTTGGTCAAAAAGAATCCAAACCTTATTTAACAAGTGTGTAGCATGTGAAGTCCATTCAATTTTTTGGGTTTTCATTATTTTCAGATTTTAATTTTTGATTTGTGGTTTGAAATGCATGAGATGCAACATATGCATGTGATGACATGTGAGATACATAAACAAACAAACAGATAAATACGTATATATACACACAACATATCTCCCCCGTACTTATTTAAGAGGGAATGGATATAAGAAGGGTGCATGAGGGTCATAGCAACTGAAATGTTCACTTATAACACATGGGAGATTGTGCAATCATATAGGAGATTCATGCTATTGCTAATGCAGTCAATAAACTTTCTGAACACATATTAAATCAAATTTTCAGATGTGTAAGTAAGTAACATGAAAAATGATAGTTACAATATGAATATTCAGATTTTCAGATTAACACAAGGAGACATTTTATAGACTGCACTTCAATTTTGAGAACAGCGTATTGGAGGCTTCGCTCTACCACTGTGAGTTTTCACTATCATTTTTCAACTCAATCAATATCACATGGTAGTTAGAATTTTTCAAGAGTGATCAGGTTCAAATAATTCTTTTTTACACGAGTAGACGCATGGAGCTCATGCCAGAATCCCCGGTTACTCAGAATACTGAACCATTTCACCTCATTTTGAATAGAGATACTAGTCAACACTTTTCAGATATGAACCACATCACGTCTTAGGTGACATGTGCCCAGTTTACTCAGTGAGACCGAGCATTGCTCTATCTTTCATTTCATTTCAGATTTTTCAACAAGGATGGGTAGGCAGCTTTTTCCTCAACTGTCTCTTCAACCTATATGCAGCAAATTTAACATCTCGAGAGTGTTGAAAAGAAATTTATATATCCTTATCATTAACACTCAGTTTCACATTTTGTGCATGAAGTGTGCGAATTTGATTCAGCATGTATATCAAAAATATCATGAATACATAACAGTGCAACTCCCCCTGAATAAATGCACTTATGAAATATGAATTCCCCTAGAGTGTACGACATGAAGCACTCCAATGATCACTCAAATGCAACATTATTTATCAAGAAGACATAAGGCCATAGAAATGCCAACGGATGGGGGTGAATAGCATATAATATCACACAAGCACGCAGTGGGAGTTTATGCAAATGCACTATGACATGCATGCGAGTAATGTGATGTCATTTTGATACCAATTGAATAGATGCCAACGGAATGAGTTAAGTGCGACTAATGCATGAGTTCCAATGCAAAACAACATATGAGCATATGAGAATGTGATGCAATGTGCAAAGTGATTCAGACTTAATTTTCATTTGCATGATCTAAAAGTACATTATGCATTGAATTATGATGCATGCAACCTATAACTATGTGAGAGTGGAATGCAAGTGGTTTTGGCAAGATAAGAGCTTTGATTTTCAAGCCAGTGTGACAAAATTCTCATTGAAATCATCCTCATTCAATTCATGAATCAACAAATATTTTTCATAACATGACCTTTATGAATAAGGGTGCTTAGATGATCAAAATTAAGCAATACAACCCAATTTACAGAATTGTTCAACAACAGATCTTCAAAGGTCATTCACAAGTGTTGAAATGAGAAATCATCCAAAAGTCAAAGATATTAATCATTTAACCACAAATATATTCTCAATTTACATAGCTCAGCTCAAGAAATCATTCATACATCAACTAATCCCAATTTTCAAGATCTGGTACGAGGCGGAGATTGTAGTCCGAAGACCCAGCTCAACGCATAGGGAATGCTTCCAAGTGGACATGATCCACTATTCCACAGACGCCATTTGATATACCAGATATGCAATTCAATTCAAGTGTGATCATGCAATTCAAATTAAGAATATTCAATATGCAACCACTTCAAGATTTTCAATTTGATTCAACTAATTCATCACAACATGCTAGTAAATGACAATTCAAGTTTTTAGAATCAATACCTATCACTTAAGGATGTTACCAAGTGACAAAAGGCCATTGCATGATTGTGTGTTTCCATAGCAAAAAGAGGTGAATTACCTTAGTTCAGAAGATAAGATTGGAAGCCTTCAATCATAAAAATCACCAACCTCATGAAGGTTGATATTTCAGATTTTACTTTCATACCTTTGCCTTGAGAATCCATTTTGATCCAAGCCTTCCACCTGCAATCCAAAGATGAATGAAATTCAGTTCATTCACGAGGCTTATACCAAAATCTCCTTGCAAAAAAAATCCATGCAAATTGTTCAGAAAAGGCATTATTAGTAGTTCAGGCATTATTAGTAGTTTAAAGAGTGATATCATCCACATATGCTCAAACCACTAAAATATCTTTTACCTGATTTGTATTGTGAGAGGTGTTTGATCAACCTTACCGATTTAACATGTTCTCAATCAAAAGATGCGGGCTTTTCATAGCATGCCTTGGGTACTTGCTTTAGCACGTACAAAGACTTTCACCAGCTTGTGTTTGAGTTGATCCTGGAGGTTGTTCAAGTTCTGGTATCCTATCTCCTGGTGACAATTGAGAATGTTCTCATCATTTTTCATCCTTGCAAGGTATATCTTTAGTTGATTCAAGTCTGACTATGGATGGCCAGCATCACTTGGGCTTGGGGAGTGTAATCTGCATCCAAAGATAAAAAAGATTTGATTTGTCAATTATGATTCAGATTTATTAGCAATGGCATGACAAATTATTTTAACAACCAACATCCCCTAGACAGCTCTACATGCAATGCATGACTCATATGTGAACCTAAACATTAAGTTCATATGACAAATCTGATGACTCCCCCTCAATGTGTGCATGACTGTGATATGCTCAGTAAGGATCCAATGCCATGTGCAGCATGTGACTGATTGACTAATAGTACCGGGCGGAGAACTTAGATCCGAAGATCACCTTACGCGTAGTGATAGCTTTTAGACAGGCGAAACCTGCCCTTCCACATGTCACCATTTGATATACTATGTAATCATGGATGACGAAGGTAGGAGGATTGTAATGCATTATGACATGAATACACATGTTCAATATTTGCAAGACATCACGTGAAGGTATATGCAATGTCAGTGTTATGTAGTGAAGTTGATTTGACGAATTAAAAAAAAATCCACTTCAACACGATGCTATATGAAGATGATATGCACAGGGGTATGCAGACGACCGTGGATGGAATGCATGTACATTCATATGCATTATCACAAGATTCAGCACAAAACAAATCAAGACATAGCACTTTATCTAGAGTAATGAGAGGGATATCACCTGAGCATTCAGATTCAGTTTTTGATTTTTCTTCCAACCTGACTTATGCCACTAGGCCCGTGTGCCTTACCTTCTTGATTGAAAATAGATTTCATACTTTACACTCCATGGCACACCTGTAAAATAGATTTCTTATTTGACATTCTTAGGTACCCAAATCCTTTTGGGTCCTTGGGGGTTAGCAGCAACATGGGAATGTGACTTCCAATTTCTGACAACATTCAAATCATCAATTTTCTTCAGAAAATAATCATGCATGTTATGCCCTGATTTGCCACAGTAAAGACAACATGACTTTGAATACTTGAAAGCATGAAGATTATTTGAAGCATGTGACTTTTTGGTCTGATATTGTTTCCAATATGCAGGTGATGTGTTGAACACATTGGAGATCCTAGGTCGACCTGCCCTTAGATTTGGGTGAGGATAATGGGTCCAGAACACAGGATGTGTTGACAATATAGGTTGGTAGTGTTGTTTTGCCTTGGGATGCGTCGACTTATCCTTACCTTTTCCATTGTTCATTCTATTCCTGCATGCTTCCAAATCATCATTCTTCATAATAAAACAATCATGCATGGCATGTCCATGTCTTCCACAAGAAAAGCATGAGATTTTCTTTCTAGATGTATGTGTGTGTGTGTGGCAGAGGCATATTTATCATGCATAATGGTCATAGCAGCATTTTTGGATTTTTGATGCAAGTTGATTTTCTGGTTTTTATTTTTGTTTTTAATCTCTTGGACAGAAAATTGCTTTGGGGGTGAAGTAGAGGTACTGGCTATACTAGAACTTTGAACAAACGAGGTATAAACCTTATTCACAAAAGACTTCTTTTTAACAGGATTGAAGCTAAGCCCTTCCCTTTGAAAATTTACCTTCATTCCCAGCAATTTGTCCAGATTTTCTTTGCCATCTACAAATCTAGACAACGAATCATTCAAGTCAAGAATTTCAGATTGAAGAGATGAAATTTACAATTCAGAATTGGCAAGTTCTTCTTCACAAGTGGAAAGACTAACATTCAACATGGCATTGGTAGTCTTAAGACATTCTACTTCTTGCCTAAATTCATCCACATTTTCACATTCTCTAACAATCACATATTTTCTTTTTTCAAGAGTCAACAATCTTTCAGAAATGGCCTTGTTCAATTCCTTCAATTTCTCATTTTCTTTAACAAGCTTTTCATCATGAATCAGTTCATTTATCAAGGTTTGATCATCGGCCATAGAATTCAGTTTTACAGTCATCTCCTTATTTTCATTTCTTAAGGAACATATTTGATCTTTGTGAAATTCAATGTCAAACACATGAGCCTCAATCATTTCCTCTAGATGCACACATTTTTTACAAGAGGAATTACACTTATTTTGTCCTGCATCCTTTTTCAATTTTTTGTTTTCAGATTTTAGCTTCTTGTATTTTTCAGCAAGATCATCATATGCAATCAACAAATCTTCATAACTAACTTCATCTTCATTATCTGAATCAGAATTTACCTTTGAGCTTGATTCAATTTGCTGATCACTCCCTTGATCGCTCGTACCTGCCACAAGGCATTGGTCTTCAAGCTCTTCCTAGACTTTGGTTAAGTCATCCAAGATATCCTTTACGGACCTGCAATGGGAGACAAAAGGAAACTGATTAGAATTGACTGCAGTAGTGAACAGCTTTAAAACCAACCGATTTTGATTATGTTTATGCTTATGATTTTCAGCCCAGATAGCTTTATCTTTAGGCAATTCATAGGGACCACAAGAGACAAGCTTCCATAGCTTAGGGTCGTATGAATTGACTAGACTGAACATTCTTCCTAACCACAAATCGAAATTGTAACCATCAAACACCGGTGGAGAATTCAAGGTGTACATAATGGTAGTCATTGATCTGGATCTATGCAATTAGAGCCTTGGCTCTAATACCAATTGAAGTCCCGCGATCAATGACACCCAAGAGGGGGGTGAATTGGGTGATTACAAATTTTAAGGAAACTTTTGGTCTTTTATAAAATATGTGATAGAATGCTACTTAAGAGATTCAAATTTATGAACACAAAATTGGATTTATCAAGTTTATATGATGATGATAGAAATTAAGTAATAAACACGTGGATAAATCTGAACAACCAGTTTACACTAATCACTCACGTAGAATGGGGGTAGAGGAAATGGACCAAACCACACAATTTAAAATACAAAGCACAACGGTTTTTAAGGTGGTTCGGATGCAACGACGGCAGTCCTACGTCCACCCCTCACCAAACTCGGTGAGGCTTCACTCGGGGATAAATCCCCAAAATCGAGACGACGCTCAATCCACACACGCAGGACGACGCCTGCCCACACACACACGGGGACGCACCCCAACACACACACACACACGGAGACGAGGTCTCCAACACGATCCAACAAGTGGATCAACAAAACACACACACGCTGCGATAGATGTAGCACTCCACATACTAAAAATACCGGATCTAAAAAGATCCACACACACACAAACACATATCTAGGAAGATCTACGCACACATGAATCAAAAACGACATTCACACACACGAGCACGGATCCAACAATGATCCACACACACACAAGTTCACAGTTTATACAAAACATAAATATGAACTTGAAACACAAGAAGGCACAGTTTAGAATGCTCCTGATTTAGGCTCCCCTGAGTGTATGCTCCGGATGTTTGCGTTGATTCCTTCTTTACTTGAATGGCTTGAGACTCAGCTTGAATGACCTTGTATTTGATGTAGATCTTCTTGCACGGAGTACTGTTCACTGCTACAGTACTTCTTTCTTCTTTCACTTGGACAGCCTTCTCTTAAGCTTTTCTTGAGACCATTGCTTGATTGGAACTCCTTGGCTTGAGAAGAAACTTGAATGGCTTTAGTTGATGCTAGAACGGCTTCGATCGGATGATGAACTTGTTGAAAGGAATGTTGTTCATGAACGTTGCAGCAATCTTCATTTGATAGCTTTCCTCTCGATATCTCCTTGTTGATTTCTTGCTTCTTTAGTTCTTGGGAGGATGAAGACTTTGAAATGGATCTTGAACCCTCAGCTATGGATGAAGCTTTGCCCACGGATCACCGTTCATAGCTACAGTGATTCTCCTCTTCCTTGAGCCACCTTGATCTCTCCTCTTTTGATTTCTTCTCTTGGAGTCTCTTAGGGTTTATGACCTCAAGGAGAGGTTTTATAACCCTTGGAAGGTCTATGGACAATCCCCAGACCAGATCCACTAAATCTGGAGTGTTTGGTGGCTTTGGGATTAAACAATAGCAAGAGGAAATGCTCCTTCCGAGATGGACAAAAGTCAACATTTTGGGCTTATCGGGGCTGGCGGTCGACCGGAACTGGCTGGCGGTCAACCGGAACTCTGTAGGAAACAGAACTGTTGCATTCTGTTATTTTCGGTCGACCGAGATTGACCTGGCGGTCGACCGCGCTACAATGTCGACCTAGCTACAGTGAAATTCTTGACTTTAAGATTTCACCCCCAAACTCCATTGCAACCCTTCCAAACTTTGTGGCATCAAGCTCCTTTGATCTTGGAGGGATTATACAAAGAATGTAACCTACAAAACCATGTTAAAAATGATTAGAACTTTAGCTTAATAATCAATATGATAAATGTATGAAATGCATACATGAAAGCCCATGTTCAAGGTGCATACAAACACTTGAACCATAAAAGGTTTAAGCTAAAGGTGAAGAATTATTTCTATGCAAGTGAGCAAAGTATGAGAGTAATTTAGCCATGCACATATACAAGTGAACACTTTGAAAAAATGATTGACTAAAGATCAAGATCAATAGATATGCATTTGTCCAATATGAATGTATCATGTAACCAAGCTCCATGAAAAGTATGCATAGGAAGCATTCAATGCACATGTTCAACTCAATCATATTCAACCAATCGATATGAACAATCAACCATTTAGTTAGCATCAAAACCATAGCAATACACACTAAATTTAGTTATCATCAAAATCATAGCTCAACACCATCCTCATCATCAATGTTGCCCGGAGAGCCCCCCTCGCCATCACCGTCGACGATGTCCTCATCATCAGTGTCGTCGCCAGAGCTGCCATCGCCGTCCAAGCCTTCATCATCGTCCCCGTCGAATCCATCCTCGTCATCGCCACCGGTGTCCCTTGTCGCCATCCTCTCCGGTCTAGTAAGCCCCCTCCCTCTCCCTATGTCTATAAAACTCTCCCTGCCCGCCGTGCCTCCACCATCGCCAGTGCCTGTCCGTCGGAGTCTCCACCACCGCGGCGCCTCCACCATCGCCATTTTTAGCTTGGGGATCATCAGGGAGGGCGGGGGTTCTACATCCGGGAGGGGGAGGTCAGTCGACGTCTGGGAGGGGGAGGGGTTCCAGCATGGGTTTTGGCGGAGGAGGTTCAGGATCGGAGAGGGCCGGTGGGTGCTCTGGCAGACGGGAGCTCTGGTACGGTGCTTCCAGAAGATAAGAGGAAGATCCTCCAGGTTCCTGCCTTTAGGTTCGGGCTCCAGGGTAGAAGAATAGGATGAACAGAGTGTCTGCAAGAACTCACACACCCGCTAGCAGAAGGAGACAACTACAGCAGAATACTAAGTACATGAGGTTGGTATAATGGGGTTATGATTCTTCTTCCGATCATACCCTTTTCCTTTTATAAGGGCCACAGCCAGTTTCTTGTTACAGATTACAAGTAGCTACTATGCCACCTCATATTATACACTTTCCTGCTATCAAAATTGCTAAAAGAAACATAAAATTCCCACTAATATATCAACCGACACTGTCACAGAACTAATTAATAGCTCATAACCGTCGCCCTTCCACCGGTCCAACTAACTTCTAACAACCGGTTCAAGACTGTTTGCTACAGTTATATCGTTACAACTCCTCCCCCTGTTCGAAGAGACCTTGTCCTCAAGGTCAAAGGAGGGATAAGACCGGATGAAGTTGTCATAGTCTTCCCATGTAGCTTCTGTCGAGGATTGTCCTTGCCACTGAATAAGGAGCTCTGTCCCAGCAATATTGCCCTTCTTGACAATTCGACGACCCAACAATTGTTCAGGCTGCTTAGTAAGGTGGAGAAGTTGTCTGGTAATGGCCAGGCTTGTGTTGCCTTGCTGCCCAACTTGGGTTTCAGCTGGGAAATGTGAAAAACTGGGTGTATTTTAGATCCAACATGTAGTGACAATCTGTAGGCAACAGTCCGAATTCTTTTCTCTATTTGATATGGGCCATAGTATCTTGCACTAAGTTTGTTGTTTTCTCTGATGACAACCGATTGTTGCCGATGGGGTTGCAGTTTCAAATACACCCAATCTCCAACTTGATATTCCTTATATGTCCTTCTTCTGTCAGCTAGGTGTTTCATTCTGTGTTGGGCTTTAAGCAAGTGTGCTTTGAGCTCCTTCAATATAGAATCTCGCTTAAGCAATGTGTCACCTACCTCCTGCACCTGAGTAGTGCCTGGTACATAAGATAATAATGCAGGTGGAGGGGTTCCATAGACTGCCTCAAAAGGGGTTGTTCCAATAGATGAATGGACAGAAGTATTATACCAATACTCTGCCTATGGAAGCCATTGTAACCATTGATTCTGTTGCTGAAAACAGAAGCATCGCAAGTATGTTTCCACACATTTATTCAATGATTCTGCTTGTCCATCAGTTTGTGGATGGTAAGCAGAACTCATTCTTAATTGAACCCCTTGTAGTTTGAATATTTCTGACCAAAATTTGCTAGTGAAAATGGCATCCCTGTCTGATATAATGGCATGTGGCAAACCATGCAATTTGACAACATTCTGTATAAACTCTTGTGCTACAATGACTACTGTATAGGGATGCTTTAGAGCAATAAAGTGAGCATACTTTTATAATCTATCAATAACCACCAGAATTGTAGATTTGTTGTGAGAAGGTGGTAAGGCATCAATAAAATCCATATGTATGTGAGTCCAGATATGTTTAGGAATTGGCAAAGGTTGCAATAAGCTAGCCGGATACTGCTATACAGTCTTATTTTGTTGACAGATATCACATTCTTTTAGAAATTGTCTAACTGAATGATGCATTTTTGGCCAATAGAATGTCATTTTTATCCGGTGCAATGTCTTGTGGTACCCTGAATGTCCTCCTTCCGGGGTGGAATGGTGGTCTTGTAGAATTATAGGGATGAAATTGTGTGATTTATAAAGAAATATCCTCCACTTGTAGTATAAGATACCCCCTTTCTTAGAATATTTACTTGGATTTAAAGTTCCTGCATTCCACTGAGCTAATAATTCCTTAAAAGTGTCATCTGTGTTATAAGAAGCCTGTATATCCTGAAACCAAGTAGGGATTAGTACTGAAATGGCATGATAAGTATATTCATTCTTTTCTTCTGGTACCCTTGATACGGCATCGATCAGCTGCCTTATTATGACTTCCAGACTTATATTCAAGAGTAAAATCATAACCCAATAATTTCACCAACCATCTTTGCTGTGCAGGTGTGTGAACCTGTTGATTCAGCAAATATTTGAGACTTTGGTGGTCAGTCTTGATTAGAAAGTGTCTGCCCATCAAATATGGATGCCACTTCTGTACAGCAAAGATTATAGCTCCCATTTCTTTCTCATAGGCTGATTTACCCAACTGGTTAATGGAAAATGCCTTGCTGATATATGCAATTGGTCTACCTTGTTGCATTAAAACTGCCCCCAAGCCAGTCCTAGAAGCATCACACTCTACCACAAATGTTTGATTGCAATCAGGCAGGGCCAAAACTGGAGCTTCAGTCATGGTGTGCTTAAGTTGTTGAAAAGCTTTGTCAGCTTCAGATGTCCATAAGAATCCTTCCTTCTTCAATAGTTGAGTCGGGGGTGCAGCGAAGAGTGCATACCCTTTTATAAATTTTCGGTAGTAGCCGGTTAAGCCAAGGATGGATCTTAAAGCTCTAACAGATTTTGGAGTGGGCCAAGATAAAATGGCCTCGATTTTGCTATTCTCCATAGATACTCCTTTGTTTGAAATAGTATGACCCAAATATTCCACTTGTTGCACACCGAATGCACATTTAGCAATCTTAACATATAAAATGTTTTGCTATAATATCCTAAGTACTTGCTCAAGGTGTTGTAAATGTAGCTCCCAGGAAGAGCTATATATTAAAATGTCATCAAAAAACCCCAAAATAAACGCCCTCAAATATGTTCTGAAGATATCATTCATCAAGTTCTGAAATGTGGAAGGGGCATTAGAAAGCCCAAAAGGCATCACTAGAAACTCATAGTGCCCCTCATGAGTTCTGAAAGTAGTTTTTGAAATGTCTGCAGGGTGCATACGGATTTGGTGATATCCAGACCTCAAATCCAATTTTGTAAAAAAAATTTCTCCATACAGTTCATCCCTGAAGTCATCCACCAAAGGAATAGGAAACTTATCTTTTATTGTATTCTGATTTAAAGTTCTGTAATCAATACACATCCTCCAACTTCCATCTCTTTTCTGAACCAATAGAACTGGAGCTGAGAAAGGACTGTTGCTGGATCTGACATGGGTTTTTGCAAGAAGAGTTGCTGTCTCTTTCTCAATAATATCCTTTTGAAGTGGAGAATGCCTATAAGAAGGTAATGCAATTGCTTTCGACTCATCTATCAAGGGTATCCGATGGTCATGTAGTCTACTAGGAGGCAATGATTGTGGTTCAGAGAAGATTGCCTCATACTGCTGTAGGATAGCAGCTAGATCAACATGGTAGTTTTGTGTAATGAGGGAAGGTGTAGTGGAAGTTGCAGAGGCATCAATGGAATATAAGTGCAGGGAATATAATGCCCTTGCTTTAGGTAAGTCAGAGCAAAACTGCTTGGTTGATACTAGATCAAGTGATGGTGGGGGCAAGCCTTTCAGAATGAATTCATGTCCTTTGACAGAGAATTTCATGACCATTTGTGAGATATTCAAAGTTACCTTGTAAATGATGTTACATAGACTAATAGGTCTATAGTCTGATATGTCTATAACAGTGCTAACATTGGGAATTAAAGAAATAAGAGAAGTAGTCAAGAACCTAGGCATCATATTACGAAATCTAAAAATTTTTGAATAGCAGAGACCAACACACCTGTAGTAATATGATATGTAAATCTAGAGAAGATAACCGAATTATGATATGAATCTTCAAGTATTTTTGAGATATCATATGAACAGAGTGAGAAGATGGAGAAAATAAAAAGCATTAACATCTACCACCAGCTGTTCTATTTGCTTTTCAGTTAAAACACATGAACTTAATCATGTTAAATAAAGCAAAGAGCAATATAATGAAAATACATAGAATTGACTGAGTGGCCTATGAAGGTAAATATGACTAAAAAAGTAAAATACCTCTATACAAATAATGAAGTCCTAAACACTTGATTTGAATTGTAAGCCTTGAGCTACAGGGATTTTGAATAGACCGAAAGAACATAAGATGGCAATAGCTACCCCCTGCCACCAAGTTAAGAGTACGAATGATTTAAACATAATAAACTTGGCCAATGGTTTTATATGTTCCAGTTCATCCTTCGTAGCTGCATAGAGCTGAAGCAAAATAGTATAAATCCCACCATTGACTGAAATTGAGAACAACAGCCATGTATGGGTACCTACACAATTTTCAAAAACATGCTAGTCCATAACCTGCAGCTTCAGAGCTCATAGAATCAAAGTAATCCATGTGTTACACCAGCCAAAAAAAAACTGTCATTATCATTATTTATGAGCAATAGAGAGCTGGATCCCATTAGTCCATTTTTTGACCCCAGAAGAGTTATGGCTACAATACCATCAGCATGGCAGCGTATCAATCGTAAAGGTCATTAAAAAATAGGCATCTGCTAGCATGCTGACAAAAGAAGATACTAGTTACAAACTGTTTAAAAGAACAGGTAAAGGGAGATAGTTCCATTACCAACAGGATATAAAGATTTTGCTAGACTCATGGATATGAGACCAGTTCATTTTTTGAATCAGGTAACAAGTATAAGTTACCCGCATGTCCATTTAAACTATCCTTCACAATAGACCTCAAAGGCTTCTAGAAACACTGTTAAGAGGGCAGAAAAAAGTCTTTATTATCATATAAACTAATTCGAATATGAGATTATAAAAGTCCCACTTGTGATGAGTCCTTCCCAGCTTTTAATTTTGAAAGACCGTTAGAACCCTTCCCCGATTTAGTTGGAGTAATTTGAATATGAGATTCTGAGTATAAACTAGAATGGTTACGTCGAATCCCAATTATTCTGCTTGTGATTTTAAACTTTGTGGATTTTAATTGCAAAGAAATGTGTTTTTAAATCTGATTTTAACAAAAAATTGATATTGTTCTGACTCATAAATATGGATTATTTAGCTTTGATGTTCTGAATTTGAATATTTTTTATGGAATGGATGTTATTTAATTTGATGTATGCATAATGATAAATTGTGGACCTATTTAATTTTTTGTCATATAGATACATTGGGTATTTCTTGTGAACTGAGGTGCGTGGGTGCGACCTAACATTACACGCACCTCAGGAGAGCGTGTTAAAACCGTGTCAATGAACCTTCCCGTTCAAGACTTTGGGATTGATGTGTATGTTCTCATTTTTTTATGAGAATGTATATATCTACCTCAAAGTCTTGAATTGTCCAGTGTGGACAGTCTGTGAATGTTTGATCGCACTTAGGTAATCATTTACTATATGTGTTTGTATGGTTTGTTGAGAATTTCAGTTGCGTCTCCTCACTCTTCTCTGATATACCATTATTGATTTTGAAGTGTTTTCTTAACCACTTACTTGTAAGTGTTTAAGAAAATGTCAAAATCAATAAATATTTTTGGTATATCGGAGAAGTGTAGGAAGGTGCTGCCGAAATTTTCAGCAAATCGTGCAACACATATAGTACGCGATTGTGCGATCAAACCTTCATGGATGGGTTAACAAGTGAAAATCTAATTAATAGTCCTCTTTCAAATGCAAATGGTCAATGGCGAACAATGTGAGGAAAGGGTCGGGTTTATTTTTGGGAGTAATGATTTCAAAGTTAGGATGTGTATTAACATTTATTGTGTGCAGACAAAATGTTTACAGATCGTTCATGGATGTATCGTAGAATAGTTGACCGGGTGGTGTCGGCTGACTTTAAGTATGGAGTTGAGAGTTTCATTCAATTTGCATTGGGGAATCCCAATGCAGCAAGGGACTCAGACGGTCACATTCGATGCCCTTGTTCAAGTTGTAGAAATTTGAGGTGGCGTTCACCATGGGATGTGCAACATCATTTGTACACGAAAGGGTTCGTGGATGGTTATACGAAGTGGACGTGCCATGGTGAGAAATTCTTGAGGTATGCGGCCGACAACATTGCAGGCACAAGTGGGTACGTGGATATGGTTGTAGATGCTGCTGGTCCTAGTTTTAATGTTCATGAGAAACAAGCATACACGGAAGAACCGCCGAATAAGACAGCTGGAAGATTTTATCAACTTCTTAGGGATGCTGATGAGCCGCTTTGGGATGGTTGTGAAAACCACACTCGGTTGTCTGCAGTGTCACATTTTTTGAACTTGATATTAGAATTTCACATCAGTGAGACTTGTTTTGACCGTCTTCTCCTCTTGATCAAGAGTATGTTGCCTCGAGACGAGAAGTTGCCAGAAATGTTTTATCGTGCAAAAAAGATGGTCAATGAGCTAGGGCTTGGATATGTGAAAATTGATGCATGCCCCAATCATTGTATGTTATATTACAAAGACGATGCAGATAAGATATCATGTTCTATTTGTGACCATGACAGATTCAAACCTAAGGTCGGGGTCAATTCAAAGCGAAAAGATGTACCTTACAAGGTATTGTGATACTTCCCTCTTGTGCCTAGGCTACAGCGGCTATATATGTCCTCAAAGACGGCTCGACATATGACATGGCACACCGAAAGAGTATGTCGTGCCGATGATATAATCAGTCATCCTGTCGATGGTGAAGCTTGGATGCACTTCAGTCGTACTCATGTTGCTTTCTCAAAGGAGCCACGTAATGTTCGATTGGGTTTATGCACAGATGATTTTAATCCATTTGGTGGTTCAGTGGCATCTTATTCTTGTTGGCCAGTGTTCATGACACTGTACAACCTTCCACCGGACATGTGCAAGAAGCGAGAAACTCTGTTTTTGTCCTTAGTAATTCCTGGTCCAAAAAGTCCTGGAAAAAATTTGGACATATATCTCAGGCCGTTGATTGATGAGCTCAATTTATTATGGACTGATGGAGTTGTTACTTATGATGCATGTAGGAAGCAAAATTTTGTAATGAAGGCTGCACTGATATGGACAATAAGTGACTTCCCTGCATATAGAATGTTTTCTGGTTGGAGCACACATGGGAGGTTAGCATGTCCTTACTGTATGGAAGATACCAAATCATTTGTATTGAAACATGGTGGGAAAGCATGTTGGTTTGATTGCCATCGGCAGTTGCTACCAAGTGGCCATCCTTTTCGAAGGCAGAAAGATTCGTTTAAAAAAAACACTGTTGAAATGGATGAAGCTGACTTGCAACGGGTGTCGGGCCGACATATGGTGACACGGGTGTAAAATTTACCAGATGTAGTACAATTGAGAGGTAGCTCACGACAACTCCCTTACTTTGGAAAGGATCACAACTGCAACAAGAGAAGCATTTTTTGGGAATTACCTTATTGGTCAACTCTGCTTGTACGGCACAATCTGGATGTCATGCATATCGAGAAGAATGTTTTTGATAATGTGTTCAATACAATCATGAATGTCAAAGGCAAAACAAAGGACAATGTCAAAGCACGTATGGACTTAAAGATGCTTTGTAAACATCCAGAACTAGAACTACAGAACGTAAGTGGGAAAACTGTGTAGCCTAAAGCAACTTATGTGCTTAATGATAGACAGATGAAGGCAGTGTGCCAGTGGTTGAAACAATTGAGATTCCCAGATGGATATGCATCCAACATAACACGCTGTGTGAATGTTAATTAGGGGAAAATTTATGGTATGAAAAGTCACGACTGTCATGTGTTCAAGGAGAGGCTATTACCCATTACATTTTGTGATTTCTTGCCAAAGTCTATATGGGGAGCACTGGCCGAGCTGAGCCACTTTTTCAAGGTTTTATGTGCATCAAAACTCAGAGTTCGGGATGTACAAACTATTGAAGAAAATGTGGTCACAACCATTTGCAAGTTAGAGAAGATATTTCCCCCGACATTCTTTGATTCGATGGAGCACCTGGTCATCCACTTGCCATACGAGGCTATTGTCGGAGGCCCTGTATAATTTTGATGGATGTATCCATTTGAGAGGTATGTGAGAATTTTTGTTAAGTTACATGTCGTGCATGGTCGGTACATGACATTGCCATCTAACTTGTTGTTGTAGGTGCATGCATGAATTAAAAATGAAAGTTCGCAACAAGGCGAAGGTGAAGGGTTCGATTGCTGAGGAATATATTCTTGAAGAAATTTTAAACTTCTGTTCCATGTACTTTGAGCCAGAGATTCTAACTCATCGTACTCGACCTCCACGTAATGATGATGGGGGAGTGGATGATTCGTCCCATCGGCTCTCTATATTTAAGCATCCTGGACGTGCGTTCGGACGTTGCTCGACTCGCATGCTCGAAGATAGAGAGTTGTACGTCGCTGAGATATATATTCTTATGAATTGTATCAAGATTGAACCTTATGTTGAGTAAGTTCTTAACTCACATTTCCAGCATTTCCATATGTTATTCATCCTTCTTCTGCAGTTCATTTAAAGTAGTAGTGTATTTTTATTGCAGATAATTTGATTTAGAATTAGCACAAAAATGTCCAAATATCCAAGACGTGTAGATTGAAAAAGAACGCGAGAAGTTTTTTGCCAAATGGCTGAGAAATCGAGTTAGTCTCAAACATTGAATTTATATGTTTGTATTTACTTTTGTTGAGAGATCAGTTATTATTGTAACTAATCTAATTTTTAATATAGGTTTCACAAGGTCTCATTACTGATGAAAAAATACAAGAGATAAGTTATGGCCCCTCAAAATTTGCACGTGGCTATCCAGGATATATTGTGAATGGATACAGATTTCATACGAGGGATTATGGAAGAAGTAAGTCTACGATGAATATCGGCGTATCTATTAAAGGAAGTGTATACAATGAAGTGGAATTGGACTACTATGGTATTCTTGACGAAGTCTTAGAGCTTCAGTATTTGGGACGAGACAATCATGTATACCTATTTAAGTGTCACTGGTTTGATCCTAATTCTGTTCGACATGACACAACTTATGGGATTGTCGATGTCAAACATAAGTCTAAACTTAATACCTATGAACCGTTCATTATATCCGCACAAGCCCAGCAAGTGTATTATTCAAGCTATCCATCATCTAAGAATAAAGATTGGTGGACAGTTTGCAGGGTTAAACCAAAACTCTTTCCCACTTATGAGTTAAATATGAGTGAAAATGTCTCAGAGGTTGTCAGTGCTGAATATTTTCAATCAGATGAAGTTGGCGTTGTCGGTTCCACGCATATTGATCTGGATGAATCTGATGAGCCACTGTCATTATGTAATGGAGATGGAGTGGAAGAAGTCGATCTGAGAGAGCTAAATGTTGATGTTAGAGGGGAGGAGGAATCGGATGAAGAGGAAGAGTTCGAATCTGATGAGGCTATTATGGATGATGAAGATGATGATGAGTTAGATATGTCATCAGCATGAGGGAGGCATGTTTTGATAATTTAGTAAGATATTCTTACTTTTTTGCATAAATTTTAATAACATATGTCTAGCCCTATATAATTGTGGATTAATATGTATTAATTATTTTGTTAGTCTTAAGGAAATGGTCGGAGGAGGTCGTACTGGGAGTGGGAGGAGACAGGAGAGTGACAAGGGCTCTACATCTTCCCCTTTGGCGTCCTCTTCCGGCACAGGTATATCTATTAAGATAGTTAGCTATATAACCAATTTAATTATTTACTCAATTAAAGGTATTTTATATAGGTCCAAGTGTCGGCTCATGACCAGTTGTACATGTGCCACCCCGACCGTCTCCCGCTACAGGTATGTATATTTTAATTTTCAGCGAAATATTCGATTTACTTATGGAATTTAATTCTTACAGGTCCCAGTGCCCTCCCATCAGTTATACAGACGCCACCCCCACCACCTCCCAGCATAGGTATGACTATTTTAATTTTCAGCGCAATATTCGTTTTACTTATGGAATTTAATTTTTACAGGTCATAGTGCCCTCCCATCAGTTATATAGACGCCACCCCCACCACCTCCCAGCACAGGTATGACTATTTTAATTTACTGCAAAATATTCGTTTTACTTATGGAATTTAATTCTTACAGGTCCGAGTGCCCTCCCATCAGTTATACAGACTCCACCCCCCCACCTCCCAGCACAGGTATGACTATTTTAATTTGCTGCAAAATATTCATTTTACTTATGGAATTTAATTCTTACAGGTCCCAGTGCCCTCCCATCAGTTATATAGACGCCACCCCCACCACCTCCCAACACATGTATGACTATTTTAATTTTCAGCGCAATATTCATTTTACTGATGAAATTTAATTCTTATAGGTCCCAGTGCCCTCCCATCAGTTATACAGACGCCACCCCCACCACTTCTCAGCACATGTATGACTATTTTAATTTTCAGCGCAATATTCGTTTTACTTATGAAATTTAATTCTTACAGGTCCCATTGCCCTCCCACTAGTTATACAAACGCCACCCCCACCACCTCCGACTGCAGGTATATATATTTTAATTTGCTGCAAAATATTTGTTTTACTAATGAGAATTAAATCTTACAGGTCACACCACCCTCCCACCAGTCGTACAGACGTCACCCCCACCACCTCCCGCTGCAGGTATGCATTTTATAAATTTCAGCAAAATTTTTATTTTAGTTGTGAAATTAATTCTTACAGGTCCTAGTGCCCTCCCACCACCTCTCACTTGTACAGGGCACACCCCCACCAATCAGCCATTTGACGATGCTGGTAGTCGGGCCGAGGGAGGCACGACCCATGATGGACGTCGCTCATGCTGGGTCTCCCGGTAATCTTATAAGGTTATTACATTCATTATTTAGCCATCAACTGTCTAATATGAATATTTTGACATTTGCAATTGCAGTGCTAAAGTAGAACCTTACCAAGCTATCCGTCATGGGGTAGAACTAGTACTGGCACATGTGCCTGGGCCAGTAGAGTCTTTCAAAGAATATTCGGTGGCCATCCGCGATAGATTGTTCGACATGTTCTTAGTAAGTAATTACGTCATTTGATTTAAGTATTTTCCAAACTCAATTCACAATAGTATATATATTAAGTGTGAAACTAAATTTATTTACAGCGGACTATTAAATTCACATGTGGCAATGACGCGTTGAGATGTCGTCATGCCTGGGAGTTTAGTATGCTTTGTAATTACAAAAGGAAATTACATGAGGCCCGAGAGCACGCTAAAAAAATGACAGGTGGGAGTGAAGACCGAGAGCTGTGGAAGGAGCATCACCCTCTATGGTTGAGGAAGGAGGATTGGGACATACTGCGTGACAAATTTGTCGACCCCAAGTGGATAGAAAAGTCCCAAAAAGCAAAAGCAAATAGGGCGTCACAACCGGGCGCAAATAAGCATACGAGTGGGTCCATCTCTTTTGCGGCACATAAACAAAAAATGGTAAGTAATGTTTCAATTTATATCCTTGTGCATTTTATTAATATATATGACGGCTTTTTACTATGAATTGTATAACATGATGTGGAACTTAATCGATCTCCGTCGTTCCTCGAGGTGTTCGACAGAACACACAAAAAGAAGAGGACAGATTCATTTGTGAGTGAGAGAGCTCAGTCAGTATCGGTAAGTTTATCTACATACACAACTTCTACTGTTCATTTAAATCGGATTGATTCATATGAAATTGACTATTTATTTTATTCAATTTGTAGGAAACATATGCCAAAGCTGTGACAGAGAAGTACGGGGAAGGAGTCGTGTAGCAGCCGGAGTTCGATCCGGAGGAATAGGTGGCAGCAGCTGGTATACCGAAGAAAGGCCGGCTATATGGTTTTGGGGAGAGCCTGGACTCTAGCGCGGTGATATCATCATGTGCGAGTTCAGGACCTGCCCAAACTAATAGCAGTGCCTTCAGTACACCTCCACCTACCCCCAGTACTTCTACCATCGATGTCAGAGACATCGTCCAATCGGCGATGGAAGATTATTGGGAGCGACTGTTGCAACGGCATATCCGAGATGAGATATCTACCCAGTAGGCAACCATGTTGCAGACCCTCACTGGCCTCCTCTCCCAGGTAGGAATTCTCCTGCGTGGATCCACCACCACAGCACAGGTCCATCAGGTGAGTGTTTATTATGTTTTTTTTGACAGAATTACTCAATTATAAACAAGTTATAATCACAACTAAGTTAGTTTTCATAAGCAACTTAGTTTTGAAGGAAATGCATTTTTCAGGTTCCACTTAATGTAGACAGCAGTCTTTAACTTGTCATCATCTGTAGTCCTGCAAGAACCTGTGATGAAGGATGTCATGACATGTGTATGGTCATCTTGAAGACTCAGTTTACTATTTCATATACCATCATATCCATGTGTATAACTTTTGGGTTTTATTGTATTTCACACCTTTCAGGACCTCAATCATGCTTTTTAGAGGCATCAACCTATTCTAGAGAATTCCTGGCTATTAGATGGGGATTGAATGGTATGATCCTAGGGAGGGTAGCTTATGACCATATCCTCTCATTTGCAAATCATCGAAGTTTGAGCATCAGTGTTCAATGCTTGTGTCTGTTATAGAGATATCGAGCCTAGTATCAGACATGGTCCACCACTTGGCCAGGCCCACTCCTCTCCCCTAAGTGCTTTAAAGCATTTGTTGTATGGTGACAGCCTTTCCATGCCAACTATTTGCCTTTGTGTCCCAGATCCTTCCATAAGTCCAAGTATGTTTTTTGTTCATGCAAGGTGCCAAGGGCTAAGGCCAAATGTTCTCTTAGTCCTTATTCAGAATTAGGAAGTGTTATTGATGAGGTTGAAAGTGGCCTACATGTGGCTTGGCATAATGGCATGGGATGTGGGGACACCACACAGCCACAGAATGAGTGAACCCAATTCAGGCCATGAAAAATGGTATCTGTGCTTTGGACTTGTTGTGTAAGTGATATCTGGGTGGCCAAGAAGGAGCTTGAGTAGGTGTAAAGTGTTGGGAGGGGTGCAAGTCAATGCAACTGTGGCATTCAATCTGAGTGTGAAGGAATAAGAATTTGTTAACTATTATTGCTAATTGAAAGAACATTTTGGGTGTAACACATAGCAGGTTTGCTGTATGCCAGGAGCCTTTAATTGGCCTATGGATTTTATTGAGCAAGGTATTCAGGTGGAAAACAACACTAAAGTCCATTGGTAAACTTGGAAGGAATCTCAAGCTCACTTTCAATGACCCATTTATTTCAACTTGGAAGGATTTTATTGAAACAACCTAACCATGAAGTGCATATAAATGAAAGTCACTTTCATGTAAGGTATAAGGGGTGAAACAATTACCCAATCACCAACCACAAACAAGCTCACTGAAATTGGGTTATGAAGATCTCTCTTAATTCTTAATGCATAGACATCAAGACATGCAAGTCCCATGCTCCACAGCACTTGGAGTCCCATGGAGGCAATCAAGTAGCTGAATGAAAAAGATATCAATGTCAAAGAATGGAATAGAAATGGTGCCTAGTCAACAAAACAAATTCTTTTATATTTACACAACAGAATTAAGCCGGTGGAGGAGAATAGGCCATTTGAAGAGGGGGTCCATACCCATTTGTCATGCTGTCCGGTGGAGGCAAACACTTGCTGAAGCAAGATAGGTGGGCAGTATTGAGCAGAGGCCAGGAAAGTAGCACCCGAGGGGGCTGAAATTGCTTGGTGGACTGAGCATGATTTGTCCCTCATGGCAGCCAACACATGTGGGGGTAAAAATGTCTTCAAAGGAACGCCACCTGTCCACTTATCCAGCCAGAAGCATGCATGAGCATCAAGTGGGGAGATGAGTACCCGATGATGAGCATAAATGGTGCTTGCGGCCTGCTGCCAAAGAACTCTGTCCGTAGCAATACAATGACTAAAATTGGCCAGGGAGAAGTGTTCAGATTTCAAGTGCTTGGCCTGGAAGAAGGTGGCCCACAATGATGGAGAGAATATGGCTTCCCATAAAAGCTTTGTTCTCATAGCAATTTGCATGGCATAAAGGTTGAGCACCCCCAGGCCGCCACATTCAATGGGGCGGGAGGTGGTTTCCCAAGATTTCCAATGCTTTTTTGGCGAGCCCTCATAGGATCCCCAAAAGAAATTTGCCATTAGCCTGTGGAATGCTTTGAAGATGGTCTTAGGGATCGCCGTGGATGACAAGGTAAAAAGTGGCAATGCGGAGAGGACGTGGCGGATGAGAATAATCCGCCCTCCCGAAGAGAGGAAACCAGTCTTCTACGCCTGCAGCTTTGCTGTTGTCTTAGATAGAATATAGGAGAAGTGCACCGGCTTTTGACGCCCCGAGTAGAGAGGGACCCCCAAGTAAGTTATTGGAAGACTAGTCTTGTTGAACCCTGTGAGTGCTTCAATGGACTACCTGAGAGAAGTAGGAGCATCATGAGCAATGACAAAGCTACTTTTGGAAGTGTTGATAAGTTGACCAGATGCCACCTCGTATTTCTTCAAAAACTAAAATAACCTCCTCAGGTGTCTAACGGAGCCATTGGAGAAAATCAGTGTGTCATCGGCATAATGTAAGTGAGATATAGTGGGACATCTCCTGAGGGTGAAGTGGAGCCTCCATGCTTCTATGGAACAAAGAGGTCAGCCCACGGCTAAGTGCCTCCTCCGCCAAGATAAAGAGGGCGGACGCAATGGGGTCCTCTTGGCGGAGGCCTCTTGAGGATTTGAAGAAACCATGAGAATTCCCATTGAAGAGGATAGAAAACCAACAGTTAGTGATAATAGGCTTAAGGAGCGATCTAACGGAAAGATCAAACCCAAATTTGCCCCACACCGCGAATAAGAAGTCGCATTCCATCCGGCCAGGCTCATTCCATCCGGTCATAAGCCTTGGCCATGTCGAGCTTGAATATGACATTTCTTCCTCTTCCTTTGTGGCGTAGGTGTTGCACCATCTCCCAGGCCAAGGAGATGTTTTGAACAATGGACCGTCCCTTCACAAATGCCCCTTGTTCCTCGAAATCAAGATAGGAAGGAGACCGGCCAACCGGTCACTGAGAACATGGGAGATGACCTTATAGCTGAAGTTGCATAGACTAATAGGATGGAAGTCCGCACAATACTTTGGGGAGTCCACCTTGGGAATTAATGCAATGAGGGAGCAAGTGAAACTGCGTGGAACAAGGTGGCCACAGAAGAAGGCTTGGACAGCCGCCACTACATCCTTCCCAATGAAATCCCAACAAGCATGGAAAAAGAGCCCAGTGAAGCCATCCGGTCCAGGAGCACTATCTGGGGTTGTTCAAATGCACTTAGTTTACATCTTCATGAAGGTTAGTTCGGGAGTCCAAAATATAAAATATGGCTCTGATCGGCGTGCATATCATTCCAACATGACCTGGGAGATGAAAGTGACTTGTAAGAACTGACGGAATCCAAATCGGATACCCGGATTGAGTCCGGTGCTCAATAGTGGATTCTTCAAATCCACTTTGTTTAAAATTGAAGAAGACTACTGCAAATGTCCAAAATCCAAATTATCACTTTGATCGGCGTGCTGATCATTCCAACACGACCTGGGAGGTAAAATTGACTTGGGAGAGGTGACGGAATCCAAATCGGATACCCAATTTGAACGGCGCTACAAAATCCATTGTTCAAATGTACTTAGTTTACATCTTCATGAAGGTGGGTTCGGGGGTCCAAAATCTAAAATATGGCTCTGATCGGCGTGCCGATCGTTGCAACATGATTTGTATGGAAATAGAGTTTTAACTAAATAATCATTCAAATTCCAAATCTTTTTTTGACTGAAATTACAGAACAAATTGATGAGTATACATAAGTGACTTCAATGCATGCACAGCGCACGCCTTGATGACTGATACCTCTTTCCATCCCTAGCAGGGTCTGAAAACAAGCAGTCCCTTGTTGGTTTGCCTGGAAGTTTGCCTCTCAATATAGATCCATCACGAACAACAAGCTTCTTCAGTAAATTGAAATCATGATTACCCAGTTTGTCACTGCATTTGTCAAAATGTTGCTGAATGAGACAAGTGTCCCCACCAAAACAGTGTGAAAATTGCAGACATACACAACTTATCATGGGCAACCTCACATAAATTGCACAGCTGCTCCATGGTACTTAGCAATAGGATGAAGGCTCTGATAGATGACAAAAAAGATCAATTTAAGTCTTAAAGGATTGATTCTTTTATAATTCATGAAAACAAAATAATTTTGGTGTACATAGAACATGTCCCAATCAGGCTGCATAAACTCCCCCAGGAGAACAATGTTGTATGCAACAGATGCTATGTGAATTGTGTGGGATGGTGGATCTTTTAGGCCAAAAGTCATAAGATGCTCTTATGACAACAACTCTCTTTGCACTATACAAAGTGAGGGGAAAAGGTACATTGATTAAAAAATGGAAGCAGTACAAATTCTAAATAAGAGATTTAGAGGTTCTGTGAAAGCTTGGAAAAGAAAATAATCAATTCAATAGAAATATAGCTTAAGGTGTATAAAAAATATAAAATATGGCTCTGATCGGCATGCCGATCATTCCAACACGACTTGGGAGGTAAAATTGACTTTTGAGAGCTGACGGAATTCAAATCGGATTCTCGGTTTGGGCCCGGCGCTCAAAAGTATATTTTGTAAATGTAATTAGTTAAAAGTAAAAAAAGTTGGGTTCTGGGATCTAACCTTTGAAATATATGTCGGATCAGCGTCTCGATCGTTGCAACACAACTTGAGAGTTGAGTGTGACTTGTCAAAACTTAGGGATTCACTTCGGATCGGTTCGACACTTAGAATCTCTTCTTGTAATTAATTTAAATTACTGATCACAGCTAGATAATCTATGCAGTTATCGTTTTGATTATGTTTGATTTTTTAATTTATGCAGTCTAATAAAATATTAGCACTAATTTTTTTCAGTCTGTAAATGAATATTATATTTGATTATGTTCGATTATTTTTATAATGTAGGAGCATCCTTCTGCAAGCGGCGACATAGGAGAGCATATTTGATTTTTTAAATTATGCAATTTATTCAAATGTTCACAATAATTTTTTTATATTTTTAATGAATGTTATATGATTATTTTTTTATTATTGGGGCATCCTTCTGCGGGCGGCGATATAGGAGAGCAGGTTTGATTTTTTAATTTATGCAATTTAATCAAGTATTTGCACTAATTTTTTATATTTTGAATGAATGTTATATGATTGTTTTTTTATTGTAGGGGCATCCTTTTACGGGCGGCGTCATAGGAGATGAGCGGATGGAGGATGACAGATGCAGGATATTTCTTGAGTTTATTTTATTGTGTTTAATTTTCTGTACGTTGGTGATCAGCAGGGGAGTTTATTTTATTGTGTTTAATTTTATGTATGTGTTTGATGATCAGCGGGGGTGAAGGATTTGTGTGATTTGAGTTTGAGTTTGAGTTCTTATTTTACGTATTTTTTTAACAGGTTTAATAAATAATTTATAGTTTTTTTTAAAAAATAACTAAACTATTTCACACGGAATTTCCGACGGATCCGTCACAAATTTCATACAAGATGACAATATAACCGATCCGTCACAAAGTTCATTCGCCATTTCCCACCGTATTATTTTCAACGGGTAATTTATAGGAAATATCAGACAGAATTTCTGACAAAATCTGTAACAGAGAAGCGTGTGACTTACAGACGTCATTTGTAACGGATTTGTCTTTCTGACGGAAAAAGCGTGTGAACTTCCCACTAATATTCACACAAATATTCTCACGCAATTACACGTCAAACGGATTTTGTGACGGATATTGTGTGTGAAATTTCATACTGAAATTCTAACAGAAAATTTGTCGTCGAAAATTTCACACGGAAATTCTAACGGATCACCACTCCGTGTGAAATTTGTGAATAAAAATATGTGACGGCTGGTTTTCGTTGGAAATTTGTTGGAAATCCGTTACAAACTTGTTTTATGATGGGCTTTAACACGGATTTCCGACGGAATGCGCCCGTCCGAAATCGCGCCTTTTCTTGTAGTGTAAGTGCCACTGGCGGTCGTCTACAGGCCGCTAAGGTCCAGAACACCAAAAACACTGGTTAAGTGCTTTCTAACAATTAGGTTTTAAGGGTACAACAAGCTCGGCGTCCTAGTGGGAATCTCAGGTTCGCAGAGTCTTACGGAGCCCTTGAAACAATATCACCTAGTCCGGTGGAAGGAATATCCAACGGATAGGATCACAAGTCCAAGATTTATGTGCTTAATGTGCCAAGTGTAACTAATGACATCGTACCGGAATACGTGTCATGTACTTAAGAATATGACTCATAGATAAGAGAAAGATTCATGTAGAAAACAACGATCTGTTCATCCACGAGACAAGTGTATAAACTGCGTGAAATATAACATTAATACAAAATTATAGGGGGTTTTTTGGCATGAAATTAACATAATAGTCAAAATAAAGTCTGAATGATCATGAAAAATAGATGGGCTGATGCGGGACGGACACGCGAACCTGGGACTCTAGCTCGCAAGTCGTCCCTAAGCGAGGAAAACACGGGATCGTATGCGGTTGAGGAACCGACAATGAGTCAAGGGCACTCAGCTCTTCCGCGTGTACTCGGATTGAGTCACGGGACGGGTCACTCACTCACTCTCGCAGCGGTGATAAAAGTATAACGAGCTAGGAACCTATCACTCTAGCAGTGGCATATAAAAATGTAAACGAGTAAAGCAAATGCCGAGATGGGAAGCGGACACGATACCTCCACGCTCCGGGCGTGGGGAAGACGACCCCGGCCAAGTACGGTAACTCCCGGTAAAAATATTATAATAATTACAGCAAATGAATTTACTGCCCACTCAATGCAGGGAGGTAAAGGGCTACAAAGCGGCCGGGGAGGACCGATCTTGGGTTGACGGGCAGTAACTTGGGCCGGAGACGGGCTGTTGGTCCGACTCGTTGCCGACTCGGTACTGTTCCAACTCGGTATAGCACGGGAACTCAACAATTGGGACGGAGGCTTCCGGTCGACTACTTGCTGCTGCGGCTTGCTAGGACGCTTATGATGGGTTGTCGATCAACCTCCGGGAGCGGCGGTCGCCGAAGGTGAGCCGGCGTATTTTCCGAGGAATTAAATCTCAGACTAAGTTGTGCTGGCTGGACTGGGATCTACTCTGCGCGCCTCCACGAAAAGAATTTTTGCGGCCAGATCTGATGTCGGATCGACACAAAAAAGATACTGTTTGAAAGAGAACTCAGAGGGCTACAACATATAATTTTTACCGATCCATCAAGTGAGTGGATTGAAAATTAAAACGACTGTGCCACAAATATCTTTACTGGCTCGGACTGACAGACACACAGGACAGACTGAGTTGACCCTAAAAATGAATTTTGACCAAAGGGAAAATGAAATATCTAGACTCCATTAAAATTATGGTGGAAGGGGGGTACGTGACGAACACTTTATAATTTTTGGGGATTTTTTGGAGAGGGCTAAGGGGGTTGGAAAAATACTACAACAGGACACTATCCCGCAGATCTACAAACTGGCAGATTATTGAGGGGAAGAACAAAATAATGGTAAAAATATCAACGAAGGCCAAATGGCACTAAATTTGAACTGGTGATTAGGGGTGACGGGGAGAACAAACCCTCAAAGTTTGGGCTCGATCCGACAACATGAGAAAAAGATAAAATTACGGCTTTGAGGTGCTATCCTGATTTGGATAGAACTCTGTCGATGGCAGTGGCGGCGAGATGACGGCAGCGGCGGCAGTGCTGAGCATCACACTCAGAGAGGTGGTGGTCGAGATACTACACACATCTGAAATCAGAGCTCTCATAGCTCTAGAGGGGGCGAGAGGGGCACCGTTGGGCCTTGTGAGCACAAATGAGAATTTCCTTTCATTAATGCTTCATTTTTTTTATAAATGACAGTATACACTCCCTTAAATAGAGAATGGCAAGGGGAGGGGATGGGAATCTCGTGGGAGAGGGAGGGGGACCAAGGGAGGGACCAAGGAAGCTTCCTTCCTTTGAATTTTCAAAAGAAGGAAGTCATGTTATGCCCATGTGATCATTTGAGTCTTCCAGTGGTTTGGGTCATTCGACATCGTCTTATGGTCATTTGAGTTATTGGATATTCTTGGTTTTGATAATAGCTAAACACTATAAGTCATTATTGTTTTAACTCTCATATGACTGATATACGTGATGTTTTGTTCATGAAAGATATGCCAATGAATTGCCAAAGAATGAAGTGGAGATGGCAAATGTGAAAGCTCAATGTTGCGCCCTCGCATACGGATCGACCTGCGTGGTCAGGTCGCGGAGGTCAAGGGGGCAACGCCCCTTGCAGGGGTTTCCGGGGGAGGACCCCCCGGAATAAAATTTTGATTATAGGAGTGATATAATCAACAGAAATTTTCAAGACTGTCAAGGGTGATGTCACAGACATGAACGGGCTGCTAAAGGAGTCAAGCGATGGAGCTAAAGCAGTTAATGGACCGACCTGGGAAAGCCCGGGGTCTGCCCAGCTGGCGGTCGACCGCCAGCACAGGGGCGATCGACCGCCCCAGCCAACAGCCCACCGTCTGCAACTCTTTCAGTAGCGGTCGACGGCCAGAAGCTGAAGGTCGACCGCCAGCCCCGAGCCTTCAATGTTGACTTTGTTTTCCACTTCGAGAAGAGCCCCTTTCCTTGTATTTGTTTAACCCCACAGTCACCCAATCTTCCATAGATTGTGGATCTGGTCTGGGGGATGTCTAAGGACCATTCAAAGGTTATAAAACACATGCAAGAGGGTTAGAAACCCTAGTTGATCATTTGTGAATCCAAGGGAGATCAAAGGAGGCTACAAGGGTGAGAGGAGTTTGAGTACTGTAGCTATGAACAGTACTCCGGGAAGAAGATCTTCATCAATTCCAAGGGATTCAAGCCTAGATCTGAAGCTATCTCAACCTCCAAGGAAGCAAGAAGCAATCAAGGCTCTCAAGGGTGATCTAAACTGCATCAAACTCTTCATCAACTCAAGGAGATCAAAAGGAAGATCAAAGCTACATCCATAGTCTTCTTCATCAACTCAAGGAAGATCATCTCTCAAGGAAGAAGACACCATTGAGCATCCAACTCAAGCTCCAGCAATCTCAGACAAGATTTTTCTTCTTGAGCATATTCTATATCTTGTTTGATGATTGAGTGTTTTCATATTTGTTCTTTTTCATTTCATACAAACGATTGAAACTGAAGATCATCCCTACCGGTGGTTAGTAGGAAGGCAATCAGAAGTTGTCCGATCTGCGGTGTTGAAGTCCCTACCTGTGGTTAGTAGGAAGGCAATCGAAGGCCTTTCCGATTTGCGGTTCAGTGCGTGGCACTAGTGGAGCCTCACCGGATTTGGTGAGGGGTGGACGTAGGACTGGGGATTCAGTCCGAACCACCTTAAAATCCTTTGTGTTGTGGTTTGATTATGTGATTGATTTATTTTAGATGCATGCTTAGGTTCAATATCCATATTGTAAAGCATATTTCTAAGCAAATCATTTTATACGTCGCTAAGCTAGTTGTATTCCACTGCAATTATTTTTAACTAGCTATATAGAGGGTTCATTGCGAAAAGAGGGACAGATCTATTCACCCCTCCCCCTTAGATCCGTTGTCCACTACTCAATAAGTCCAAGTTTGGTAGGTTGCCTACCTTGGACCAAGATAGGGGATGAAATATGTACTTTTTTCTCCCTTTGTCCCCTTGAATGGTCAAGCTTTCTAGAAGTCCACCTTAGACATTTGACCAGCCCCACATGGACCCCAAGATGCCACTTGGACCAATGAGGAAGGGGTAGAGGGTCCTGCAGGGCCTACATGGCCTTTTGCAAAGAAACCCAATGGCTACTAGGACTAACAAATTGGCTTATAAAGCCTTACAATTACAAACCCAATAGTGCAAGGGTATAAATGCAAACTAAAGGACACAAATATAAAAATAATAATTAGTGCCCGTTGTTGATTCCCATCAATTCTCCCCGGGTGGGAAGAAGTCGACCCCGTCGAGTAAGGGGTGCGGCTGCTCGTGTGATTCTGGCGGATCCATCATTGACCAAGAAGCGCGGAGTACGCTCCACTCCAAGTAATCGACCCCTACTCATCCCGTATAGATTCGATATGCTCACGCTGTTGGGGAATGAGGCTAGAGGTGGACACTTCGAGGTAGGGTCACTCTCAAAGGGAAGGAGGCGGCTCGAAGACTCACTCAAAATCACCGCTGGGTCCCTTTATGTGACTAGATCCGATAGGTTGAGGTAGAGCCGATCCCAAATGCCAGCAAGTCTACAACGTGCGCAATGGATCTGACTTTCCTCGCACTCGAAAGGGACTAATCATCGCGAGCGTACAAAGACCGACTCGACTAGATGCATGCAGACTCACTATGCACTCGACAAGAAAGAAAAAACATGGACTCACACAAGACCCTAGACAAACCTACTGTTAGTCTGACTCATGCATATGTAATGGTGGACCAGGACATCCGAATGTGTGCCATGCATACACTAGATGCAACCAAAGGTCGGTAGAATCATGGTCTCCTAGAAATCCTGAAATGCACCACTCATGCATGGACGACCCTTTGGATTTGGGAGGTTTGGGTGGGCCAGGAGAGTTGAATGCATCATTCGCATCACCCCTATGTGTATCTCGCCAGTGAACGGGCTTGGTGGGTGTAGATGATTCGGCCCGTGGGGGAAAGGGTGTGATAGTGGACTCCTTGGAAGAAGTGGAGTGAGAATGATTGCTCGGGAGGTTCACTAGTGAAGGGGTCAAAAGGGTCAAATGAGGTATGACCCCATGAGATTGACTCCCCCATGACATGGACCCACGTGTGGGGTTCTTGAAGGTGTAGGTGGTCACCTTCATTCATCGTGATAGGTGGGACATGGATCTCATGTAAGAGGTAAGGTTCCTCCCTTGGTATGGCAATACCATAGGAGGGGGTGAAATCCAGCTCATCGGGAACAGGGAAGAACAAAAGGACCTTGGTGGTGATAGGACCCACCATAGTGGCAAAGATGGGGTTGGATCCCCTAGGAATGGGCATGCAATGGCATTTTTTTGATTTTTGTTGTTATATGCAAAAGCTTATGCAAACTAAAACACCTAGACTCAACCAATAGACGGTACGTGGCAGAGTCACGGGATCCGAAGATGCTCACTCATAAATGTGCGACCTTCCCGATAGGCGTAACCTAACGTTCGGGCAACACCGTTTGATATACCGAATAATGGTATGCAAATGTGACACCTAGACTTAGACACTTTTTTTTAAAACGAAAACTACCCTAGACTCAACCTGGCGCTCTGATACCAATTTGATGCGGAACGTACACGCGAACCTTGGACTCTAGCTCGCAACTCGTCCCTAAGCGAGGGAAACGCGGGATCGTGCGCAGTTGAGGAACCGGCAATGAGTCAAGGGCACTCGGCTCTTCCGCATGTACTCGGAATGAGTCTCGGGACGGGTCACTCATTCACTATCACAGCGGTGATAAAAGTATAACGAGCTAGGAACCATCACTCTAGCAGCGGCATATAAAAATGTACACGAGTAAAGCAAATGCCGAGATGGGAAGCAGACACGATACCTCCATGCTCTGGGCGTGGGGAAGACGACCCCAGCCAAGTACGGTAACTCCCGGTAAAAATATTACAATAATTACAGCAAATGAATTTAATGTCCACTCCATACAGAGAGGTAAAGGGCTACAAATGGGCCCAGGAGGACCGATCTTGGGTTGACGGGTAGAAATTTGGGCCGGAGATGGGCTGCTGGTCCGACTCGTTGCCGACTCGGTACTGTTCCAACTCGGTACAGCACGGGAACTCAACAACTGGGACGGCAGCTTTCGGTCGACTCCTTGCTATGGCGGCTTGTTGGGACGCTTCTGATGGGTTGCCGATCGACCTCCGGGAGCGGCGGTCACCGAAGGTGAGCTGACGTATTTTCCGAGGAATTAAATCTCGGACTGAGTTGTGCTGGCTGGACTCGGATCTGCTCTGTGCGCCTCCACGAGAAGACGTTCTGCGGCCAGATCCGATGTCGAATCGACGCAAAAGTGATACCGATGGAAAGAGGACTCAGAGTGATACAACGTATAATTTTCACCGATCCATCAAGTGAGTGGATTGAAAATTAAAACGATTGTGCCACAAATATCTTTGCTGGCTCGGACTGACAGACACACAAGATAGACTAAGTTAACCCTAAAAATGAATTTGGATCGAAGGGAAAATGAAATATCTAGACTCCATAAAAATTATGGGGGAAGGGGGGGTACGTGAGAAACACTTGGTAATTTTTGGGGATTTTTTGGAGAGGGCTAATGGGGTGGTAAAAATACCACAACAGGACAATGTCCCGCAGACCTGTAAACTAGCAGATTACTGAGGGGAAGAACAAAAATATGGGAAAAATATCAAACGAAGGCCAAATGGAACAAAATGTGAACTGGAGATTAGGGGTGACAGGCAGAACAAACCCTCAAAGTTTGGGCTTGATCAGACACCAGGAGAAAAAGATAAAATTATGGCTTTGAGGTGCTGTCCTGATTTGGATAGAACTCCGTCGATGGCGGTGGCGGCGTGATCGCGGCACGATGGCGGCTGCGGCGGCGGTGCTGAGCGTCACACTAAGAGATGTGGTGGTGGAGATCTTCACACATCTGAAATCAGAGCGCTCATAGCTCTAGAGGGGGAGAGAGGGGCGCCCTTGGGCCTTGTGAGCACAGATGAGAATTTACTTTCATTAATGCTCAATTTTTTTTTACAAATGACACTATACACTCCATTAAATAGAGAATGGCAAAGGGAGGGGATGGGAATCTTGTGGGAGAGGGAGGGCGACCAAGGGTGGGGCCAAGGAAGCTTCCTTCCTTTGAATTTTTAACAGAAGGAAGTCCAAGTTTGGTAGGTTGCCTACCTTGGACCAAGAAAGGGGATGGAATATGGACTTTTTTCTCCCTTTGTCCCCTTGAATGGTCAAGCTTTCTAGAAGTCCACCTTGGACATTTGATCAGCCTCACATGGATCCCAAGATGCCACTTGGACCACTGAGGAAGGGGTGGAGGGTCCTGCAGGGCCTACATGGCCTTTTGCAAAGAAACTCAAAGACTTCTAGGACTAACAAATTGGCTTAGAAAGCCTTACAATTGCAAATCCAATAATGCAAGGGTATAAATGCAAACTAAAGGACAAAAATACGAAAATAAAAGTTAGTGCCCGATGCTGATTCCCATCACGGGCCCTGCTCAGGATTAATCACGGGTTTGGGTAAGGGGTTGAGTGGAGGAATAGGAGTGGTCGGGTTCGGGGTCATAAGGATAGTGGAGGTTTTAGGTGGGGGTGATCGAGGGATACTTGGTTGGGAACAAGGGTTAATGGGAGGCTCGGTGAAGGCCGATGGTATGAAGGTTTTGGTGGCTCGTGAGGCGTTTAGGGTAAAGGGTGATTTATGGTGCATTGACGTAGGTTGCTGGAGTATTGACTCATCATTGTAACACCATGAGATTTCATAGGCATGGGTAGGGATAGTGGCTAATTCATGGTACATTGACGCAGGTTGTTGGAGTATTGACCCATCATCGTAACACCATGATGTCTCATAGATAGGGGTAGAGATAGTGGCTTCATCCTGCGTAGGGGGTTCTTGTGGAAGCAGTGGAAGAGGGAAATGAATAAAACTCGTTGTTGATGCATCTTCAAAATCTTCATTGTTGGCCCACATTAGATGGCAGACAAGAAGGGTGGTTGAATTGTCCCCCAGTCGAGATGGTCAATTTTAAAAACAACTAAATTAATTGAAGTAAAAATTAAATTAACTACATTAATTAATCTAAACTGAAGTGAGATATTATTGTTCTCTCAATCTTTCGATCTCACACAGACTACCAATCCAACAAACGATGAACGATTACTAATAACAGATAGCAGAGCTAGCGAAATGCGATGGTGCAGTGAATAAAAATCGATAAAATAGCATATGAACGGGGACATGAGAAATGGACAATCGCAAAGGCACACCACATGCAACACATAGATTTTTAGGTGGTTCAGGACCACGACGGGCTCGCTACGTCCACCCCTCACCGAAACCCGGTGAGCCTTCACTAGCACGCTACGAACTATAGCAATTACGGGGACGAGCCCCAACACCACACACGCTACTTCCGCAGCATTCCACACACAAAGGGCCTGGCCCCAAACCGCTGCCACTGCAGCACACCCCACACATTCGGGGAACTCACCCCGCACTAAATCCTCCCACGGAGACGTAGCTCCGTACACTACACACTGAAATATTTTGATTCAGAAGAATTCAAAGATAATCAATATATGCTCAATCAATATATGCTCACAGTAGGATGTAGATCAAGAAAACTATTACAAGCAAATGGGTAGAAGATATGGAATGTTTTCCCCCTTGTTCTTGAATGGCCGTTTAGAAGTTTTCCTTGAAGCACCTGTGTCATGCCCCGAGCCTTTAATTACAGCGGAAGACTCGCTCGGGGAGCGCGAACAGCCGCCATGGTAAGCCTCTCGCAAGCAAGAATCAATCAGAGCGCAAGACAATCACCAAAATAAATGCAATTTGCACAATAATATTCAAACTACAACTTTATTTCATAAATGATCAATATTCAAGATACAATCACTAATTTGATTTCCATTCTACTAGACTCAAGAAATAGGAAAATTACATTGACTCAATCTAGACACTTTAACTTCCTAAGTCTTCACTCTCATCTTTATAACACTTTCACTCGCTTCCGGACCCGCTACTAGTATAGCCCGAATCCGAATCCGAACTATTTCCATCTCCTGAAAAATATTGGAAAATAGGTCATGAGCACACTTGCCCAGTAGATATCTTCGCATCAACATGAAGGCACTATTTAAGTAATTATCATTTTAGCTATAAGAAAATAAGGTAAAATCATGCGAATGCGAATCAATCATGCGATCAAATCAATAGAAACAAGATAACCATGTAAGATAGAATGATCAAGAATGAGCTAGCAAAAATATAACAAGAACATGATGTTCGCCTTCCATGAACAAGAATGTAACGAGATTGTACTAGCAAGCTACATATTCCTCACTTTAGCATCTTATGCTTAAGAGCAAGCGCTTCGTGAATTTCTGTGGAATATCAAGCAAGAATGTCATGTTGTGCCGTGGATCTGCACTTATTTATAGAAATAGTACTCCCAGCGCAATGCGACGCCAGTAGCATCATACCCCATGGTTTATAAAATAGTATGTTTCCGACAATCAGCCGAGGGGACTAGCATAGAGCCCTTGAACACAATCAGTGCTCGATCGCATCTTCAGTTATAAATTAAGCTACTTCCACGCAGTATAACAGTAACGTATGGCCAAGAATATAGCACTTCCAATAATTTCATGATAACTAAAATCAATGAATGAATGCTTCAACATAAGAATGTAGGAGTCAAGAAATAGACTTTAAACAATGTCATGCTCATAGAAATAAATCGACAGCATAACGGTATTTTCCTTAACTTCCATTTCTTTTAGATCAATTTAAGCAATATGACAAGTTCTAGATCATCAAGGTTTGTCTAGAATCATTGGAATATCAACCCTTGGTCAAACATTGGGTTAACATAAAAAAGCTATGTAACGGTCATTTGTTGGGCCGTTACATTATGTAACGCGTCAGTAATAGGCCGTTACAGTGATCCGAGTCCAGAAGGATAAAAATAGACTCAGAGGAATGTGATGGTCTGGCACTGGGCCGTTACGTGAGCCTGACGGTCCAGTTCAAGGCTGTTACATTTCAAGAATCAAAACCATGATAGAGTGTTCTAATTAATGGGCTTTCATTGGTACAACCAACTCGGCGTCCTAGTGGGAATCCCAGGCTCGCGGAGAATTACGGAGGCCTTGAAACAATGATTTCTTAGTCCATTGGAAGGAATATCCAATAGAGAGGTCCTCATGTCCAAGATTGTGTTCCTATAGTGCAAAGTGTGAACTAATAACAACATACCGGAATATGTGCCATGTACGTATAGAATTGACTCTATTGACAGAGAGAGATATGTATAATCAATGTGAACATCATGATAAAAACTCAGTCAATACAATGTTAAAAAGTCATGCTTTATAGTACAAAACTATAGAATTTTGGCATGAAATTAACATATCCTTAAAATATCATTAAGATATCAAAACATGCAATACCTATCATGCACAATCAGATATCCTAAAAACCATGTAATCAGGTTAAAACTTAAGTAACTATGCTTAATCAATAAATAATATTGGCAAGTTATTTTCTATCTTAGGGTTGACAGAACGTAGGATATAACGGTCTTAAGAGGGGGCGTCACACTGAAAGTGACGGTCATGATCAAGCCATTACTTGAATGTAACGCGTCTGTCCAAGCGCGTTAGAAACATCCATGTAATTCAAATACTACAGAGTTTGTAACGGTCTGTAGTAAGGCCGTTACTTGAAAGTTACGATCCTATGCTAGTGCGTTACAGTATCTGCTAACAGAAAATAATCATAGAAACTAAGAGATCAACTCACATCATATCTTTTATCAAAACATGATGAGTTTCTAGTCATGTTAACGAAGTAAGGCCATCTACATGCATAGGTAATCATGAATAGATGAATAGTCATGTTTTAATTTCTTAATTTGGCTAAGAGGTGCATGATGTGCATAGAACAAATAAAACATGAAATCAATGCTCTATAATGCATGGAATTCAATCAAACCAGAGGGCTTTTAGTCCTATCATGCTGTTTTTGCCGTTCATGAGATAACCTACCTCTTACTTAGACTATAGTTTCTGAATTTGGTTGAGAACCTTGCCCTAGATCCCTTCCTTCTCTTGTGACTTTTTCAGCAACTTCTTTAGGCTCTAACTCCACGCCCTCTTGACCTAAATATGTGAAATTCGGAGGGGAGTTAGTCTAAAGTATTGTAAACAAATTATTCTAAAGAACTTACCTGAGATAATGACTCCTTACCTTGCTTCCTTATGCCCAAAAAGTAAGGGTCGCACAGTTCAGAACTACGCCTTATTTATAGAGTTTAGGCTAGGGTTTGAGGATTAGATCGAGTTTAGAGTCCTTATTTCATCAAATCCTAATCTCTAAGAGTCCTTAGAGTTTTTACAATCCTTCCCAAGTCGATCCATAGTGGATAGGAACATCAAGTTCTAATCTTTTCATGAGTCCCTTCACTTACAGAACTAACAGGATGTAACGGTCGAGTTCCCATGCGTTACATGGATGTGGCGGTCTTACGATAGACCGTTACAGTCATCGTAGCTTAGAGTTTCAATTTATAAAAACTCATTTATTAATTATCTTATGTTATTAGTATTTATCCTTAATATCCGTGGATAGGCTTAAATACCTTCTAGAATATGGGCCAAACCTATTGGTCTAGGTCCTAAACCCTTTTGGACTTCAATTAAGTGGGTTGGGTTAATTGATTAACACAATTTTGGCCTTATATTGCTTATTTAGCCCAATTAATGCAAGAATATTATTTAACTAGAAATTACTTTTATAAATTTTGGGGCTCTACACCCTCCCCCACTTAGAAGAATTTGGTCCCCAAATTCAATTCTTAGATTGAGAAGAGTGTACTTACAATTAAATAATTCCGGGAATCTTTACTTCATAGCTGATTCGATTTCCCATGTTGCTTCATAAGTCCATGCTTTCTTCCATTGAATCTTAACCATAGGAATGACCTTATTTCTGAGTTGACGTACTTCTCGTTCCAAAATCTTCATTGGTGTTTGTTCATATGTCAAGTCCTTCTGAATCTCCAGATTATCATAAGTGATAATGTGATCTGGATCATACACATACTTCTTCAGCATCGAGACGTGAAATACGTCATGAACTCCTGCTAACTGTGGTGGCAAAGCCAATTTATAAGCCACTTCACCGATCCTTTCGAGGATTTCAAATGGACCGATAAATCTTGGCGTTAGCTTTCCTTTAATGCCAAATCTTCGAATACCACGACCCGGAGAAACCTTTAGATATACATGTTCTCCTACTTGAAATTCCAAGTCGCACCTTCGATTGTCAGCATAAGATTTCTGCCTATCTTGTGCCATTTTCATCCTTTCCTGAATGAGCTTGATTTTCTCTATAGAATCCCTGATTAAATTGGGGCCTAGAAATTGCCTTTCCCCTATTTCATTCCAACATATTGGTGATCGACAACTTTTCGCATATAGAGCTTCAAAAGGTGACATTTGTATGCTTGCTTGATAGCTGTTGTTATATGCAAATTCTACCAAAGGCAAGTGATCATGCCAACTTCCTCCAAAATCAATGACACAAGCCCTGAGCATATCTTCTACCACTTGATTTGTCCTTTCTGTTTGACCATTAGTTTATGGATGGAAAGCGGTGCTAAAATTCAATCTAGTCCCAAGTGAATGTTGTAGGCTCTTCCAGAATTATGATGTGAATCGGGGATCTCTATCTGATACAATAGCGACAGGGACTCCATGTAACTTGACAATTTCTTTTATGTATAGTGCTGCTAGAATATCTACATACCATCGACTTTTTATTGGTATGAAATGTGCAGATTTAGTCAATCGGTCTATAATTACCCATATTCCATCGTGTCCACCTCTTGTCTTAGGTAGTCCCATAATGAAATCCATTCCTATGCTTTCCCATTTCCATTCCGGGATACTTAAGGGATGTAATTTACCTGCGGGTCTGAAATGTTTCGCCTTCACTTGTTGACATGTGAGACACCGAGATACGAAGTCAGCTACTTCCCTCTTCATATTGGGCCACCAAAAGTTTCTTTTGAGATCCTGATACATTTTTGTACCTCCTGGATGAATGGTATACTTTGATTTATGTGCTTCTTCTAAGATCAATTTCTTTGTATCTTCATGATCGGGTATACACATTCGGCCCTTGAATAGCATTCTTCCATCTTCGGATATAGAAAAATCCGGTCTTTGTTCAATATTGGCCTTAATTTCTAGTAAAATTGGGTCATCCTCTTGTAACTTAGCCAAATCCTCAATCAATGTTGGTTGAGCTCGGATATTTGCCATGAAACAATTATCTTCCTTAATGTCAACATCTAGATTCAATTGAGCAAATTGAGGAACAAGGTTAGTCATACTAATCATGAGACTTGATAACATACCAATTGGTTTCCTACTGAGTGCATCTGCTACAGCATTTACCTTGCCAGGGTGATATTGAATAGCGAAATCAAAGTCTTTAAGATATTCCAACCATCTCCTCTACCTCATGTTAAGCTCTTTTTGAGAAAATAAATATTTCAAACTCTTATGGTCCGAATAGACAGTGAACTTTTCTCCATAAAGATAATGACGCCAAATTTTCAAGGTGAAAATAACTGCTGCTAATTCCAAATCATGTACGGGATAATTTTCTTCGTGACGTTTCAATTGTCTTGAAGAATAGCAAATCACCTTTCCATCTTGCATAAGGACACACCCTAAGCCAATTCCAGATGCATCCGCATATACTTCAAATCCAGCACCCTCTATTGGTAGTGACAAAACATGGGCTGTTGTAAGATGATTCTTAAGATTTTGAAAACTCTTTTCACAGTCCTTCGACCAGATAAAAAGATTTTCTTTTCTGGTAAGTCTAGTTAAAGGAACCGCGATCTTTGAAAAGTCCTTTATGAATCTTCTATAATAACCTGCTAGACCCAAAAAGCTTCTAACTTCAGATATAGTCGTTGGTCGGCTCCAATCTCTGACAGCTTCTACCTTAGAAGGATCCACAGCAATACCTTCTTTTTAAATAATGTGGCCTAGGAATGAGACTTCCTTGAGCCAGAATTCACACCTATTGAGTTTGGCATAAAGTTTATGTTCTCTAAGTGTTTGCAAGGCTATCTTTAGATGTTCTTCATGTTCTTTTTTTGTCTTGGAGTATATCAGGATATCATCGATGAAGACGACGATGAACTGATCTAAATATGGCTGGAAGACACTGTTCATAAGTTGCATGAATGTTGTTGGGGCATTAGTTAACCCAAACGGCATTACCACGAATTCATAGTGGCCATAACGACTTTGAAAAGCCAATTTGTAAATGTCCTCTTCTTTGATTCTAAGCTGATGATAACCTGATCTTAGGTCAATCCTAGAAAAATATTCTGCTCCCGAAAGCTGATCGAAGAGCTCATCAATACGCGGCAATGGGTATTTGTTCTTGATTGTAAGTTGATTCAATCGCCGGTAGTCAATGCATAACCTGAGAGGACCATCCTTCTTCTTGACAAATAGAACCGGCGCACCCCAAGGGGATGTGCTAGGTCTGATAAAACCCTTGTCTAGAAGTTCCTGTAATTGCTTCTTTAATTCCTTGAGTTCTGTGGGGGACATTCGGTAAGGGGCTATAGAAACTGGTGTTGCACCTGGAATGAGTTCAATGGTAAAGTTTACTTCCCTCTCGGGTGGTAAACTAGGTAGTTCGGATGGGAACACGTCAGGGAATTCATTTGCAATAGGAATATTTGCTAGGATAATTTCCTTAGATTCGGTGACAATGACTGAAGCAAGAAAAACTTCACATCCTTTCGAGATAAGTTTGCAGGCGTGTAGAGAAGATATAATGGTAGGATGCTTCTTATATTTGATGCCAAGAAAGGAAAATCTTGGAAGACCGGGCTTTCAGAAAGATATAATTCTATTTCGGCAATTGATGTAAGCATCATGGTCTACAAGTCAATCTACCCCTAAAATGGCATCATATCCTTTCATGTCAAGGCATACTAAGTTTGCGGGGAGATTGTGTCCTTCTACCACTACCTCATAATCAGGATGATAGTTGGTAAGCTTAGTTCCAAATCCTAAAGGTGTAGTAATAGCGAGATCTGAAGGTAGGGGAACTGATGCAGTTGGTAAGGTTTTTGCAAAAGTGGTGGAGATAAAAGAATGAGAAGCACTAGTATCAAATAGCACGAATGCAGGATGAGAACAGATTTGAAGAGTACCTTCCATGAGCCCATCATTTTGATCCCTGGGCGCTTCTTCTTCATCTATAACTGCATTGAGGCGAGCCTGCCTCCTACGTCCTCCATTATTTGGTTGGTCTTTCATAAGGGGGCAATCTGGCACACGATGTTCCCTACTCCCACAACGCAAACAAGCACCTAGGCGCTTCCAGCATTCTTCAGCCGAGTGGCCGAATTTCTCACAAAAGGTGCACGCCGAGGCTGACTTGCTCCTTTTCTTCCTTCACCTTTTTACTACTCTTTTGAGAACTTCCACCATTCCCGTTCCTTGATCTTTTCTTATTATCACGGCTTTTGTATGGTTCCGTGATGCTGAACTTCTCCTTTTTATAATGCCGATCAGAGCGCCGGCTAGATTCTTCTCCCTTTCCTTTCAACCTTTCGACCTTCTCTAAGGTCCTCTCGCATAAATATGCCCTTTGAACCATCTCCGCATAAGTGCGGATATTCTGTGTCCCCAGTTGTTGAATGAAACCGGGCCATAACCCGTCCATAAATCGGTTTGCTTTTAATAAGTCTGTACTAATCAAATGTGGTGCATACGGTGCTAGCCTTGAAAACTGCAACTCATATTCTGCCACGGACATCATCCCTTGACGAAGGGAGGCAAACTCCATAGCCTTCCTTTCCTTTACATGCTCGAAGAAATATTTGGCACGGAATAAAGTGAGAAAAACATTCCATGTATGTGGCGCATCGGCTGGAGGTGCCGGAACCGATTTCCACCAAGTGCGAGCATCCTTGTTTAATTGGAACGTAGCTAGACAGACTTTCTCCTGATCAGTGCATTGAATAACATCAAATATCCTATTCATCTCGTCGATCCAATTTTCTGCTTCGTCTGGATTGGAAGATCCATAGAAATGCGAAGGATTTAGACTCCGAAAATTGTGATGAAGGTCTCCTGCCCTTGCCCCCGCACCACCTTGTGCTATAGTTTGTAGTGCCTAGGTGAGGCCGGCAACAGTTTGTTGCATACCGTCCCAATCTACGCGATGAGCCATGATAAGAATAATAAGGTACCTGAGAGAAAATAACAACTTGTTATTTCTCATGAATATTGGAATAAGCATAATAAATCTTAAACTAATTAGCTATCTTATCCCGGGCTCTACCCAATTCTCACATGGGTACGGAAATTTTCTTCCTTAGTTAATAGGTATGGGTCTTTAAACCTTGGACTTATCCTATGGCATGGCTCTTTTCCTTAAGTCCTGAGACTTAGGCTCTGATACCAACTTAACTGTCACGCCCCGAGCCTTTAATTACAGCGGAAGACTCGCTCGGGGAGCGCGAACAGCCGCCATGGTAAGCCTCTCGCAAGCAAGAATCAATCAGAGCGCAAGACAATCACCCAAATAAATGCAATTTGCACAATAATATTCAAACTCCAACTTTATTTCATAAATGATCAATATTCAAGATACAATCACTAATTTGATTTCCATTCTACTAGACTCAAGAAATAGGAAAATTACATTGACTCAATCTAGACACTTTAACTTCCTAAGTCTTCACTCTCATCTTTATAACACTTCACTCGCTTCCGGACCCGCTACTAGTATAGCCCGAATCCGAATCCGAACTATTTCTATCTCCTGAAAAATATTGGAAAATAGGTCATGAGCACACTTGCCCAGTAGGTATCTTCGCATCAACATGAAGGCACTATTTAAGTAATTATCATTTTAGCTCTAAAGAAATAAGGTAAAATCATGCGAATGCGAATCAATCATGCGATCAAATCAATAGAAACAAGATAACCATGTAAGATAGAATGATCAAGAATGAGCTAGCAAAAATATAACAAGAACATGATGTTCGCCTTCTATGAACAAGAATGTAACGAGATTGTACTAGCAAGCCACATATTCCTCACTTTAGCATCTTATGCTTAAGAGCAAGTGCTTCGTGAATTTCTGTGGAATATCAAGCAAGAATGTCATGTTGTGCCGTGGATCTTCGCTTATTTATAGAAATAGTACTCCCAGCGCAATGCGACGCCAGTAGCATCATACCCCATGGTTTATAAAATAGTATGTTTCCGGCAATCAGCCGAGGGGACTAGTATAGAGCCCTTGAACACAATCAGTGCTCGATCGCATCTTCAGTTATAAATTAAGCTACTTCCACGCAGTATAACAGTAACGTATGGCCAAGAATATATCACTTCCAATAATTTCATGATAACTAAAATCAATGAATGAATGCTTCAACATAAGAATGTAGGAGTCAAGAAATAGACTTTAAACAATGTCATGCTCATAGAAATAAATCGACAGCATAACGGTATTTTCTTTAACTTCCATTACTTTTAGATCAATTTAAGCAATATGACAAGTTCTAGATCATCAAGGTTTGTCTAGAATCATTGGAATATCAACCCTTGGTCAAACCTTGGGTTAACATAAACAAGCTATGTAACGATCATTTGCTGGGCCGTTACATTATGTAACGCGCCAGTAATAGGCCGTTACAGTGATTCGAGTCTAGAAGGATAAAAATAGACTCAGAGGAATGTGACGGTCTGGCACTGGGCCGTTACGTGAGCCCGGCGGTCCAGTTCAAGGCCGTTACATTTCAAGAATCAAAACCACGATAGAGTGTTCTAATTAATGGGCTTTCATTGGTACAACCAACTCGGCGTCCTAGTGGGAATCCCAAGCTCGCGGAGAATTACGGAGGCCTTGAAACAATGATTTCCTAGTCCATTGGAAGGAATATCCAATAGAGAGGTCCTCATGTCCAAGATTGTGTTCCTATAGTGCAAAGTGTGAACTAATGACAACGTACCGGAATATGTGCCATGTACGTATAGAATTGACTCTATTGACAGAGAGAGATATGTATAATCAATGTGAACATCATGATAAAAACTACGTCTTAAAAAGTCATGCTTTATAGTACAAAACTATAGAATTTTGGCATGAAATTAACATATCCTTAAAATATCATTAAGATATCAAAACATGCAATACCTATCATGCACAATCAGATATCCTAAAAATCATGTAATCAGGTTAAAACTTAAGTAACTATGCTTAATCAATAAATAATATTGGCAAGTTATTTTCTGTCTTAGGGTTGACAGAACGTAGGATATAACGGTCTTAAGAGGGGGCGTCACAGTGAAAGTGACGGTCATGATCAAGCCGTTACTTGAATGTAACGCGACTGTCCAAGCGCGTTAGAAACACCCGTGCAATTCAAAGTAGTAGGGCCGTTACTTGAAAGTGACGGTCCTATGCTAGTGCGTTACAGTATCTGCTAACAGAAAATAATCATAGAAACTAAGAGATCAACTCACATCATGTTTTTTATCAAAACATGATGAGTTTCTAGTCATGTTAACGAAGTAAGGCCATCTACATGCATAGGTAATCATGAATAGATGAATAGTCATGTTTTAATTTCTTAATTTGGCTAAGAGGTGCATGATGTGCATAGAACAAATAAAACATGAAATCAATGCTCTATAATGCATGGAATTCAATCAAACCAGAGGGCTTTTTGTCCTATCATGCTATTTTTGCCGTTCATGAGATAACCTACCTCTTACTTAGACTGTAGTTTCTAAATTTGGTTGAGAACCTTGCCCTAGATCCCTTCCTTCTCTTGTGACTTTTTCAGCAACTTCTTTAGGCTCTAACTCCACGCCCTCTTGACCTAAAGATGTGAAATTCGGAGGGGAGTTAGTCTAAAGTATTGTAAATAAATTATTCTAAAAAACTTACCTAAGATAATGACTCCTTGCCTTGTTTCCTTACGCCCAAAAAGTAAGGGTTGCACAGTTCAGAACTACGCCCTATTTATAGAGTTTAGGCTAGGGTTTGAGGATTAGATCAAGTTTAGAGTCCTTATTTCATCAAATCCTAATATCTAAGAGTCCTTAGAGTTTTTACAATCTTTCCCAAGTCGATCCATAGTGGATAGGAACATCAAGTTCCAATCTTTTCATGAGTCCTTTCACTTACGGAACTAACAGGATGTAACGGTCGAGTTCCCATGCGTTACATGGATGTGGCGGTCTTACGATAGACCGTTACAGTCATCGTAGCTTAGAGTTTCAATTTATAAAAACACTTTTGTTAATTATCTAAATAATTATTTTATGTTATTAGTATTTATCCTTAATATCCGTGGATAGGCTTAAATACCTTCTAGAATATGGGCCAAACCTAATGGTCTAGGTCCTAAACCCTTTTGGACTTCAATTAAGTGGGTTGGGTTAATTGATTAACACAATTTTGGCCTTATATTGATTATTTAGCCCAATTAATGCAAGAATATTATTTAACTAGAAATTACTTTTATAAATTTTGGGGCTCTACAACCTGTCGGAGAGAGAGTAGAATCCGCAGCTAGATGGAGTAGCCGGTCCACCTTCTTGAAAAACCAACCTTGACTGTAGCTCGAGAAGGATAGGACTTCAGATCCAAGCTCCAAATCCAGCTGCAAACATCAGAAACTAATAATCACTCAAAGCCCTCTCCTCTCCACCTTGTGGCCGCCCTCTCCCGTCTTTCCTTTGCATAAAGATAGAATAGATTAGCTCATTCGATAGTTTTCCCCATAAAAATCGCAAGGATACATAGGGCAACAAATAGATGAACATATGACAAGAATACCCAAGATAAAAACCCCTCACAACCACACCTAAACAAGTAGAGATGCCATAGGGTATAGAGGTCCAAGAGGGGACCAAATGGATTGGGTTTGATAAGGTTCGAAAGGCTTACGGAAAACCCGATCTGGTCCACCCAGAACAAGTGTCCACTCTCAGAGTCGACACTTGTTGCAGGGTGTTCTGGCAGCGATGAAGAAAAATCACCCAGGACATAAGTGTCGACTCTTAGAGTTGACACTTTTTGTCAGGAGTTCTGTCAGCCACAAAAATAACACACAGGATAAAAAGTGTCGACTCTCAAAGTCGACACTTTCTGTGTGGTTTGATAAAACAACACAAAACAAGAGTAGCGGGAAATAAGTGTCGACTCTGTGAGTCGACACTTTTTCTGACATGAATGAAGAAAAAATATTAAAACCAATTGAAAACCCAATTTTCCTCATTCAAACATTAAAATCAAATAACCATGCATTGAAACGAAGTATTGGCTCACTTTAAACAACATTCTATCAAGTGGTAATGTGAATGGGTTGAGCATCTTGTAAGCCCAAAAGAAATTTCGTTTTGATAAAACATGAGACTCTTTGATAGCTTCAAAACCAAGAAGTATATGCATGGAAGCATTTTCAAGCCACCAAATCCTCAAGTAAGAATACAGTCATTTAAAAATGAATTTTTGCCATACATGAGACTCATTCAACCCAACTATATCAATACTCATGTGAATCAAGTTAACACCCAAACTCCTCAAGAAGCCCATTAAGCAATTTGCAATGTGAGAGTAGTTTAAAACACTTTTATAGCTTGACTGACATTAGAAGAACATGCATGGAAAATGATCAAAATGTGAACAAGAGTTATATGCATGTTAGCCCATTCATGTTATTGAAAAGCTAATGAAATGAAAACATAATTCTTGGCTTGGCTTTTAGACAGCATTCAGAAGTAACATTCCAGAATCCAAGGTTCAAGAACAAAAAGTCATACGCTTAACCAACGTGTCTTAACCAAGGTGCCATCATCCTGATTCCAAATATGTCAAACTATCAAGTTCAGAACTTCATGTGCAAATTGCAGAAAAAGATGAACCATGCAATCCAAGGTAAGCCAGAATTTCATCGACCTACCAATCAAGCCATTCATAAATAATGTTCCAGAATAAATGCAGCAGAAGAAGTGTTGACACCCAGTGTCGACACTGTTTCAAGAGAGTTTGAGTTCTTAAAAAGCCAAATCATTTGCAAGCACATATAAATGCATAGTTTTCCTCATGAACAATATGCATGAGCCACAATCATTATATTGAAGAACTAGTGAAAATAAGCTCATGAAAGACTCATGCAATTCAATCCTGTAAAGCAACATGCAAAACAAGATATCAACGTATAATTTTTTTTTAGTAACTAGGAATCTAGAGGAATTGTACGGAGAGCTGAGCGATTATTGGGCCACCCGAGTTCGAGTCGATATCAACATATAAGCTCACTCTACGCACACGCAACGCACACAATATTTTGTTATCATCAAAATCATTATCAAAGATAAAGAGGGAGCGCAACGAACCCAATAATCTCCCCCTTTTTCATGATGAAAAAATATTGTGGCCACCTCAAAACTCTCTCCCCCTTTGGCATTATTAAAAGGTGGGGGACTAGAGGAATAGATGTGACAAATCAAAAATGAATGAGACAAAAATATAATGTCATTGGCGCACGAACCCAGTAATACACCTACCATGAAAGGAAAGTGTGTGAATCATAAACACAAAGCAAAAAGATGGAATTTGATGTGCAATATGCAAGATGTTTGAAATATATGCAAATGCTCAATTTTCAAACTATATGCAGAATGTATGACCAATCTAAGCGCACGGAGTGTAGCAAAACTGAACTATATGCAAATGTTATGCTAAAGAGCATTATTCTCCCCCCTTTTATCATGAACTAAAACTGATTGACTACGGGGTTATTTAAGCTTGTTATTTACATGTATGATCTGTAGATGCACCAATGTGAACTGAAGTATGATATGGATAAAAAAATTAGGCAATCAAGCACTCAATCATGCATAATAAGATATAGAATCAAGTAAGTCCCTTAGGGACAGGTTTAAGAAAAATGCTATTGATTGAGGAGCATGATGTGCATGAACAATACTAATAAGGTCGTGCTTACAAAAAGATGGTACTGCATAAACTGTGAAAGATGACTGATTCAAAAAGAACATTCCCACAATCAAACCCAAAGTGTATATGTGAAAAATTGAGTAATGAAGTTCAAAGCAATATGGATCATCAGATTTTCCAACGAACACTAAAATGAACCTTTCCTTCATACACTTCCATACACAATGCTCGATTATTGGCAGCTACGTGTAACCCCATATATTTTTTTGATTTTTAATCTAAAAGAGTGACTAACCTTTTGACGCGAGTTGTACCCTTTGTCTCATGGACACTTCCTAGTTACTCAGTTTCGTCACTTATCTTTGTAATGTGGATTTTGTCACTTGTCAGCGCGAGTTTCCTCCTTTGTCTCTAGGGGGATTCCCGGCTACTCGGTGTCAAATCACACTTATTTTAATTATGGATTTGTTTCACCTTTCAACGTGAGTTTCCTCCTTTGTTTCAGGGAGGATTCCCGGCTACTCGGATCAGCGTTCCACTAGATCAAATTTTGGTAGGGCAAACAGCTTTTTCCTCACGAGATATGTGATTCTTTGTAGAGAATCAAGAGTGCTTTGAAGTGTTATGTTGAATAGCTGTAATCCTTATTTTATTGAATCATTTATCTTCAAAAAGTGCAAATTGTGTGGGTGGTTGTACTGAATGTATGAGATGAATTAGTCTCACCACAATTATGTCTTCCCCTAAGTGTATGCTCAGTTATGAATAGAACCTCCCCCTTAATATGTGCCATGTAACAAACATGTCTAGATCAATGTAATTTTATTTAGTTAGGAGGTAAGGTCTTAGAAAGATATCAAGAAATGGTTGCATAACATATATACATGCAATCAAGTAAGGATTTGCAGGATTTGTCCAAGCAAAGTGATTTCTGGTATGTGGGAGAGGTGTAGGTCCAAAGACCAGACTCACGCATTGTGGAAGTATCAGTTGAACGTAGTCCAACCTTTTTTAACCACCATTTGATATACCATAAAATCATGGCATTCAAGCACACAAGTATGTAAAGTATATGCAAGTATGTGCATGTAAATAGATAGATGATTGGAGATTATCTTTATTTACATGTATGCAAATATATGCATGATATGTGCAATACGTATAATGCAATTAAGTGTGTGTTCTATCTATGCAAAATTGAATTGTTATTTGCAAAATATGAGTGAAAGTGTGAAAGATTATATGTATAGACCAAAGCATTCAAAAATTGAATTTATTCACATGATATTAACCATTCTCTTAGGGATAGCCAGAATCAACATGACTGAAATTTGTAATTGAAAATAATTTAATTTTTCTCAAGAATCAAGTTCTTACCTGAGTTGAATGACCAAAAGCATACAATGCACTGAAAATCATTACCGGACAAGCTCATCATTTTTCTTGCCTTGAAGGATTCTTTATTTATCAACAAGTTCTTCCTCATCAAGGTACTCCTGCAAAGTAAAATTCTCATTTTGAAGTTTTGGGTACTCAAGCCATCTTGGGTCCCGAGGGGTTAGTTTGATTTCGATCAAAAGATTTTCTGTTCTTCCTCTCATACCATTCATCATCGGCCCTCATTAAATCGTAAACATACATGAAATGGCTGATCATAACACAATAAAAGCAAGTAACTTTTGGCTTTCTGAATTAATTCTTCCTATGCATGTTTGAAAGATTTATATATGAGTTCATGCATGGATGAATAGGGGAATAACAAGGTGTATCAATAGATTTCTAAAATTGATTTATTACAAAAGAATTTTTCTTTGTGGGTGAGTGTCTCACAACTCTCTTCTCATTCCTAGCATTTTCATTGCTAGTTTTACAAATATTTTATTTTCCTTTCGATTCCATATGAACAACATCTTTCAGTTTCTTCAATTCATCAGACATGGTTTTGAAGTTAGTTTCTATTTCTTTCTTATATTTTTCACATTCGCTTAATTTCACTTTGATTTCACCCAATTCCTTCACCACTTCTTCATTTTTAGTTTTCATATTTTTCACATTCTCATAAGCATGTTGTTTTTCAATTTCTAAACATGAAATTTCATCCTCAAATAGACAAACTTTGGACAACAACATTTCATTTTTCATCTTTTATTTTATCAAGTTCCAACTCAAGCAAACTACATTTAGTTCATGAAGATGAACTAGAATGCAAAATATCATGAAACTTCTTTTTTAAGCTTTTATTTTCATGCTTCAACTTCTTGCACTTTTCATAGAATCCAGCATATGCAATTTGCCATTCTTCACAAGTGAGGTTTTCGCTATCAGAATTTACCTCAGTGTCATTCTCCTCATCAGCCATCGGACATAGACTCTGGACCTGCTCGTCCAGCTCATTCTCCTTCTCAGATTTGGACTCGCTCTCGTCCTCGTCGCTCCAAACAGCTTTCATTGCCTTTGGCTTCTTCGCTTTGCCTTTCTTCAATTTTCTTTCAAGATCTGTGTTGTACCCATGTGGTTTTGATGATGTCAAACACTATGACTCATCTAAGCATGATGTCATATGTGTTGTTGTGGCATTTATGTGGTTTGATTGCATTAATGTGGTTTTTATGATGCTAGCATTTATCTGGTCTTTATATGCCATGTGATACAATATATATATAAGAAATCAATGAAGCAAAGCAGAGTCAATAGGTTAACCACTGCCTCGATGCAGTGGAATGTTCAATGGCATTGCTTCGAAGCAGCTGGGCATTGCCTTGAAGTAGCACTGGTCAAAAGAAACAAATGCAAGTGACTGCCTCGATGCAGTAAGGAGATGCCTCGACGTAGCTGAATGGCTCCTGAAGAAAAGTCAACATGGTCAATGAAGACAATGTACAGTCAACAAAATAAAAGTCAATAGTCTAGTTCAGCCAGTCAAAGCTCCAATCAGTACAAGCTGTACTAATGGTTGACAGTTAAGGTCGATGCACATGGCCAAACTCAGGTCGGTGCACATACTGTTCAGGTCGGTGCACATATAGTTAAGGTCGATGCACATGGCCAAGCTCAAGTCGGTGCACATACTGTTCAGGTCGGTGCACATACAGTTAAGGTCGATGCACATGGCCAAGCTCAGGTCGGTGCACATATAGTTAATGTTGATGCACATGGCCAAGCTCAGGTCGGTGCACATACAGTTTAGGTCAGTGCTCATGCCTAAGCAAGGTCAACACACATGAAGAAGTTCTTATTAATAAGGTCGGAGCATATTCAGTACAAGGTCGATGCACATATACTTTGTGCATGAAGGTCGATGCACATCTGAAAGGAAGGTCGATGCTACCTCAGCTGTTTCTGAAGAAAGGTCTATGCAACTATTTCTGATCTGCAAGTAAGGTCGATGCACCTTAAGCGTTTCAAGACCAACAAGTCGGCGCACATGTGAACTCTAAGGTTGGTGCACGTTTGGTTTCAAGGTTACAAGGTCAGTGCAGGCTCAATGCATAGAAGCCAACTAACAAGGTCTGAGCATACTCTGAAGAAAGGTCAGTGTAGCTACTTCAGTTCTACCTAGTAAGGTCGATGCTACAAGTCCACCATACAAGATCAGGTCGATGCATCTTGAAACTACACATGCATAAGGTAGTTGATGAAATGCCTGAGTGAACACTCGGTTGGCAGCAGCGACACATAAGTGAAACTGTGAGAACTCTAGGCAGGCACGTGACTGGGTATAAGAAAACATGTGAGGTCAACCAATCATTGGTATAGCAGATAAAGTGGCACGTGATCCAATAATACAATGCACGTCTCTTTTCTAGAGGATTCCAAAAGAAAGAATATTCAGTATGCCAGGTGGACCAATCAGAGCTCACTAGGTTTTCTACCTCACCCTATTTTTATGGAGACCCTGTTCTATTTAAAGGGTACCTCCTCCTTCGAAGAAAGTAGCTAGAGTTTCAATTGCATATTCAGAGAGGGCCGCCAACCTAAGAGAAGAACCGAAGAAGATAAAAAGGAAGAGAGAGCTGTGAAGAAGAAAAAGAATTGAGAGCCAGTCTATGAGTGAAGAAGAAGCAGAGAGCCAGAGTGAGAGAGAAGAAAAGAGAAGAAAGGTGAAAAGAAGAATAGAGAGGCAACAATCAATTTGAAGATCTGAAGATCAATTTTTTGTCTGTTTTAGGATCAAATCCTGAACTGACTTCCTCCTGCAAAGAGCTTGCTGGTGGCAAGTTCAGGTTTCAGATCCTATGGGTTGCAGGATCAGTGTTGAGGGATTTGTTTCCCTTAGTCTCAAGCTGTTTGGCAGCATCTTTTGCAGACTGAGTCTACGTCTTCCTTTGGCAAGGGAATCCTCACTCGGGTTTGAGTGAGGGGTGGATGTAGGCAGATTGGTGTCTGGCCGAACCACCTAAAAAATCTTGTGTGATGTGGTTTGCCTTGTGCATTTATTCCTTATTTTCTACCTCCTTCATAGGGCAATTGGTTTTGGTGTCTATCTCATTACGTTCTTGATCATACTGCTTCTTCTGTAAAGGCGTTTCTTAATTGAGTACTTAAAATAGTGCCAATGGGTTTCACTGCAGTAAATCTTAGTACTAGTCTTCTGTTGCACTTAGTTTTTACATAGTGTTTGATGCTTGCTTAGTGCTCGAGGTTGAGCCTCGATAGATCATCTATTTAGATTGAGTCATCGGACTTTACTCCCGCACGTTTTTTTCAGAGAAAGCTCTTATCGAAACAATTTTTTAAAAGGGATTCATTCACCCCCCCCCTCTGAATCTCAGTCTTGCACCCATACATTCTAACAATCTGGGCATTCATTTCTCATGTGTCCGACCTTGTTACATTGATAGCATATAATCTCTCTTTTCTTTTCTAATGGCTTTTTCTAAAATTTTCTAGTATTCCTCAACAATTTTCTGGCTCTTCTAGTGATGAGGTCCACTAGTTCTTCCTCACTACTATCAAGACTTGACCCTTCATCACTTTCTTCATAAGGCTACGGGTTAGCCTTAAATGCAACTGATTTCATCTTACCTTTCTCCTCCTCAGTCCTTTTAATGTTGATTTCATAGGTCATCAAAGACCCAATCAACTCATCCAGCTTAAGTTTGGTGAGATCTTTAGAGTCTTTTTCTGTGATTTTTTAGGGTTTTTGTGAAGGAACCATTATTTTTCGAGGAGGAGATGGCGAAGTTGCTGAGGTCGAAGATGCAGAGGCGGCTGAGGACGCTGCGGCATGACCTCGTCGAGCCCTTCTATGACAAGAAGGAGGCCGCCAAGCTCGCCGCCCAACAGGCCGCCCTTGCCGCCCCCAAGGTTCCTGTCCGCGCCTCCCCCAATAGCACCGCCGCCGAAGACATGGCCACTGACGCCGCTGCGGCTGCTCTGAACAGCATGATGGATGTTGAGATGGATGATGGGGGAAGCTCCAAGTCAATGTCATTGTTAAAGCCTTCCAGTGGAGTGGGGAAAAAATTGAAGAAGAAGCAAAAGGGCCAGCGCCGAGGGAAGAGGAAGTATAAGAGAAAACACAAATTTTGAACTTGCTTAAAATAGTGTTGCCTTTAATTGATATAAGCGTTCGTCCCACAGGACTTTTGTCAGATGAGGCCAAGCAAGAAAGTTGTTGGGGAAGTGGACAAGGAGAGAGAACATGATAGTGCGGGGTATCCTACAGGATTGTGGTTTCTTTAGGGAGGGGGCGGGTTAGTGAGTTGACGTAGTTTATGAATGAACCAGATTGACTTCTGCTCATGTTGCCATGTGCAGAGGGTAATGAAGTTCCATGATTTTGTTGCATAGCAGCCTAAAAACTTATTTAATATCTATTTTAGTGATATATGGAGATAATTTTGTTTGAAAAAAAAAATCTTTAGAGTCTTCTATCACAGTCGATTTCGTATGCCATTGTGGTGACAAGGACCGCAGCACCTTCCTCACAAGGTCTTGATTTGTGTACTCCTTTCCCAACGCTTTCAAACCATTAGTGATCTCACTTAACCTAGCAAACATCTCCGAGATGGTCTCAAGTGGCTTCGTCATGAAGAGCTCGTATTCTCGGACCAATAGATTTGCTTTCGTCTCATTTATCTCTAACGTTCCTTCGTATCTGAGTCAGAGCTTCTCCCACATTTCCTACGCAGAGGAACACATAGATATGCGTGAATATTCATTCGGATGTACAACACATTGAGTAATATTCATAGCTCTAAAATTTGCACATGATTTTTTAATGTGTTCATCAGTCCAACTGTCCTCATCATCGAGCAATTGATAAGGACCTTTACTAACAACTCTCCAGCTATCATAATCCTGAGAATGCAAAAACACTGTCATTCTATTTTTCCAATAAGGGTAATTCGTGCCATCAAAAAATGGTGGCATGTGTATAGAATGTCCCTCAGGAAGCATTCCCCTACTTTCCATCGCTAAAGATATTTCCTCTTCAATCATGATATTGAATAAAATCATAGGCCTTGCCCTGATACCAATTGTTGGCCCATAATAGATGGCGGACAAGAAGGGGGGTTGAATTATCCCCTAGTCGAGATGGTCGATTTTAAAAATAACTAAATTAATTGCAATGAAAATAAAATTAACTACGTTAATTAATTTAAATTGAAGTGAGATATTATTGTTCTCTTAATCTTTCCAATCTCATCTGGACTACCAATCCAACAAACGATGAATGATTACTAATAACAGATAGTAGAGCTAGCGAAATGTGATGGTGCAGTGAATAAAAATCTATAAAATAGCATGTGAAGGGGGATATGAGACATGGACAATCGCATAGGCACACCACATGCAACACAGAGATTTTTAGGTGCTTCGGGACCACGACGGGCTCCCTACATCCACCCCTCACCAAAACCCGGTGAGGCTTCCCTAACACGCTACGAACTATAGCAATTACGGGGCCTGGCCCCAAACCGCTACCACTGCAGCACACCCCACACACTCGGGGAACTCACCCTGCACTAAATCCTCCCATGGAGACATAGCTCCGTACACCACACACAGAAATATTCCGATTCAGAAGAATACAAAGATAATCAATATATGCTCACAGCAGGATGTAGATGAAGAAAACTATCACAAGCAAATGGGTAGAAGATATGGAATGTTTTCCTTCTTGTTCTTGAATGGTCGTTTAGATGTTTTCCTTGAAGCACCGGTTGGAGAGAGAGTAGAATCCGCAGTTGGATGGAGTAGCCGGTCCACCTTCTTGAAGAACCGACCTTGACTATAGCTCGAATAGGATAAGCCTTCAGATCCAAGCTCCAAATCCAGTTGCAAACATCAGAAACTGATAATCACCCAAAGCCCTCTCCTCTCCACCTTGTGGCCACCCTCTCCCGTCTTTCCTCTGCAAGAAGATAGAACAGATTAGCTCATTCGATAATTTTCCTCATAAAAATCACAAGGATATATAGGGCAACAAATAGATGAACATATGACAAGAATGCCCATGATAAAAATCCCTCACAACCACACCTAAACAAGTAGAGATGCCCTAGGGGTATAGGGGTCCAAGAGGGGACCAAATGGATTGGGTTTGATAAGGTTCGAAAGGCTTACGAAAAACTCGATCTGGTTCGCCCAAAACAAGTGTCGACTCTTAGAGTCGACACTTGTTGTAGGGTGTTCTACCAGCGATGAAGAAAAACCACCCAGGACATAAGTGTCGACTATCTGAGTCGACACTTTTTCTCAAGAGTTCTGTTAGCCACAAAAACAACACACAGGACAAAAAGTGTCGACTCTCAGAGTCGACACTTTCTGTTTGGTTTGATAAAACAACACAAAACTAGAGCAAGGGGAAAAAAGTGACGACTCTGTGAGTCGACACTTTTTCTGACATGAATGAAAAATAATAATAAAACCAATTGAAAACCCAATTTTCCACATTCAAACATTAAAATCAAATAACCATGCATTGAAACGAAGTATTAGCTCACTTTAAACCACATTCCATCATGTGGTAATGTGAATGGGTTGAGCATCTTGTAAGCCCAAAAGAATTTTCATTTTGATAAAACATGAGACTCTTTGATAGCTTCAAAACCAAGTATATGCATGAAAGCATTTTCAAGCCAACAAATCCTCAAGTAAGAATGCAGTCATTTAAACATGATTTTTTGCCATACATGAGACTCATTCAACCCAACTACATAAATACTCATGTGAAGCAAGTTAAGACCCAAGAATCCCATTGAGCAATATGCAATGTGAGAGGAGTTTAAAACACTTTTATAGCTTGACTGACATTAGAAGAACATGCATGGAAAACATCAAAATGTGAACAAGAGGTATATGCATGTTAGCCCATTCATGTTTTTGAAGAGCTAATGAAATGAAAACACAAGTCTTGGCTTGGCTTTTAGACAACATTCAAAAGCAACATTCCAGAATCCAAGGTTCAAGAACAAAAAGTCATACGCTTAACCAAGGTGTCTTAACCAAAGTGTGATCATAATGATTCCAAATATGTCAAACTATCAAGTTCAGACCTTCATGTGCAAAATGCAGAAAAAGATGAAGCATGCAATCCAAGGTAAGCCCGAATTTCATCGACCTACCAATCAAGCCATTCATAAACAATGTTCAAGAATAAATGCAGCATAAGAAGTGTCGACACCCAGTGTCGACACTGTTTCAAGAGAGTTCGAGTTCTTAAAAAGCCAAATCATTTGAAAGCACACTTAAATGCACAGTTTCCCTCATGAACAATATGCATGAGCCACAATCATTATATTGAAGAACTAGTGAAAATAAGCTCATGAAAGACTCATGCAATTCAATCCTATAAAGTAACTTGCAAAACAAGATATCAACATATAAGCTCACTCTACACACATGCAACGCACATAATATTTTGTTATCATCAAAACCATTATCAAAGACAAAGAGGGAGTGCAACGAACCCAACATTCATAAATTTCATCACATGTCGTTTCCAATTCTTCATAGTCACCAAGTGCAAATGGATGTCGTGGTGGAGGCGTGTTGATGGGTGGAGGTGGTGTATGTTGATATGAAGGATTTTGTGGATGTGAATGCGCAGGCGGGGGGTCATGTGAAAGAGTGTGGTGAATGGGTGGTCGGCGGACGACATCCACTTCATCGTAAAAACATGGAAGAACATATTGCTCACTCATATTCTCAATGCCATACTTATCTCTTATCTCCTTCCAATCTTTCTCCATTTTAGTAATGTTATCCATGAAAGGATGAAGGGGATTGACTTGAGGAGGAGGAGGAGGCGGTCGCGTACTTGTGACCGTCTTTGATTGTTCCTCTATTTGATCAATTTTGTCAATGAGAGCTTGTTGGAGGGGTGTGACTCGTGAAGTAGAGAGTCAGCTTTGAGACTTTGGAAGGGAGGCTTGACATGGAGGCCTCGAAGGAGAATGGGAGTGAGGCTTGCCCATCGAATGACCCGGTCGGACCAAGGTACGCGGGACAGCCAGATTTTGGGGCCGCGAGGGATGCTGAAATGAGGGCGATGGTTGGCCCACGTGGTCCTTAAAGGGAAAAGCATGAGGACCACCTATGGTGCATGAACGACCCTTGGGAGAAGGAGAAGTAGATCCCCCCTTAATGACAGCCTGGATGGCTTCAAGTTGTTGAGGGCTGAGAGAGTCGATGTGAGAAGCTAGGACATCCAAGGCATAGGGAACACAAGTGGAGGGAAAGCTCCCCTGGCAGTGGCCTGCACTTCGTATGAGGACTCAGGGATTTGATCATTGTCCAGAGTGTGGATACGATCATAGGACGAAACAGGGTGAGACTCCACATAGAAGTCGCGATGAGAGTGACAGAGATGAGGGGTATGTGATGAATCAAAGTGACCATCCTCATGGTCATAAAAAGTGTAACTAGGCATGGTAAACACTTTACCAGAACACAACATCATGATGAAATCAAACAATGTGCTCACAAACAATTTGGCAGAGATTATCAAGCAAGTGGATGTTTACGCTAAATTTAGAGTTTCCTTGTATGAGTTAGATGATTTTTAAAAAATTCACAAATTCACTCAACAAGGTAGGACCCTAGTTCTAGTTTTGATTTGACTTCATGCCAACTAGGATTTCACACTCCCACCATGTGTAGGTCAACTATCTTCGAGGCACTTTGGTGGTACAACCAGCCCAGTGAACGAAGAGGGAATCCTTCGATGTCAGAGACATACGGAGGTCCCGATAAAGGAGATTCTAGTCCGTTGAGAGGAATTCCCGAACGGAGAGTCCTTCCTTCAGCATGAGGGGGTAATCCATAGAAAAGTAAAAAAAGAGGGGAAGAGTGCTATGCAAATGCAGTGTTGTAGGACAAAGATGAACAATACAAACAGACCACGAAGAACAGCAATTATACAGAACACAAGGGTTTTGAACAACAATTATATCTAGATATGGCAATCAACTTAAAATTAAATTGCTTAAAATCTGATCTCCTTTTCAAAACAACGCAAACCTCTCATGAAATCACAGGGCACTGTGGGGAAGTGCACGTGGTGCACGAGTGATGAAATCAATAAGTGCTACTTGGAGCACAACTGCAGTGCGCGCGGGCGCAACAAGGAGGGGCACACATGGGTGCAGAGTGGAGGGGCACACGTGGGTGCCAAAAGTACAAGGGTAACCAAAAGGTAAGCAAAAGACGTCCCACCGTGATCACCAAGAGATGTGAACGAGGTCACGTGAACTGGAGAAGGGAAAGACACACACGCGCGATGGGATATGAAATGATATGAAACGGGATGAGCGAGACCACCGCAGGAGATTGCTCTCCGGAACGGGGTGAAAATGGGGCATGCACGGAAAGGAAGAGCCGCATCGGGATGTTACTCACCGGTAGCTTTCACTGAAATAAAAAAAATGGGAAAGGGGAAGTGTTGAATAAAAATGGGAAGGAGAATGAGAGAAAGAGAAATAGCGTAAATTAAACCTGTTATGAGCAATTACTCTCTGCGGGGTTTAGACATGAAATGAAACGATAGAAATGAAAGGTGCACAAATGAAACCTCCGCGAGAAGTTACACTCCGCGGGATTTGAGAACTGGAATGAAAATATAGAAATAGAAATTGCACGAATGAAACCTCCGCGAGAAGTTGGTTCTCCGTGGGATTGTAGAATTGGAATGGAAAGACAGAAATAGAAATTGCACGAATGAAACCTCCACGATAAATTGATTCTCCATAGTATTTTATAACTGAAATTAAATGGGGTGGCAATCAGCCCTTGCACTCTTTTGTCCCTGAGACAGCTATTCCCAACTCCAGGTTACAGTTAGTCACTGCATTATACATCCGACACCCGAAGAAACATAGGTTATGAATACATATCTACCTGCAGACATCATCACTGCTATCATAACCACAAGCCTTTCCCATCTGCAGGATCTGGAGGTATGGTCTCTATCAGCATATGGTCAATGTGTAGTTTCTTCAATCTACAACTCTGTTAGCAACATTAATCAAGATCAGGCTCAACTACCTTGGACCAGGCTTTGGTCTAAATGGCTGCCAACCAGAATTTCAATTTTTTTATGGAAGATTGTTAACAACTGCATCCCCACAGACTATAATGTGCAGGCTTTGGGAATTCAGTTGTGCTCTAAATGCTGTTGTTGCATTCAGTCTCAAAGGGAATCAATGCATCATATTTTCATTGATAGTGACAAAGCCTCTTTTATTTGGTCCTCTCTTTCGGACATGGGGCTATAGTTTGAAGGTTTCTCTTCCAGATCTAGGATCTTCAGTTCGGTTTCCTTGCTTAATCAGAAATCTATGCATGGTCTATTCTCTTTGGCTCTCATTGGATACACCATGTGGGAGCTATGGTCTGCGAGGAATTTGGCAAAATATGAAGACAAGTAAACATCAAAGAATAATCTTCTTCATAGCATCATTATCCAAGCCAAAACAATCTGTGATCTGTCACATTTAAGAGAAGACAATCCCAGCAGGAAGCTGACTCTTTCCCACTTCGGTATAAAAAGAGGCAGCACTAAAAGTCCTAAACTGAAAGTTGTCAAATGGCTCTGTCTCCCATGGCCGCTGCTCAAACTGAATACTGATGGTGCCAGCAAGATTTCAGGAGACTCAGGTGGGGGTGGTCTAATTAGAGATGCCAAAGGTGATATTGTTCTTGCCTTCTCTCATTTCTATGGGGCTTCTAACAGTATCATTGCTGAAGCTAGAGCTCTCTTAGATGGACTCAAATACCTTAGCACGGTTAACTCTCAACCGGCCTTGATTGAATGTGACTCAAAGGTCCTTGTTCAGATCATTAACAAGCAAGCTCATTGCCCATGGACTATTCTTACATATGTCAGAGAAATCAGGGCTCTCCTCAATGAGTGGGACTCAGTTACCCATATCTTTAGAGAAGCAAATGTTGTTGCTGATTTGTTAGCCTCTCTAGCTTGCACCAATAAATGTAATCATTTCTTTTCTTTTCATGAGCTTCCCACGAATATCAAGGGTGCAGCTCGGTTGGATAAGCTAGGTATCCTAGCGTCCGCATCATGTAATATTGTGTTTGATCTTATCAATAAAATTTACCTCCTAGTGGTCCAGTGGTTAAGTGTCTCTTCAGAGGAGCACTCACCAATTTACCTCTAGGCAGGGTTTTCCAAAAAAAAAAAAAAGAAATTAAATGGGGAAGGGCTTTTAGCTGAATTAAAATGGGGAAGGGGACCGCTGTGGGAAATGACACTCTACGGGTTTTAACAGAAATGAATGAAGTGATAGGAACAAAAAGGAAACAAAAGAGTGCGTGTGTGTTAATTATGTGACCACTAGGGACTGAAGACCCCGAAATGAAAGAACAATGTGATTGCTAGGGATCGAAGTCCCCAAAATGGAAGAATGATCGCTTTAACCTCAGGCACGGGAAATAGCGTGGATTCCTTCTTCCTCTTTATTCGGCTAGCCGAAGGAGAGGGCATTCCTTTGGTGGTTACCCTTGCAGGAAAATAAACACCGAGTGGATCATAACAATTGTACCATAGTATCAGTCCCTTATAATGAAAGCTGTGAAATCATGAACAACTACACACCTGGTCGGTGTTATTTAAAACCCCTTTAGGCACAAAGGGTGAAAAAATGAGATGACGAATGAAATGATGTGCAAGAATGGATGAAATAGCGCCCTCAAAGAGGGAAGCATGGTGCGAGTAGAAATGACAAATGATGCATGTAGTGAATGAAAATGAAAAGAATAAAGGGGAATAAAAAGTTTAGGTAGACGTCGAAGGCGGGCTTCGAGGAAGGCTTTGGCGGCACGGGGATGGCGTGAGGACGGCGTGCACTTGGTGCCGATGAAGATATCCTGACCGAAGATTCGGGATTTCGGCAGAATAACCCCTTTACCTAAAATGAACTTTCACAAACTCGGAGAGATTTCTCTAGAGTTTCCCCCTCCCCTTGAAGGATTTATTTGCCTTCAGTTCGTGGGTGGGGGTGACGTGACACCACCTTAGGGGTGGCAGCCAATAGGCCAATGTTGTAATGCCCCAAGATCTGATTCCCAATTTATGGGCATATATATTTTTTCTTTTCTTCCATCGGACCTCAAGACATTACGTCGTACGTATCGCGGAAGCACAGATATATAAACATGCATACATTCGCATGAGAGAGAGAGAAACCATAATTACAAGAAACTTATGTGACATTAGACCATTCATAATCCCAAAATTACACGTCCATTATTCCAAGATAAACATGAGTCCGCATATGCTCGCCACCCCATAACCATACATATAAGAGAGATATTCATCCATTACCTACCCAGACGAAGTATGGACTAGTACTACTCCTCGGCCTCAGCCTCCTCCTCTGCTTCTTTCACTATGTCTCATGAAAACGTGTGTCACAAGGGGTGAGTGTGACGCTTAGTAGGCAGCCTAGTCAAATCGGGGTTAACTCGCATTCATAAATCCAATCAACGTACATAATTCAAGTGTTAACAATATCATAATCCATTCATTATCATTTGCTTAAAATAATTCATATGAGAAAATACATGTTCATTAGCTAACATATAAGATACTCATGCATGCAACAAAACCACGGTGAATGAGTAGTTACACATTATCACATTTTCATGAGGATCACATTTTCGTTATTCATGGAATCGAATAGCTGCCGCAAACACAGGAGGCCCACATACACAATGAACGAAAGAGTATTGCACAGACCCGAGAGAGAACTCCCACCTAGACTCCTGAGGCCCACAACATTCTGTGGCATTACGTATCACCGTCCCACAGAACAATCGGCCGAATCATAGGATTTCAACTAGGGTGTTACGTATCGTCGTCCCCTAGGCTCTTTTACTTCCACGGCGTTACGTATCACCGTCCAACAGAAGGACCGAAGTCCAACCTCACAGAATGTTGTTGTTTTCTATTCATAACATTCACATCGTATTCGCATTCACATTCGTACTCATTTTTTTCAAATATTGGTATAATACTTTATCATAACAAGCATGCTTCCGAATGGTTTAAGTGGATAAATCACAGACATAAGCTTACTTGATGTGGAATAGAGCATGATAAGGTTACTGTATAAAAGAGGACATGTTTATTTCTAGGCTACACATGCATAGAAAATGACTTATCACTACACGTACAAACTTTTTGTGAGCATGAAATCTTTATAGTGAGGTACTAACTTAGTCTTCTATCATTTTCTAATTTTTAAGATTTTTATGAATTAAAATGCCTGTTCAAAACTCTTTTTTTTAGAAGTTTCTGGAAACTAGGACAGAGCCCAGGTGCATCGACCTTACCATGGACCTGCAGTGACCTATCTAGAGACTACACTACATGTGCATCGACCTATCCAGGGACCTGCACTGACCTGTCCAGAGACTGCACCACAGGTGCATCGACCTTACCATTGACCGGCACTGACCTGTCCAGACACTGCACTACATGTGCATCGACCTTACCATGGACCTGCTCTGACCTGCCCAGAGACTACACTTGTAGCAACCCTGATAAATTTAAAAGGAATAAATAAATCAAAATAGATTAAAAGATTTAATAAATAAACGAAAAAGCTGGAATAAAAATAATTAAAACCCTGATGAAAATAACGCCTCAAATATAGGCGCTACTTTAAAATAAAACGCCCTTACCGAAGGCGTGTTTTGAGAAAGGACGCCCACACGTCAAGGCGTCAAATTTCAAACGACCAAAATAAATAAAAAGGGCAAGATAGCGTAACGTCCCTTGCATGGACGCGTTTCAACAAGAAACGACGCTTGACAAGGCGTCAATTTAAATTCGACGCCCTGACCTAGGTCGCTAATTCAGTTTGAGTTTCGTTCGACCCAGGAGTCTATCCAAGGTAAGATGATAACTATGAGAAAGAGTTCGAATGTAGTAATAACTCTAATATGGAAGTATTGCTTCCAATCAAACACTAACTCTATTAGGATTCTAGAAATCCTATAAATAACCTACTGCTTGAACCGAGAACGCTATTTGGCATTCGGACTCTTCTAAGGTACGTAAAGAACAACATGTTCTTTTCTTTACTCTGTCTATCGAATTTGTGAAGAATACTGAAGATTCTTCATCTATTTTCTGATTACAGGTTGAAAGCTTCTGTCATCTGAAGAACGGGTAAGTTCTTCTCCTTCCTTCTTTACCTTATGTTAGTTCTTACGAAGAGTAATACCTTCGTTTTTCTACAGGTTGCCTGTAGAAGTGAAACCGATCGATTGAAGAATTGAGGGTTCTTCATCCACGTACATCATCTGCAACTTCTCCTTCATCTTCTTCTTCCGGTGATCGCTCTGCTACAGACAGAGCATCGTCTCTTCACCAGATCTTTCACGTTAATCATCAAAAAGGTAGGATTTTCTCATGGAACGTAGCCCAAACTACCATATAACTATAGATAATTATCATCGGTAGTTCATGCATATAGTTTTCATGCGTTCTGGTTATTTTCTACGGAATTTTTGAAAGAAACGACCCTAACAAGGGCGTTAATTTAAAAGACACGACCATGCCCAGGTCGTCAATTCCAGATTTGACGCCCTGCACACGGACGTTAATTCCTGTTAATTAATAAATAGCATGTTTAAAAATTAATTATCAATGCAAACATGATTCTAAATTAATGCATGGTCAATTTCTTGTAATCCTGCTATTTTCTGGTCCGGACTATATACCATGTTCCTGAAATATTCATTACCTCGAAATTTGTAAAATTGTGAATTCACGACCTTGACCAGGTCATCTCTTGTTTAACTAACGCCCCAGACTAGGGCGTCATTTTCCTGGTAAAGCCCCTACCCAAGGCGCGTTTTCAACGAAATTACGGATTTTAATATCCTGTAAAATAGCAATATTGGAAAGGACGACCTCTTTATATGTCGTCAAATTTAATATAAACGTCCCTGATTAAGGCGTTAATTTTATGAAAAATGACTTTATCAGAGTCGCTACTTTCTGCATTACTGATTTTTTTCCGATTACTGTTATCCGAGGGTTTCACTATATGTATATATATATATGTAGGCACTATTACTCCACTCCGTGAGTATAGTCCCACGTTTCATGATGTTTTATCGATCACCCTCAACTCTCATTGACATACAAGCTCTCCATTGGACATTCCGTTCCTTTGGACTAGCGAGTTAGTCATAGAGACCTCCGTAAGACTCCTCGTACCTTGGATTCCCTCAAGGTCGACTGAGCTGGTTGTACCCTAAAAACCCATTACACTATTGAATGACATGTCACTCTAAAGAAACATGGTATACCGGCCCTTATGATATGCAAAGAGTATATCATGAGAATTCTTAATGGGATGATGATATCATGCCATTTGTTGATGTTCTTGTGGACCTCAATTCTATAATAAGAATGAGGGTATCTTACCTTTGATGTACTGTTCATGTGGACCTCAATTCTATATAAAGAATATCCATACTTGTTTGTCATGGTACCCGAGTTAAGGGAATCTAATTCCACCTAGTTTCATCGTTCATCGTGATTGTACCGTTGTTATCGCCTATCTATGTCCAATATCATATTTTTGGACCCCATTCTCTCAAAGTTATCCTACGTGTCTACAAGCTTAAATTGTTAAAATTCCCTATTGGCTATATATATACAAGAGTGGATGTCAAATATACATGATAAATGCCTGCGCATATAGGACCCGATCTGGTCTTGGGAGGAGCACCCGAAAGTACTTGTGCCCATGGGAGTTGAATGATAAGGTATCTGGCATTATACCGAGTGCATGACTAGCTTGATTGGACATTCCACACAAATCTTGTACTTGACTCGTACTTGACTTGACATGAATTTCGTGACCCGAGAAAGGGTAACTACTTGCTTGCTTGATACATGATAGCCAAAGTTCTTGACATGACTTGCTAAGAAGTACTTACTTGAATATCTTGTCATCTTTTTCTTGAAAACTCATGACTAGTTCATCTTGCTGTCTTGCTTGATAAATTCTCTATCTTGTCGTTTTATGCGAGCATGCATCGCTATAGTGCATTCATGAAAGATGTAACTACTTAAACCCTTGCTAGTTCCTGAGATATAATTTCCTACTAAGCGTTCGCTCACTCCGTGTTTGTCCCTTACTTTTCAGGTAATTCCGACGACGAGGGAAGTCAATCGGATGGGAATGGTCAAGAGTGAAAGAGCTAGAGCTTTTCCAAGTGTCATCTAGTCTTTTTCCTATTTTCTTGAGTCAACTATGTACTTTTCCTTTTTAATTGAATAGAGTATTGGATTTGTAATAGTCTATCCATTATGAAATAAAGGATTGGGTTATCTTTCTATTTTGCGCATCTCTGTTTTGGTGTCGAATACACTACTACTCTGATTGACATGATTGATATAAACTCGTCGCGCATATCCGAGTATCTTCCGCGCTCGGGGCGTGACAGTTTTTGTGGTATCAGAGCCTAGGGTATTCAATTCCTAGGAAAACCCAAGTCCAAGGATATGTTTAAACCTTTAACCAGTGAGATTGGGTAGAACCAAGGGTTAAAGTTAACATAGTATAGGAATCTTTAAATACAATCACATATTAACCTAGTTATGGTAATTGTAGGATAATGGCTGCCGAACGTGCTCAATGGCGCAACATGCAGCGTACCCTTCAAGGCATGACTCAAGTGCTGTAACAAGTAGCACAAGGAGGTGGACAACGAGCAGGAAGTCTCCACCAGACTTTTAAGAACATGAACCCACCCAAGTTCACGGGTTCTACTGATCCAGATGACGCTGAACACTGGATTAGGGAGATAGAATGTATATTCCGTGTTATGCAATGCACGGATCAGGATAAAGTTTTATTAGCTACTTTTTAGTTAGAAAGGGATGCTAGATGCTGGTGGGAATCAATAGAGGCTACTATAAATCAAGATCAGGTATCGTGGGAAGAATTCGTTGAACACTTCAACGTGAAATATTTCTCGGACGGAGTTCAGGAAAAGAAGGCTGCAGAATTTGTTGCATTAAAGCAACGATCTTTGTCAGTGGCCGAGTATGAGGCCCAATTCTCTAGATTGTCTCGATACGCTAAGCATCTAGTTAGCACCGAGAAAATGAAAGCTAGGAGGTTTCTTAATGGGCTCAGGCCCCAAGCTATTACTCAACTGGCGCCGATGGACATTCAAGTCTACTCAGAGATAGTACGCCGAGCTCAACTATTAGAAGATGCCACGGAACTGTCTGATAGGATTCGTGGTAAGGATAAGAAGGAACAAGTTACAGGTTCGGGTTCCTTTAAACCCAACTTCAAGAAAAGGCCTAGCAATGGAGGGGCATCCTCACAAGACCAAAAGTTCAAGAAGACCAAGCCCTTCTCTATCACCACTACCTCTCCAAATACAGTGAGCAAGCATTGTGATAAAGCGGGTCATAGAGCAGAAGAATGCTGGAGGAAACTAGGAGCATGTCTCCGTTGTGGGAGTCGTGAGCATCGGATTCCCGATTGCCCATTACTTAGCAATCAAGCCGTTGACGGGAAGCGCCCAGTAACCAAGAATGCTCGTCTTCATGCAATCAAGGAGACCGAGCAAGTAGAAGGAGGCGGCTTAGTGAAAGGTATATTGAAAGTTTGTTCCAGGAATGCATATGTCTTAATTGATACTGGTGCATCGCATTCTATTGTTTCTAAGAAGTTTGCTGACCCATTACCCCTAGAACCGGAATGGATAAAGTTAGTTTTGTCTACTCCCCTGGATGATGAGACTGATATTACACATCATTACCAAAACTGTGAGGTATTGATTCATGGTCAAAATCTCCCTATTGATCTCATATGTTTAGATCTGAAATAGTATGATGTTATACTAGGGGCTGATTGGTTATCCAAGTATCAGGCAACGGTTGATTGCCGCAATAGTAAGGTTACATTCAAGGAATTTCCAGAACTAATATTTACTAGCCCCAAGAGTCGGAGTAAATCCCCTCTTATTTCAGCTCTCCGAGCTAGCAAGCTCATCAGGAAAGGATGTACATCTTTCCTTGCCTTTGTCACAGTTAAAGAAGCTAAGGAAGCTAAGCTAGAAGACATTCCAGTAGTACAAGAATTTCCGGACGTATTTCTGAAAGATTTGTCGGGATTACCCCCGCAAAGAGAAGTGGCCTTCACCATCGACTTAGTCCCTGGTGCTGGTCCGATTTCAAAGGTACCTTATAGGATGTCACCTGCTGAACTCAAGGAATTAAAGGAGCAATTGATGGAACTCATTAAGAAAGGATTCATTAGATCAAGTACTTCCCCGTGGGGAGCGCCTGTATTATTTGTAAAGAAGAAAGACGGATCCATGAGGTTATGCGTCGACTATCGACAATTGAATCATCTCACTATCAAGATCAAGTATCCACTGCCGAGAATCGATGAATTGTTTGATCAAATTTTAGGATCCATGTACTTTTCCAAAATTGATCTTAGGTCCGGATATCACCAACTAAGAATCAAGGACGAGGATATTCATAAAACCGCATTCAGAAGCAGGTATGACCATTATGAATTTGTTGTTATGCCTTTCGGACTAACGAATGCCCCTGCTGCCTTTATGCAGTTAATGAATAGTATATTCAGGCCTTATTTAGATCAATTCGTAGTGGTCTTTATTGATGATATATTGATTTATTCCAAGACCAAGGAAGAGCATGAGGAACATTTGAGGATTGCATTACAAATATTGAGGACAAATCAATTATATGCAAAACTTAGCAAGTGTGAATTCTGGATTGAAGAAGTGACTTTTCTCGGACATGTTATATCAAAGGATGGCTTGTCTGTAGACCCATCAAAGGTTGAAGCTGTAAGGAACTGGGAAAGACCGACCAATGCTAGCGAGATCCGAAGTTTCTTAGGTCTTGCCGGCTATTACAGGCGATTCATCAAGGATTTCTCTAAAATTGCCGTGCCACTTACAAGGTTAACTCGCAAGGAGATTCGTTATGAATGGGATGAGGAATGTGAGAGAAGCTTCCAAACTCTCAAGGATCATCTTACTACAGCTCCTATCTTAGCATTACCAATTGAAGGAGAAAAGTTCGAGGTATACACTGATGCTTCTGGCATTGGCCTCGGGTGTGTTCTAATGCAACAAGGGAAGGTTATAGCCTACTCTTCTCGTCAATTAAAGAAGCATGAAGAGAACTACCCCGTCCATGACTTAGAATTGGCCGCGGTAGTATTTGCACTAAAAATATGGAGACATTATCTTTATGGAGTACAGTTTACTGTATACTCCGATCACAAGAGTCTCAAATATCTTTTCTCACAGAAGGAACTAAATATGAGGCAAAGACGATGGCTGGAATATCTCAAGGACTTCGACTTCAATATACAATATCATCCCGGAAAGGGTAATCATGTAGCAGATGCCCTTAGTCGAAAGCCGAGAGCACTGTTAGCCAATTGTCTGATTCAAGAATGGAAATTGCTGGAACAATTCTCTGAACTCAATATAAGCATGGACACGGACCCTAGATGTGTCACATTATCTCATGTAAGCATACAGTCAGATTTATTATCTGAGATACAAGCACTTCAGGATGATGATCCTACATTAGTAGAAATCAAGGGCAGATTAAAAGGACAATCGGATTTCCAATTAACTTCTGAGGGAAGATTAATGTTCAAGAATAGAACTTGTATACCGGACTGCCCAGAATTGAAAAAGAAGATCTTAGATGAAGCTCACAGATCAATGTATACGATTCATCCTGGATCTACCAAGATGTACCAAGATGTGAAAAGAAATTTTTGGTGGCCCAACATGAAAAGAGAAATAGCGGACTATGTATCACGCTGTCTCACATGCCAACAAGTCAAGGCGGAACACCAAAAGCCTGCTGGAAAGCTACATCCTCTAGATATCCCTAAATGGAAGTGGGAGGATATTGGTATGGATTTCATCATGGGTTTATCTAAATCAAAAAGAGGACATGATGGAATATGGGTTATCATTGACCGATTGACTAAATCAGCGCATTTCTTGCCAATCAAGAGTCGATGGTCAGTTGATGTCTTAGCTGCACTATACATCAAGGAAATAGTCAGATTACATGGTATTCCTGTTTCAATCGTGTCTGACAGAGATCCCCATTTTACTTCTCATTTTTGGAAAGGACTACAACATTCGTTGGGGACGAGACTTAATTTTAGTACAACCTTTCATCCTCAAACAGATGGTCAGACCGAGAGAACAAATCAAGTAGTTGAAGATATGCTTAGAGCATGCATCACTAATTTTGATGGAAACTGGCCTGATCACTTGCCTCTGGTCAAATTTGCATACAATAATAGCTACCAAGCTAGTATACAAATGGCACCTTTCGAAGCTTTATACGGAAGGAGTTGCCGATCACCCTTGTGCTGGAATGAAGTTGGAGAGAAACAACTGTTAGGTCCAGACATGGTAAGGGATACAACTGAGAAGATACGAGTAATCAGGGAAAGATTGCAAGTAGCTCAGACAAGGCAAAAGGCTTATGCCGACACAAGAAGAAGAGATCTCGAATTCCAAATTGGAGATCATGTATTTCTCAAGATATCGCCTGGACGTGGAATACGAAGATTTGGTGTTAAAGGCAAGCTTACACCAAGATTTATCGGACCTTTTGAGATACTGGAAAGAGTTGGCGAGGTTGCTTATCGCATCGCATTGCCCCCTCAACTGTCCGAAGTACATGATGTGTTCCACATATCTATGTTGAAGAAGTATGTACATGACCCATCACATATTATTGAATATGGAGACCTAGTGATCCAGAAAGATTTCACGTATGAGCAGAAGCCTATGAAGATCTTAGATCGAGAAGTACGAACCCTAAGGAATAAGGTTATTCCCATGCTAAAAGTACAATGGAATAAGAATTCAGAACATGAAGCTACATGGGAGACCGATGAATCTATGAGGAAACAATTTCCAGATTTATTTTAGAAGGTACGTACTCTACACTCTCCAAATACAAATATATGATATGGAATTTGGGGACCAAATTCTTTTTAAGTGGGGGAGGGTGTAGCAACCCTGATAAATTTAAAAGGAATAAATAAATCAAAATAGATTAAAAGATTTAATAAATAAACGAAAGAGCCTGGAATAAAAATAATTAAAACCCTGATGAAAATAACGCCTCAAATATAGGCGCTACTTTAAAATAAAACGCCCTTACCGAAGGCGTGTTTTGAGAAAGGACGCCCACACGTCAAGGCGTCAAATTTCAAACGACCAAAATAAATAAAAAGGGCAAGATAGCGTAACGTCCCTTGCATGGACGCGTTTCAACAAGAAACGACGCTTGACAAGGCATCAATTTAAATTCGACGCCCTGACCTAGGTCGCTAATTCAGTTTGAGTTTCGTTCGACCCAGGAGTCTATCCAGGGTAAGATGATAACTATGAGAAAGAGTTCAAATGTAGTAATAACTCTAATATGGAAGTATTGCTTCCAATCAAACACTAACTCTATTAGGATTCTAGAAATCCTATAAATAACCTACTGCTTGAACCGAGAACGCTATTTGGCGTTCGGACTCTTCTAAGGTACGTAAAGAACAACATGTTCTTTTCTTTACTCTGTCTATCGAATTTGTGAAGAATACTGAAGATTCTTCATCTATTTTCTGATTACAGGTTGAAAGCTTCTGTCATCTGAAGAACGGGTAAGTTCTTCTCCTTCCTTCTTTACCTTATGTTAGTTCTTACGAAGAGTAATACCTTCATTTTTCTACAGGTTGCCTGTAGAAGTGAAACCGATCGATTGAAGAATTGAGGGTTCTTCATCCACGTACATCATCTGCAACTTCTCCTTCATCTTCTTCTTCCGGTGATCGCTCTGCTACAGACAGAGCATCGTCTTTTCACCAGATCTTTCACGTTAATCATCAAAAAGATAGGATTTTCTCATGGAACGTAGCCCAAACTACCATATAACTATAGATAATTATCATCGGTAGTTCATGCATATAGTTTTCATGCGTTCTGGTTATTTTCTACGGAATTTTTGAAAGAAACAACCCTAACAAGGGCGTTAATTTAAAAGACACGACCATGCCCAGGTCGTCAATTCCAGATTTGACGCCCTGCACACAGACGTTAATTCCTGTTAATTAATAAATAGCATGTTTAAAAATTAATTATCAATGCAAACATGATTCTAAATTAATGCATGGTCAATTTCTTGTAATCCTGCTATTTTCTGGTCCTGACTGTATACCATGTTCCTGAAATATTCATTACCTCGAAATTTGTAAAATTGTGAATTCACGACCTTGACCAGGTCGTCTCTTGTTTAACTAACGCCCCAGACTAGGGCGCCGTTTTCCTGGTAAAGCCCCTACCCAAGGCGCGTTTTCAACGAAATTACGGATTTTAATATCCTGTAAAATAGCAATATTGGAAAGGATGACCTCTTTATATGTCGTCAAATTTAATATAAATGCCCCTGATTAAGGCGTTAATTTTACGAAAAATGACTTTATCAGAGTCGCTACTTTCTGCATTACTGATTTTTTTCCGATTGCTGTTATCCGAGGGTTTCACTATATGTATATATATATATGTAGGCACTATTACTCCACTCCGTGAGTATAGTCCCACGTTTCATGATGTTTTATCGATCACCCTCAACTCTCATTGACATACAAGCTCTCCATTGGACATTCCGTTCCTTTGGACTAGCGAGTTAGTCATAGAGACCTCCGTAAGACTCCTCGTACCTTGGATTCCCTCAAGGTCGACTGAGCTGGTTGTACCCTAAAAACCCATTATACTATTGAATGCCATGTCACTCTAAAGAAACATGGTATACCGGCCCTTATGATATGCAAAGAGTATATCATGAGAATTCTTAATGGGATGATGATATCATGCCATTTGTTGATGTTCTTGTGGACCTCAATTCTATAATAAGAATGAGGGTATCTTGCCTTTGATGTACTGTTCATGTGGACCTCAATTCTATATAAAGAATGTCCATACTTGTTTGTCATGGTACCCGAGTTAAGGGAACCTAATTCCACCTAGTTTCATCGTTCATCGTGATTGTACCGTTGTTATCGTCTATCTATGTCCAATATCGTATTTTTGGACCCCATTCTCTCAAAGTTATCCTACGTGTCTACAAGCTTAAATTGTTGAAATTCCCTATTGGCTATATATATACAAGAGTGGATGTCAAATATACATGATAAATGCCTGCGCATATAGGGCCCGATCTGGTCCTGGGAGGAGCACACGAAAGTACTTGTGCCCATGGGAGTTGAATGATAAGATATCTGGCATTATACCGAGTGCATGACTAGCTTGATTGGACATTCCACACAAATCTTGTACTTGACTCGTACTTGACTTGACATGAATTGCGTGACCCGAGAAAGGGTAACTACTTGCTTGCTTGATACATGATAGCCAAAGTTCTTGACATGACTTGGTAAAAAGTACTTGCTTGAATATCTTGTCATCTTTTTCTTGAAAACTCATGACTAGTTCATCTTGCTGTCTTGCTTGATAAATTCTCTATCTTGTCGTTTTATGCGAGCATACATAGCTATAGTGCATTCATGAAAGATGTAACTACTTAAACCCTTGCTAGTTCCTGAGATATAATTTCCTAATGAGCGTTCGCTCACTCCGTGTTTGTCCCTTACTTTTCAGGTAATTCCGGCGACGAGGGAAGTCAATCAGATGGGAATGGTCAAGAGTGAAAGAGCTAGAGCTTTTCCAAGTGTCATCTAGTCTTTTTCCTATTTTCTTGAGTCAACTATGTACTTTTCCTTTTTAATTGAATAGAGTATTGGATTTGTAATAGTCTATCCATTATGAAATAAAGGATTGGGTTATCTTTCTATTTTGCGCATCTCTATTTTGGTGTCGAATACACTACTACTCTGATTGACATGATTGATATAAACTCGTCGCGCATATCTGAGTATCTTCCGCGCTCGGGGCGTGACAACACTACATGTGTATCGACCTTACCATGGACCTGCACTGACCTGTCCAGGCACTACACTACATGTGCATCGACCTTACCATGGACATGCATTGACCTGTCCAGAGAGTATACTGCATGTGCATCGACCTTACCATGGACTTGCACCGACCTGTCCAGAGACTGCACTACATGTGCATCTACCTTACCATGGACCTGCACTGACCTGTCCAGAGACTGCACTACATGTGCATCGACCATACTATGGACCTGCACTGACCTCTCTAGAGACTACACTACATGTGCATCGACCTTATCATGGACTTGCACTGACCTGTCCAGAGGCTGCCCCCATGTGCATCGACCTATCTAGGGACCTTACACATCGATAGAGACTCAGAGGAAACTTAGGAAAGCCCGTAACTTGATGGAAAAAAAAAGAAAATGAATATGGTGGTCGATCCCACATACCCTTAGTCCCTCTTTGAAGTATAGAAAATATTTTTAAATCGTTCTAATGCATCATTGACCCCTAAAATTTGAGGTTAGGTGCCCACCTTTGAAATGTTAGACTGACGATCTGGGGATGAGTTCCACACCCCAGATCCACCTTAAGCTTTTCCTTTCGATCCGGGGATGAGATCCACACCCCAGATCCTCCCAAGACTTCGTCCGTCATCCTAGGAATTGCAGGTTCACCCTCCTACGCAAGGCCAAGGTCCCTCACCTCTCTTTCTTACTCAAGAGGAACCGTAGGTGGTAGATAATTGAAAATAGGTGTCGCTAAAGGCTTACTACCCATGAAACCTACCTCCTTATATAGATTTCAAGGCTCCCAAGAGCTTTTGCCATGTCTTACAAGGCTCAGTTCAGCCCCCAAGGTCACTGGTTGAAGAGGAATTAATGCCATGCACCTCCTCAGTTTGAACAAAGGTGACCCTTCGTCTACCCGGTCATAGATGTGAGTGGGTGCGCTTTTCTATTAGGATTTTGATAGACGAGAAGACAGATGTAGAAGGGGGGGATGAATATGTCTGTCTAATAAAAAATTGTTTGCCAAACGAAAAACTGAGAGCTAGTCTATGAACAGATAGCAACAATAAGGAACGATAGCTCTCACACACTTAACGGAGCACAGCTCAAATAGAGAGAGTGCACACGAAGATCTGAAAGTAGATCACGATGACGAATGCTAACTCAGGAGAAAGCAAGTAGAAGACAAATAAAACAGTGGAAAGATTAACCAGCGGAGAGATTCAATCAGATTCAGAAGGGAATTAAAAAGAGCAAACAGACAAACACCACACAAGTAGTTTTATAGTGGTTCGGCCAGATCCAAGATCTGCCTACGTCCACTCCTTCACTCGAACCGAGTGAGGTTCTCTTGCTTAAACAAATCAAAAGCCACCGCAGACTTAGTCTACAACAGAGGCTATCTAACAGCTTGCCGTGAGTGAGACAAATCTCTCAACCCAGGTCCTGTACCCCACAAAACCTGCTCCCTAGACTTGCAAACCCCAAGCCCAGAACCGGAGAAATTTTCCTCCCTTCCTCTGAATCAGAGGGAACCCACGAGTGACCCCAGGTCACTCACAACCGGAGACAATGTCTCCATTCCCCCAAGAGTACTCGGAGGGGGACAGAAAACAAAAATTGGAAAGCGAGGATCAATGAAAACAGTGAACGGAAAATAAAGACAGAATATAGCTCCAATGAAGCATGTTCAGATGCAACGGCCGGCTGCTCTCAAATCTTCTTTTCTTTCTCTCTTTCTTTAGGTGCTACTCCTTTTTTCGAGTGGGATTCTCACATAGAGGAGCTCTCGCAGTTTTTTGCAGCTTTCAGCACCCTTCATCGAAGGGCAAAGCAACCTTTTATAGAACAGGGGCTTCGTAATGACAGAAAACCTAGTGACCTCTGATTGTTCTACTTAGCATACTGAACATTCTTTTGGAATCCTCCGAGAACGACGTGCCATCCTTTCTTGGATCACGTTCCCATCATTATCAGAGTTCTGCCATATGGACATGCCTTTTCGTGCCAAAAGAATCCGCACGTGTGATGGGCGTAGGCATAACATCTGAGGTGTTGGGTGAAATTCCTCATATACCCCTTTCAAGTGTTAAAGTGGTTACGTGCCATTCACCTGCTGTGCCATAATAGGTCTAACTCACGTGACTGCATGCTTTTACTTCAGTGTCACTGCTGTCAACCTAGTGTTCACTCAGGCATTTCATCAACCACCTTATGTATGTGAATTTGCAATATGCATGGACCTGATCTTGTATGATTGACTAGTATCATCATCCTTACTAGGCAGAACTGAAGTAGCTGCACCGACCTTCCACATGTGCACAAACCTTGTTAGTTGATTTTTATACATTTGAATATGTTGATGCACTGACCTTGTAATACTCATGTGCTCAGACCTTGTCTTGTACATGTGCATCGACCTTCATGCACAAGGTATATGTGCACTGACCTTGTAATACACATGTGCTCAGACCCTTGCTAGCAGTTTGGAAAAGTTGCACGGACCTTATATGCAAGAGAGTAAAAGAGGCATCGACCTTATGTGCTGACTAAAAAAAATGTGCACCGACCTTTCTTCATGTGCGTTGAGGTAGCATCGACCTTAGTTCTTCAAGTGCACTGACCTTGGTATGAAAGTGTGACAATGTGCACCGACCTTGTAATCTTGAAATCACCAAGGTACATCGACCTTTGTTCTGTGTTACCAAGATGTGCCTCGACCTTAGTCCTATGCAGACTGGATGTGCACCGACCTTGCTTCTTTACCCGTGGCAGCTACACCGACCTTACTTCTTAGTTGCAACGACCTTGCTTCTGAGGTTGCTGAGGTGCATTGACCTTTCTTTTGTGAAGACTGAGGTAGCATCGATCTTAACTGTATTTGCACCGTCTTGAATAGTATGTGCACCGACCTGAGGTTGCTACCCCAGTCATACAAGCATTGACGTTAGTATCCATGTGTTCAGTGTTCTACATTAGCATCGACCTTAGTTAGAAGCACATACACACTAGCGTCGACCTTAGTGAGTAGGCATACGCACTAGCATCGACCTTACTATTATGTGCATAGACTTTATGAACAAAGCAGACAGTATGAGCATCAACCTGATTAAGTTTTATGAATCATGAAAATGCATCAATCTGAAAATGCAAAGATCATGCAATTGATTACAAGGACAGAATGTTATGATTATGCACCGACTTGTTAACATGTATGCACCGACTTGTAATTAGCAGAACATGACTTCATGCAAGTGCACTGACTCCAATGCACAGTCTCATGAGTACTTATGGTGTTGCACATCATCAAAACTACAGGAATATAACAATCTCCCCCTTTTTGATGATGGCAACACCATGAGTCAATCATTATGCTCATAACAACAGAACGAATGTTCCTAACATGAAGTATGTTCCTTATGTTCAATGAATGTTCCTGACATGCAGTCATACTGACTCCCCCTGACAATGACAATCTACTGGTTCCTGGTCCCCATAATGACTCATGCCCTGATCCATTCTCCCCCTTTGACATCATCAAAAGGAATGGAGAGAGAAAAGGTGCTGCTAAGCAAGCAAGATGATATACAGTAAATTCACAATGTAGAATGCCTCATCTCCATCTCTTAAAAGATTAAGTAAAAGAATGAAATTAAGCTTAAGTTCTTAAAGTCTCATAACCATGAGAGACACAGAGTAAGTGTGAAGATTACCAACGTACATAAATAATAAGGAATACCAAGGTTGAATAGTTATGTAAAGAGAGATCTTTCTAAACACCGTACTGATCAAACTTCTAGATACAAATCCACTGCAAATTGATTTAAAGGTATTGAGGACAGACAGTCTACCATTCATTTCTGAGACAGAGGGGTTGACAAATATATCTTTTCTGAGCAGCGTAATTGCCATGAGTAATTGTGGTAAATCACACATTGTTTCATGAGGAGCCACCTTGATTAGAGGCCGAAATCCCTAGTTACTCAGTGTGATAACCGTATTACTTCTTTTTAGAAAATAGAGTTAGCACTTGAAGTGTCTTTTTACGTGAGGAGACACCTTGATCAGAGGCCAGAATCCCCAGTTACTCAAAATTTTAATGCCATTGCTCTGCCATGAATTTTAATTTCCATAAGGTTTTTAAACAGAGATAATCTGGCACTTCATGACATAGAATATGTATCATTTCTTTGATGAATCATCTAGTTTCTCGATAACCAGATCATTGCTCTAAAATTTTGATATCCAAAAAAAAATTTATTTTTGTAGAAGATGTTTGAAGACAATACCGCATGTACTGATTCTCAAAGAATTTACTTCCAGAAGTTCAAGTTTCAAGCTTTTAGGAGATTTCATGAGATAAGAGTTTTAACTTTGATCCATGCTCATTAATTATGTAGGAGGATAATCTTCAGATTCTTTGTCCAAGTCTATGCAGGATTATTAGGTAGAAGCTTCTTTGCTAAATCTCAGTTACTCAAACTTAAAAGTTTAAGAAAGTCATGAGTTTCTATGTTTTTTTTGTGAGTAGACTGTATAAGACCTTTATTGAGCTTTGTGTAGCAGCTAGACCTCTCAACATCTTTTAAATCAGCCCCCTAACTTTACCATTAGGCAAAAATACCGAAGCTCCCCCTCACACTATGATCTAGGAATGGAGACACTTCGAATGCAAGATGTACTGATATGCAAAGAAAAGAATGTTGATAGACATTAAACCTAGTCTACATTTAAATGAACCTGTGGTACCAGGCGGAGAACGTAGGTCATATGACCACCTCACACATGAAGTGGGTTTCCTGTCAAAAGAGATTTGACCTTCTCCCAGCTTTCCATTTGATATACTAACATGTTATGCATGCCAATGCAATTCACTAAAGTATGACAAATGCTGAATGTAGATGTATACAAATGAGAATGGTATGCAGCTCAATGTTTGACATAAAAACATGGATGCATTTTATTCAAGGAATTCAGAATTCAAGGAGATTTAAAGATGCCTAATTCTCTTCTCAAGGTGGTAAATTTTTCATTATCCAATGGCTTAGTGAACATATCAGCTATTTGATGTGCAGTGCCGATATGGATCAATTCAAAAGTGCCTTTAGAAACCTCATCTCTGATGAAATGATGTCTGATTTCAATGTGTTTGGTGCGTGCATATAAGACATGATTTTTTGCAAGATTAATGGCACTAGTATTATCATAGTATATGGTTGTGCAGCCCAGGTCTACTTGGTAGTCCTGAAGCTGGTGCTTGATCAATATTACCTGTGTACCATAACTCCCTGCAGCAACATACTCAACTTCTGCAGTGGAGAGAGCCACAGAGTGCTGCTTCTTGGAACCCCAAGAAACCAAACACCCACCTAAAAACTGACAATGCCCACTAGTGCTTTTTCTATCTACTTTGCAGCCAGCGTAGTCTGCATCTATATAAGCAATCATATCTAATGTGTGTGATGCAGGATACCATAAACCTAAAGTGTGTGTGGCAGATATATATATGAAGATTCTTTTTACTGCAGCTAGATGCAATTCAGTAGGCCTAGTTTGATATCTAGCACACATACCTACACTATATTGAATATCAGGTCTCAAGGCAGTCAAGTAGAGTAGAGATCCGATCATACCTCGGTATAATTTTGCATCAATTTCTTTACCTGATTCATCTACATCTAACGATGTATTGGTACCCATTGGAGTTGAAATATGCTTCAAGTTATCCATGCCAAACCTCTTGAGGATTTCCAAGGTGTACTTGGTCTGGTTGATAAAACATCCATCTTCCAACTACTGAACCTGCAAGCCAAGAAAGTATTTCAATTCACCGACCATACACATTTCAAACTCATCAGACATCAATTGAGCAAATTCATTACATAGTTCAGTGCATGTTGAGCCAAAGACAATTTCATCTACATATACCTGAACTATGATGAGATTTTTATTTAGAACCTTTGTAGATAAAGTCTGATCCACCTTACCACTTTTGTAGCCCTTGCTGAGCAAAAATTCTGTCAGCCTTTCATACCAGGCCCGAGGGGCCTATTTCAGTCCATATAAGGCTTTATTCAACCTGTAAACATGGTTAAGGTGTGCAGACATCTGAAATGCAGGGGGTTGTTCCACAAAAACCTCTTCCTTAAGGACTCCATTCATGAAAGCACTCTTAATATCCATTTGATGAAGTTTAATGTTGTTGGAACAAGCAAAAGCTAGTAAAATCCTTATTGTTTCTAACCTAGCAACATGAGCATATGATTCATCAAAATCTACTCTAAACTCCTGGCAGTAGCCTTTTGCTACCAATCTAGCTTTATTTCCTGAAATTATTCTATCTTCATTTATTTTATTCTTAAAAATCCATTTTGTTCCAATGACAGTTGCATTTTAAGGTCTAAGAACTAGTTTCCAAACATTATTTCATTCAAATTGCCCTAGTTCCTCATTCATTGCATTTACCCAAGATTCATCATTCAGTGCATCTTCTACAGTTTTGGGTTCAATATGAGACATTAATGCAACTAAGTCTTGGTTATTTACATCTATGTAATATGACCTAGTCCTAGGGGGATCATGTAAGTTGCCTATAATATTCTGTATAGGATGATCTTTCAAAAATTTTAAGTTTGTTGAGGACTCACCTGGTTCGGTTGACTCACCCTGAACAGGGGCACTTGATGCAGCAGGTTCTGGATTTTCTTCATTCAACTTGTCCTCCAGGAACTCTCCATCATGTTTGGATTCCCTGTTATCATCTACAAGATTAGTGGCAATTTTTGTTTCATCAAAAATAACATGTGGAGACTCTTCAACTGTTTATTCAGAAATATTGAAAACCCTATAAGCTCTAGACACTTCAGAGTATCCTAAAAAGATTCCAGGGCTACTTTTAGCTTCAAATTTATCCAGGTCATTCTTGTCATTATTATGAATAAAGCATTTGGAACCAAAGATTCTGAAGTGAGTCAGGTTAGGTGTCTTACCTTTCAGAAGTTCATAAGGGGTTTTCATATGGATTTGTCTTACCATGTCCTTATTGATTGTATAACATGCTGTGTTGGCCGTCTCTGCCCAGAACTTCCTTGGTAGTTGACTCTCAATCAGCATAGTTCGGGCCATCTCCACAATAGTTTGGTTTCTCCTCTCCACAATTCCATTTTGCTCGGGTGTCCTGGTGGAAGAAAAATTATGAGTTAGTCCCTCATTTTCACAGAAATCAGAAAATATGGAGTTTTCAAATTCTCCTCCATGGTCAGATTGAATTGTGCAAATTCTGTGTTTTCCTTCTTGTTTAATCTTATTGAAAAACTCTTTGAATTTTTGAAAAGCATCATTTTTATTTGTTAGGAAAAATATCCATGAAAGCCAATGATCATCAATGATCACAAAACCAAACCTTTTACCATTCAGACTCTGAGTTCTAGTAGGACCAAAAAGATCCAAATGCAACAATTCCATTGGCCTTGAGGACAATGGCTCAGATCTTAGTTTAAAGGACTTCTGGGTTTGTTTACTTAGAGCACATGCATCACAGATTTTTGAATTTGTGTTGAATTTTATTTTAGGTAACCCCCTAACCAGATCATGCTTCACTAATTTATTTAATGTGCTGTAACTAGCATGGCATAACCGTCTGTGCCAGTTGTAAGCATTATTATCTAAGTCAGCAGAAAAACAAAGGTTTGATTCTAAATTTTCATTAAGGTCTACAATGTAGACATTATTCACTCTATGTCCTAAGAACATGATTTTGTCAGAATTAACTTCAAAAATTTTGCATGCTTTATTATCAAAAAGTACTTTGTGACCCTTGTCACATAACTGACTAATGCTAAGCAAGTTGTGCTAAAGACCTTCTACAAGTAAGACTTTTTCAATGACATTTGAGAGAAACATACCAACTATACCTGTGCCTATGATCTTATCTTTATTCTTCCCTCCAAATTTGACAAAACCTCCTACCTTCATTTCCAAGTTAGTCAATTTGGTCTCATCACCTGTCATGTGTCTGGAGCAGTCGCTATCCAGGTACCATCTGTTATGCTCGGCTGCCAGACCAACCTGTAGAAAAACATATCAAGCAGAATAGTTTTGAACCCAAAACAGATTCGGTCCAAAGACATTATTCAAATCCCTAAGCAGGGTTTTTGGAATCCAAAACTGTTTCAAGGTATTTTTATTTTGCATCTTGTTGATAGTTTTGTTGAAGTTATGACTAAAATTTTGTCCACTTGACCTATTAAAAAGGAATCTGTTCCTGTTGGTGGACTATTGATTTCTCGGGTATCTTTTGTACCCATTCTGTCTAGGAAAGACATATTCATTAAAGAATTTCTGTGGATGGACAGAATTTCCCCAGTTTTCTTTATATTGACCCATGTTTTTATAGATTGATGAATTTATGTTCTGGGTCACATACCTTGACCTATTAATATTTCTACTTTGAGGAATGGAAGTGTTGTGTCGAGACATGGTAGCTTGCCTAGCTGAATTCTTCCCAATTTTAATTTGTTGTCCAGCATGGTTTGTTAAATTGGCTGTTATGAAGTTCATTATCCTTGGTTGCTGGACTTTATGAGCAGTCTTGGAGCTGGATGGTGTGTCCAGTTTCTCTTTCCCTTTTCTTGGACAGGATGTTACAGTTTTAAACTCAAAGGGTTTTTTGTGTGTTGGGTGATAGCCTAGACCCTCTTTGTTGAAGTTAACTCTCATACGTAGCATGGTATCAAAGTTTGTTTTTCCTTGAACAAATTTCTCTAGAGTGGTTTGTTTGTCTTCCAATTCTTTTTGTAGTTTTTCACAATTTTTCTGAAATTCAAAGTTCACATTTTTAACTGCTTCATTCTTTTCAGTGATCAACTTGTTTTCACTTTAGCTTTCTTGAAGTTTTAGCTTGAATTAATCAAGTTGTTTTTGAACTTCTTTGTTTTCAGACTTTAGGTCTTCATTTTCCTTCCTGAGAGAATTCATCTCATCTAATTCTTCCTTGAACTTTTGTTTTTCTTTAGTAATTTGAACTTGATCTTCGATAGCAGTATTCAGTTTCCTCTTTAACAGCTTATGCTCTTTACTTAGTGTGTTAAACTTATCTAAAAGTTCAGCATAGGCATCTTCCCAATCATCAATGGAAAAATTCTCAAAGATGTTGGTTACCTCTTCGTCACTGTTGGCCATAAGGCATATTCCTTGGTCTTCTTACTCTGAAGATCCACCCTCAGGGTCTTCCTCCTCATCACTCCACGTGCAAACCATAGCTTGAGGCTTCTTCTTATGCACCTTTGGGTTCTTTTTCATGAGCTCCGGACATTCACTTTTTATGTGTCCTAGTTTTTTACAATGATAACATGTAAACTTGTCAGAACTTCTATTCTTTTAAAATTTAAAATTGGACTTCTTACCATCCTGTTGTCCCTTTCTTCTCCTGAAGGTCTTACCTCTAGTTCTCAAAAATGTCTGAAATTGTCGGGTGAGCATAGCCTGCTGCTCATCATCGAGACCTGAGAGATTCTCATATTCATCACTGCTCTCACCACTGCTTCTGGATATCTTAAGAGCTATGTTTTTCCTCTCTTGTTATCTTATGTATTCCTCTTAAGATTTATTTCGTAAGCCATCATGGATCCTATCAACTCTGTGACGGTCATGGTAGATAGGTCCTTGGATTCCTCTAGAACCGTGGCTTTTGTGTGCCACATAGGGGTTAAAGACCTCAGGATTTTGTTAACAAGTTCACTGTCCTTAATCTGCTTGCCCAGAGACTTCAAGCTATTGGTAATCTGTGAGAGCCTAGCATACATTTCTGATATGGACTCCTAAGATTTCATTTTAAACAGTTCATAATCAGAAGTAAGCTTGTTTACCTTCGTGGCTTGCACTTGAGATGTACCTTCATAGATCAGTTGGAGCTCATCCCACATCTTCTTGGCTATCTTGCATGCTGAGATTCTGGAATACTCCTCTAGGTGGACAACACACTACATGATGTTCATTGTAGTCCAGTTCACAGTTGATACTCGAATCTGCACCCCGGTCCAGGTGTTTTCATCTTCAGGAAGCTCGAACGGACCGATAGTAATGACCCTCCAAAGTTCATGACTCTGTGCACGGAAAAATACTTCCATCCTATTCTTCCGATACAAGTAGTTAGTGCCATCAAAGAACGGTGGACGATTAATTGAATGTTCTTTAGAAATGAAGCTACGAGGGGCTCTAGGTCCAGGCGTTCCCTGGTCGTTGGACCACATGTTGAGAAACCCGCTCTGATACCAATTGATAGACGAGAAGACATATATAGAACGGGGGGATGAATATGTCTGTCTAATAAAAAATTATTTGCCAAACGAAAAGCTTAGAGCTAGTCTATGAACAGATAGCAACAATAAGGAACGATAGCTCTCACACACTTAACAGAGCACAGCTTAAATAGAGAGAGTGCACACGAAGATCTAAAAGTAGATCACGATGACGAATGCTAACCCACGAGAAAGCAAGCGGCTAACAGATAAAATAGTGGAAAGATTAACCAGCGGAGAGATTCAACTAGATTCAGAAGGGAATTGAAAAGAGCAAATAGACAAACACCACACAAGCAATTTTATAGTGGTTCGGCTAGATCCAAGATCTGCCTACGTCCACTCCTTCACTCGAACCGAGTGAGGTTCTCTTGCTTAAACTAAGCAAAAACCATCGCAGACTCAGTCTGCAACAGAGGCTGTCTAACATCTTGCTCTGAGGGAGTCAAATCCCTCGACCCAGGTCCTGTACCCCACAGAACCTGCTCCCTGGACTTGCAAACATAAGTCCAGAACTGGAGAAATTTTCCTCCCTTCCTCTGAATCAGAGGGAACCCACAAGTGACCCCAGGTCACTCGCAACCGAGATAATGTCTCTCTTCCCCCAAGAGTACTAGGAGGGGGACATAAAACAAAAATTACAAAGCGAGGATCAACAAAAATAGTGAACGGAAAATAAAGACAGAATATACCTTCAATGAAGCATTTTCAGATGCAACGGCTAGCTGCTCTCAAATCTTCTTTTCTCTCACTCTTTCTTCTGGTGCTGCTCCTTTTTTCGAGTGGGATTCTCACGTAGCAAGAGCTCTCGTAGCTTTTTGCAGCTTTCAGCACCCTTCATCGAAGGGCCAGGAAGCCTTTTATAGAATAGGGGCTCCGTAATGGCAGAAAACCTAGTGACCTCTGATTGGTCCACCTGGCGTACTGAATATTCTTCTGGAAACCTCTGAGAGCAGCGTGCCATCCTTTCTTGGATCACGTTCCCATCATTATCAGAGTTCTGCCATATGGACATGACTTTTCGTGCCAAAAGAATTCGCACGTGTGATGGGCGTAGGTATAACATCTGAGGTGTTAGGTGAAATTTCTTCATATACCCCTTTCAAGCGTTAAAGTGGTTACGTGCCATTCACCTGATGTGCCATAATTGGTCAAACTCTATGGACGCGGGATTTTTTTCCTCTTTTATCTTTTCATTTTATTGTTATTATTTGTTTATTTATTCTATTTTTATTTTATTTTGTCTGTTAGGCGTGCCAGTCACGTGTGTGACGATTTCATTGTGCGCTCGACTTGACTTGGTCAGTCGATTGTGAAGTCTGAGTCGGGACCAAAAGTCTGTCATACCATAAAGGCTATGACGTTAATTACGCCCTTCCTAAGAAGGACAACCCTTGATTAAACGCCAAAATAGGAGGCCGCTCGGGGCGGTAATAAAAGAAAAAAATAACAGTGCGTGATATTGAAGATATTGTTATTCTAGGCAGACAATTTAGTGCACAGTAGATTACTACACCAACATGACCATCTCTTATGTGGGTCGTGCCGGGTAGGAATAGGACACCGTTCACGCAATGGCGGGACGGAATCCGGACCATTATCGGGGAGATGTCCCCTTTCCTATTTCTCATCCAGCCAAGGGCCTCGCAGCATTCATATTCCCTGGGAGATTGAGCCGGACGAGGGGCGTGTGACGTGCACCTCCCGGGACTTATCGGGGTTAAAATATCTATCGACATTTCGACAGCATCTCCCCATAATCTGGATTATGCCCAGGGGAGAATAGGCTATCACCCACGGAATGCCGGGATGAAAGCCGCAAAAAAGGAGGGAGCGAACCTCCCACATTGCACATGTATGCCCTGGGGCAATGTTCGATTCTTCCCTTATAGGAGCCGGTGACACTCGTGCAGTGGCAGAGCTCACCTTAGCTAAAGGGGTTGCTCATAAACACGATACGGATCAGTGGAAAGTAAGGGAGTCTGACTCCCTTTGATTTTATCCTCGGGACAGTTCTGGTGACTCATGGACATCCCTAGGTGAGTTTGATAGAAGTGTTGGAGGCTCATTGGGTGGCAGGACAGCCTCTCGGCACGGATTTGACTGGATATATGGGTTCTCGGCATGAAGACCACTGCACCGAGAAGGGTTCTTTGCAAGGCACCATTTGGGGCGCCGGGAAGCTGGCGTTAGTGGAGTTCTCGGCGCAGGCAAGCAGGGAAGCCAAGGGGGTCTCACGGCGCCAAGGCAGAAGGGTGAAGGTGTTAGGCTCCCGGCGCAAGCAAGGAGGCCAAGTAATTAGGGCTCTCGGCGTCAGAAGGATGCCAGAGGTGAGTGTTCTCGGCGGGTTCAACATGGAGAGCTCCCGGCGCGATGGGGAAGAGGCCAGGATGTAAGCTCTCGGCGCAAGGGCCAAATGGCCAGAGGAGGTTGTCGGCGCGAAGGGCAATTGTTAAAAGGGGGGAGGGGTTCCCGGCGCACAGGGGAGAAAGCCATCGGATGGCTTCCCGGCGTGATGCAAAACAACCAAGGGAGCTTCCCGGCGCGGCCAAGGTGCAAGGCTCCCGGCGCGAAGGGCAATTGTGAAAAGGGGGGTCTCCCGGCGCGGAGGCCAGAAGGCCAAGACGGTTCTCGGCGCCTGAAGGATAGCGCCAAGAGCTGTTCATCCAGTTTACTGTATGCGGGGCCGAGAGGTGTGAGGGCGCCGGGTAAGAACAGAGGTTTACGGTACTCTGTTCTTGAATCTGTTGAGGATCCAGGGGTTTTCCTGGTGATTCAGGCCAAGATAGACGGGCCTTAGGAAATCAAAGGGCTCAATTTATCAGACTACAATTAGCTTTGGCTTGGATTTCAAAGGGAAGGCCGGAGGCGGAGAGCTATTTGGGGGAAACGCGGTTTAGGGTATCTCTGTCACCAACGTTCCTCATGATCCGTGAGGATGATTTCAGTATACTCACCATCACCTGGGGGCCAAGAGATGACTGTCTCTGGCCCCGGGGATGACTTCGGCAAAGCCGATGAGCATGAATGCAACACCTAAGATCGAGAGGCGATTGCTATGTATCCATGCTTTGTTTCAGAGGCCAAGGGATAGCCTGTCCCTGGCTCGGAAGCAAGCATGAGGAGCACTCAGGAAACGGGCGAATAAACAGGCGATCGATCGACCTGGGGAGGGGGATAGCATGCTATTGAGTCTTAAGAAGAGATAGACAACACGGGGGATGAGCATAGAACTTCAGAGAAACCAAAGCAGGGATGGACTGCAGCCCACCACATTTATCCATTCGATAACATTCATTGGGTAAGATACATAATGAGGAAGCAGGGGGAATACATCACTGTATCGGTGTGAAACCGGCTACGGCATTGCAGGCTACATCAGAAGAGGAAAGAAGAGAGACCATCGATATAAAAAAGAGACGAACTATAGAAATGGGGGGGGGAGGGCGGAGCATTGACTCCTCTCCCTCCCCATTGCCCACCTTCGCTCAGCTTTGGGAGACCTCTCTCTCTCTTCCCTCTTTTCTTCTTCAGCTCTCTTTCTCTTCTTGTGGACGAGGTTGCAGGTTTCTTCTGTGTGTCTCCCCCGATCACCTTGTGTGCTGTCTGCTGTGTGCTCTCTCCTTTTCTCTTCGAATGAGGGGGTTTTATATCCTTCGTTGGTGTCCTCTCGGCAGGCTCGTCCCGGCGCGCCTCAACTGTAGGCGGAGCTCCCGGCGCGCGGGGCTGAAGCTTCTCGACGCGGCCTGTTGGCCTTGACAAGGGGATCGCGGCGCCACTTTTATAGGCCCATTTAGGGCTTTTAAAACATCACATAGGCTTCGGCCTTTTTTGGTCCTTCAAATGTATCAGAACCCGAGAAGGCCCTCCACTGGTGACACAGCTTCTATTGAGATCATTCATAGATTTTCATCAGTCGGTAGACTGGGGTTTCATCGGCATTGCCATCTGAATGACGACAAAGTCGGACATCATCTTATCGGTATCGTCACTTGAACGGTGACAAGACCGGACATCAGCTTTAGCCTGGAAAGACTTCAGCCAGGTGACTGCTATTTCATCAGTGCCGTTGTCTGACTGACAATGGCATTGGACATCAGCTTGGCCCGGAAAGGGCTTCAACCGGGTAGATGGTTGATGAACTTCGTCATTGATCTTTCACTATTGGTCTGATCTTCCTTTCAATTATGTCTCTGCCCTTGCTCATTTTCAAGGTGTCAACAAATGCCCCCCACCTGCGGGCGGCGTAAGTGCAGAATAAGCGGCACGGGGTCTGCAGGTGCCTTTTATCATTCGAGGGTATCTTCCTCCATTTCTCTTTGACATTGTTCTTTGGCTTAATCATGTTGCTGTGGCAATATTATGCACATGTATCTTTCATTTTCATGTTTTTCATCTCCATATCTTCTGATTTTATTGTCAGCACTTTGGAGCCTTCTTGGCCTTGCCTTAGGCTTCTCGGTGCGAGGTATGACCCTTCTTGGTGCGGGTGCTTCTCGGCGCGGCTTGTTGTCGGTGCGGGCTTCTCGACGCGGCCTTCTCGGCGCGGGCATCTCGGCGCGCCCCCTTTTCTTCCGGCCGACGGGGGGCTCTCGGCGCGCTTTTCTTTGCGCCGAGAAGTCCCTCTTTTCTTCTTCTTTTTAACCCCCCCGAGAGGGCTTTTTACTTCATTTCTTACCTCTACCTTCTCTCTCTTCATCTCGGCGGCGGTGGTGAGCTCCCCCGAGAGCCTTACTTAATTCTCCCCCCCTTTTTGACCCGTTCATTCTCGGGTAAGTTCATTATGTGGGATTGAGTCCCATTTTATGCTCGGGATCACTCCCTCTTGGTGGGTGAGTCCCTATTTTTCTTGGGCAGACCCCGGACAAGAGGAGATGCTGCCGAAATTTAACTGGAGTTATTTGTTTAATCATCACATGCTCATTCATCTTTCCGATGCTTATTTTCATCTTTTCTTGATTGCAGTCACTGACATGGCTTCCGACTCTTCTGCTGCGGCTTCCATGACTGCGGGAGCGAGTTCCTCGGCTCAGCCGGACATATCTCGGGCTTCAGTCAACTGGCTGAATGTGAATAGTCTGAGCTTTGGCTATAACCAGATCGCCACTGTCGACGAGTCCTCTGATTCCGAGACTGACACAGTGCCGTCCTCCGGAGTCTATTCTTCCACAGAAGGTATTGATTTCAGAAGGGCTGCTGACTACCGTCCGGACCTGCCGAAGGATCGTCATCTGCTGCCATTTATCCGGACCTTCATCATAGGTGGAATGAGGGATTTCCTGCTTGCTCGATCTGTGGAAGCGGCAATACTTGCTGACAGAGACAGCATGAAGGGTTCTGTCTATCGCGCCCGAGCTATATTTCTCTCGGGTGAGCAGAGGGACTGGAATGCCGTGCTGGGCATTTCTGAATTAGAGCCGGAGAAGAAGATGCTGACCCGGGATCCAGAGTTTACCCCGGCAAGGTGGGACCATGCAGCCGGTCGCGTCCATCGGGAGAAGCCCAACTTTGGACTTTTTCTAGCTCCTGTGAAGTGGGGTTACAGCGAGGAGTCATTCATTCTGAACTGTCTGGCCGTTCAATTTAAATATCAGCTAGCTGCCGGCTGGTTTGGAGATGCTAAAGTGACAGACGCCCATCTCTTCAGGGTAGGAGCAGTGGAGTTCACAGAATTTGTCTTGAAGGAATACGCCCCTTTACTGATTAGAGCTGGAGTATATCATAGTGTATTTGCCTCCAGGTTCCGCTATCCCATCTCTCTGGGATTATGTTGCGGCATGCTTGAAGTGTTCTGCCCACAGTTTAATACGTTCTATACAGCAGAAGGCGAGACTTCTCTCGATCTTTGGAGTCTTGCGCAGCTTTCAGGCTGCCTATAGATGGGGAGCCATATGAGGAGGTATGTCTAGATGACTCTATAAGGACGCCTCTGATGGAGAGGGCAGATATTCTTTTGGCTACATATACCGGTACTTGACGAAGGCTTATCGACCATTTGTCTGGCCTATAGCAGGGGATCTTCCAAAGGATATCAACCCCGGGAAAAGAGCAGCAGGTTGAGAGTCCGTGTAGGACAGTGGATACAGTACTTCTTCGGGGGTCCCTTGAAGTATACAGACTTTCCTTTCGTGGGACCGACTCCTGGTAAGCAGATCAGAGCCCCTCATTACAAATCGGCATTGACGGCTTCACTGCGCCGAGCCGGTGTAGACGGCCCGAACCCAGCAGGGGTTGACCCCATTACTCATTGTGCAGCTTATGTGACCTTCTGGCTGTGCACTTTCGCTCTCCCCCAAGGGGACGAGACGACTATCAGACTGGAGGCTATATATCCGGCCTGTCAGATGGCCTGGGGGATGAGACTGTCTCTGTGCCCAGCGGCTTTGTGTTTAGTTTACAAATCGCTGGGAGATTTGCATAGACATCGGGTTCCCCGTTCCTTACGGACTGTAGGTCCATTTCATTTCTTTAATGCTTGGGTTTGCAGCATTTTCCCCGAGCTGGCCCCGAGAACTTTGCAGTCAGACACACTGCTCCCTCGGATGATTGAGTTTGCTAGCGCCGAACCCGGTCTTTTCTCAGAGCAGCTGTTTAAGATCAGGGGCCGGTTGACAAAAGTGCCTGTAGATGCTCCTGGCAGCATTCACTTTTGGAGCTTGGCAGCAGGTTCGGCTCCTTTAGTAGACCCTCAGAGGGAATGCAGAATGGAGGAGGTAGAAGTTTACGTCCATCCTGTTTCGGGGGCCAATGCCACCCGGCCCATATTAGAACTAGAACTGGTAAGGTGGGCTATGGCTATCCGACCCAGTGTATTGGTCTTCAGGAAGGGAGGCTTGCTCATTTTAGAGCCCTATTACCCATTCCGTTTTAGCAGAAACTTTGGCTATGATCAGCATATTCCATCATCAGCTGCTCAGTTTCCTTTGGACAGCCGTGCCAAGCATGGGTCCTCCATTGCCAGTGACGGTCGGATATGGTGGGATTTCTTTCATCGCCGAGAGGGCGTAACTTTCAGGGTCCCGACCGTTTCTAATCGTATTCCCCGTGTCACCTCAGAATATATTAAGTGGTGGAATACCCGTACCAATTTCTATAAAGATGGCAGAGGCGCCTTTTGGGATGTGGCCGAGCGCTCTTTCTTAAAGCGGCAATCAGGGCCTGTATTTGAAATTGATGAGGTTCATCTGAAAAGGCTCTATTCACAGCATCCGAGGGAGGCGGACACATATATTGCCAAGCGTCGGTCCTTAAAAGAGGAAGGTTCTGAAATACCCACTCCTGTATTTTCTGAGATCAATGAAGATGCTTTTGCAAAGGACCTGAGGCAGCTGGGCCACATAGGGAGTATTCATGTGGAGGTGCAGTATCCATTTCCCCCGGAGGAGCCTCTCCCGACAGCAGCCCCCTGGAGGGGCCCGGTGGACAGATTTCATCCTTATAGGATGTTTGTGCGGAGGGAAGACCGCACCCAGACATATTATCAGCACACTTCTTGGCTTTTTGTACTGCTGAATGTTCACGGGCTGTCAGTAGAGAACCCGATAGCTGGCATTCTGAATAATCCACTTTTCATTTCTTTTCATTATGTCGACGGCTGGTGCATGGATTATCTCGGCCTGTTTCATTTCCTTGACTTCCACGGACATAAAGATTTAGCTGCCTTGACGGAGAAGTGCCAGACCATAGGTGACGTATGCTGGCTCGTGAAGGAGGCTGCTTCCCGCTCGAAGGAGGTTGCTTATCTGTATTGGCCGCTTTCCACCTTCTATGACGGCCCAGCAGGTATGACCCTTCCTGTGCGTTCATGGCGTCTTTCTTTTATTGTTATGTTCTGCATCTGTCGACTATGACTGCCTTTCTTGTGTCTTGCACAGATAGACCGGACATAAAACGGTAGGGACTTTACAGGAAGATTATTGCTCAAGCTGAAAAGCCTGCTTACTTTGAAATTCCTGCAGCGGCACCCACGACCACTCCCTTGCCTCCGGGCAAGAAGAGGAAGCCTTCTGTAGTGAAAGCTGCTGTTGTCAAGGCCAAGAGGGCCAAGGTTGCTCGGGTCCAGCAGTCAGCTCCAATTGCGACGGACGCCGGGACCCCTCTTCCAGACATCCCCTCTTTTGACGAGTTCAGGTCTCAGAGGGAGGCTGCGCAGGAACCTGCCGAGAGTGGCGGTAAATATCTTGCAGATGCAATCTTCATTGTTTTCTTGACTGATCTTTTAAGGCGTCCTTCGAGACTGAGCTTCTCTTTATCTGATACAGCCCCGGAGTAGGTTGCAGTGCCTATGGAAAGGGACACGAGACTGCCTTCTCCTACCCCGGCTGGCGAGGAGGAAGGTAAATGTGCTTTCTCATCTTTTCTCTTTATACTTTCGTTGTTGTTCTTTTCCATTATATCCCTCAGAGTTCCCCTTTTGTTGAAGTGGCAGTCAGGGAGCGGACTGAGGCCATGATAGCAGCGAGAGAGTCGCCTCAGCCACAGGAAAGTGAAAGGACTCAAACCAAACGGAGCCCTATTCTGGCCAGGCGCATAATCACCCGGTCTGCATCCCGGCACGCTCTAGAAGCGACCTCGCAGCATGTAGCTAGAGTGGAGATATCCTCGGGCAGCTGCGAGACCGTCCCTGATAATGAAGAGGAAGTGACTTTCAGCGGCAGTGAGGAGGAAATCCTGAAATCAGAAGCCTTGCCCATATTTGCAAAAGGCCTTCCGCCTTTTCAGCCTCCTAAGCTGCTGATGCTATCTTCTGAGAAGGAATTGCAAGAGGAGTTTGCCGGGCTCGACACTGAGGTTGACATAACCCCTCCATTTGTTGCTTCAACTACGGAACTTTCTCCCCTTTTGTCTCATTTTGAGGATATAGACCCCACTTTAAAGGTAAGCTTCTTTTTTGTTTACTGCTCTACTTATTTTCTTTCATTCATTGATGAGGATCATTCTGCTTCGTCCTCAGGACCCTGTCATGACCAGTTCAGACGCGGCCGCAGTTTCTATGGACGTCTCATCTGCAGATTTGATCATCATCCCTGCTTTACCTTCAACTTGCATGGAAATTTCTGAGGTTATTCACCCCGTGCTAGTAAGAATACAATCTTCAACTGACTTAACATCACTAGACTTGGGATCATCAGGAGAGATTTCCATCCCTGTGAGGGCCTCAGAGTTTAGAGCCGAAGCAGACCTCGCCAGAAGCTCCGCTTTTATACCGGCTGCCGTAATGTCGATTGCGCCCGAATCAGCAGTCCCTGCCACAGTGGCTATATAGACTGGATCTCTACCTCTACAGACTAGGGACCTTTCGCCCCCATTATCAGAAAGAGTAGCTGAAGATGAAGCCCTTATTCAGAAGACTCATGAAGGGATAGCTCCATCATTCATTGGTCCTCCCCCCGCGGGTGTTCAAGCCATAGCACCCGAGGCAGCGGTGGAGGAGGAATCTTCAACTCAGCCGGAGAGCACAAAGAGGGACCGGCCAATTCTTCCAGCGGATTTGCCGTCTTCGTCCTCTCAGCCGGATGTTGCACTGTGGGCAGAAATTGATGGCGAGGTGACTTTCGAAGTAGCTCCAGCCCCTTCTCCTAGTTTTGCTTCATCCGAGAGTGTTGTCTGGCAAAATCTGGACATGCTGCGCCAGCTGGTGGAGTCCCAGCTCGGACTGACTTATCTGCGGCTGAAGGAGATAGCCGAGCATTTCACCGCTGGTCTACAGGCGATGGGCTGTCCCATGGAAATATGGGCCCAGCGGGTTTTATTGTTGTTAAAGTTTATACATCGCCGGGACTTCTTGGCGCATATTATGTCTGACAGACTGACAGCTTTGAAATTGCAAAGGAAGGAGTGCAAATCGGAGCTGGAGAAGACGGACTCTGTTCTTCAGGAGCGCCAATGCCAACTACAGTCTCTGGCGCAGCGGGAGCAGTTCATGCGCAACCGGATAACCATCCTGGAGGCTGAACTGTTTGACCTCCGGGCTGAACTGCCGCAGATAACAACTTCTCGACCGCAGCTTGCGGAGGAAGTAGCTCTGTTGGAGGGGCAGATGGCATCCTTTCAGGACGAGTCTACTCGGCTACAGGAGGAGGAGGCTTGACTTCATGAGCTGGGGGCTGCCCCGCATGTAGGGCTTCTGGCCTTTGAAGACATATTCCGGCGCCCGTGAATACCTATTTTCCCCTTTTTTTGTAATACAATTTCCCCTCAGGGGCCCTTCCTGTATTCCATTTTTATTCAATGGAAAGGACTCGTTATACCAGTCTCATATGTGGTTTGTTCTTAACTTATAGCACCATCAATACTTCACGGCGATTTGGCAGCGGTTTCAGCGGTCCCTATGGGAATAGCCCGTACCAAGCAGGAGAGCGTCCACCCCTTCAGAGAAAGGATAGGGAACTCGCTCCACCGTGTGACGGCCTCCGGGGGGGTGCTTTAAACTGAATTTTGTTGGTGGTAGCAAACGTCCTTCTTGGCCATACGTGCCGCAAGGGAGACGGTTTGCATGAATGTGAACGAAGAGGCTCAGAGCACTATCCGGAACGGGCGAATGGTCCATCCCGGGTAGGTTTCAAAGTTAGTCGGGGCAATGTGCCAATCGACCAGTACATAATTTCATCATCGACATTGGGTTTATATCGATGCAAAGGAGTTTTACAAGTTCCATCAGAGTAGACGTAAGGTCTAAACTGGGTAAAGGTTATTGCAGGTGGGACATTGAAGGGTGCGTGGTTTTCGTCAGGACAGACGTAGGGTCTGAACTGGATAGGATTTCATCATTGATTCGGCGAGGTGCCGGTCGATCAATAGCTAATTTTATCATCGATATTGGGTTTAGATCGATGCAAAGAAAGTGCTATAAGTTTCATCAGAATAGACAAAAGGCCTAAACTGGCCAGGCTTTAGGAGTTTGATCAGGACAGACGTAAGGTCTGAACTCGCCAGGCTTTATCAGAATGGTGACGGGTTTTATTGTCGGTGGGACATGTGAAAAAAAAGGGTATGCAGATTTCATCAGGGTAGACGTAAGATCTATCCCGGAAAGGCTTTATCATCGGTGGGGCATGTGAAAAAAAAAGGGTATGTAGATTTCATCAGGGTAGACGTAAGATCTATCCCAGAAAGGCTTTATCATCAGTGGGGCATAGAGCCAGATGACCGACGGAAGGCTTCATCAGTGAAGGGGAGGTGAAGGCAACGTGCCGGTTGGCATGGAACTTCTGAATTACCACATTACTGACCCAAGTGCCCTTTTGGGTTTTCACCAGAGCCAGCCCCCTCTTACTTTTGCCCACGCGTCCTTTCGAATTTTCACGTGGCGGGGTACCCGATTTTACCTGCAGTGCCCTTTCGGGTTTTCACCACAGCTGGGTTTTAGCCATTTTTGCCCTTGTCAAGAATGCCTGAACAAGTCTGGCGGGGTATCTCTATTTTCAACCCCATTTTTGTATATATACTTTTTTGTCATTTTCTTTCTCTTTTCCTTTTTCATTATCTTTTCTGGGACCAGAACTTTCATCCTATGGACCATGGCGCCATATGTTTATTGTGGACACACGATCATTGATGTGGGTGTCAATATCAATGCAAAGGGCAATATGGTTTCATGATCTATTCAGACGAAATGTCCGAATCGATTTAGAGGGTATAGATAGCAGCTCGGGCATGAGGCCGTTTGCTGAAAATACGAGTTTCATCGTTAATGTGGGGTTTAACATTAACGCAAAGGAATAGAGTTTCATGATCTATCCAGACGGAGGGTCTGAATCGATTCAACGAGCAGTGTTGTGCTATGTCAGAGCGGACGGAAGGTCTACCCTGGATGGGTTTTAGTGTCGATCAGGCAGCGTGCCAACCGATCGATAGCAGGTTTCATCATTGGTATTGGCTCATACCAATGTAAGGATTTCATATGCTTCATCAGGATAGACGCAGGGTCTAAACTGAGTAGGGTTTTATCATTGATATTAGGCGAGGTGCCAATCGATCAATGGCGGGTTTCATCATTGGTATTGGATTTATACCAATGCAAGGAGTTCATGGATTTCATCAGGATAGACGGAAGGTCTAAACTGGATAGGTTTCATCATAGATCGGGCAGTGTGCCAATCGATCAACAACAGGTTTCATCACGGCGTGACGTAAAGAGACCTATAGATCTAGTCGGAATAGACGTAAGGTCTAAGCTGGACAAGGTTTTATCGCTGATCCGGCAGCGTGCCGGTCGATCAGTATCAGGTTCCATCATCAATATTGGGTTTATACCAATGCAAAGATTTCATAGGTTTCATCGGGATAGACGTAAGGTCTAAATCGGACAGGGTTTCATTGTTGATCGGGCAGTGTGCCAATCGATCAACAGCAGGTTTCATCGCGGTGAGACGTAGGATAGGTTTCATCGGGATAGACGTAAGGTCTAAACCGGGCAGGTTTCATTGTGGTGGGCCGTAGATAGAAACAAGTGGAAGTGTTTTATCAGAACAGACGGAAGGTCTATCCCGAGGTGGGCTTACTATCGAGGGAATTTTTCTTGAGCAATGCATGAAGGCTTCAACAGAATAGACATAAGGTCCATTCCGGATGAGTTTAATCGTTGATCGGGCAAGGCGCCGGTCGATCGACGAGGGGTTTTATGGTAGGAGGTGAGGCTTTCTTTAGAATCACCACATTACCGACCCAAGCGCCCTTTCGGGTTTTCGCCGGAGCCAGCCCCCTCTTGCTTTTGCCCACGCGCCCTTTCGGGTTTTCACGTGGCGGGGTACCCGATTTTACCTGCAGTGCCCTTTCGGGTTTTCACCACAGCTGGGTTTTAGGCCATTTTTGCACTTGTCCCTAATATAGGAGCAAGTCTAGCGGGGTATCTCTATTTTTAACCCCATTTTTTTTTACTTTCTTTTTGTTCTTTCTCCTCCCTTCCTCTTTTTTTTAGAGGGTGACAGGTCGGAATGCCACCAGCTCAAGATGAGGGTAGCTTGCCTAGGGCGGAGTGCCACTAGACCAAGGAAAGGGGTAGCTTGGCTAGGGCAAAGTGCCGCTAGACTAAGGAAAGGGGTAGCTCGGCTAGGGTGGAGTGCCGCTAGACGAAGGAAAGGGGTAGCTCGGCTAGAGCGGAGTGCCGCTAGACGAAGAAATGGGTAGCTCGGCTAGGGCGAAATGCCGCTAGACGAAGAAAAGGGGTAGCTTGGTCAGGGCGGAGTGCCGCTAGACCAAGAAAAGGGGTAGCTCGACTAGGGAGGAATGCCGCTAGACCGGGAAATGGGTAGCTTGGCTAGGGCGGAGTGCCGCTAGACCAACAAAAGGGGTAGATTCTGCCCAGTTACTCGGGGAATGTTGGTTGTGCTGGATGATACAGCTTCAGATGTCTTCCGTTGAGTGGCGAGAATTGGATTTCCCCTCGATGGTTAACAACCACGTAGGCCCCTCCTTCGTAGACCCTCTGTATCACATAAGGACCTTCCCAGTTAGCATTTAGCTTTCCTTTTGGGTTGGACGCCATGACTTCTTTGTTCTTGACCATGACGAGGTCACCTTTCTTGAATTCTCATCCTCTTACGAGTTTGTTGAATGCAGTGGCCATGCGGGCCTGATACATTTGGATACTCTTTTGGGCTCGGAGGCGCTTCCCTTCCAATTCAGCCAGTTCTTCTAGTCTTCTTTCTGCATTGGTCTGTTCGCCACGGGCCAGGCCATATTGGACTGCCACTCTGAGTGACGGGACTTCCAGCTCTAGCGGAACCACTGCCTCTGAGCCGTATACCAGCGAGTATAGTGAGCACCCTGTAGGTGTCTTGAAGACAGTGCGGTATGCCCACAGAGCTTCATACATTTTCTCTTCCCAGTCCTTCTTATTAGAACTGACGACCTTGGCCAGCAAGGTGCAGAGAGTCTTGTTAAAAGCTTCTGCCAATCCGTTTGCCTGCGGATTGTAAGGAGTGGAGGTCCTCCATTCGATCTTATATTTCTCAGCAAGCCGATAGACCTTCTGATTTCTGAAATGACTTCCATTGTCGGATATTATTCGGCTGGGGATCCCGAACCGGAAGATAATGTTCTGTTTGATGAATCTGGCGACCAATTCACCAGTCACTTCTCTTAATGCTATAGCCTCCGCCCATCGGGAGAAGTAATCTGTTATGGCCAGTATGTACTTATGTCCGGCCGAGGAAGTCGGCAGTGGCCCGACTACATCAGTTCCCCATTGTGCAAATGGCCAGCTGGGAACTGTAGGGTGCAGAGTTGTAGGAGGCCTTCTAGGCACAGTAGCATGCTCCTGGCATTTCTGGCATGATTTTGCAAATTTACAGCAGTCTTCAAACATGGTGGGCCAATAGTAGCCCAGCTTCTTGATTTCTATCTTCATCTTGGGACCAGCCTGGTGGGCACCTGCTATCCCGGCATGAGTTTCTTTCATCGCTTGCCAGGCTTCCTCAGTGGACAGACAGCGGAGTAGAATCTTCTTGCATGCATCTGCCATTATTCGGAACAAAATTCCATTCCTGATTTCATAAGAGTCTTTGATTCTTAGGAGTTTCATCTTTTCTTCTCTTATCTGCGGCAGTTGTTGGTGTAGAAACCACTGCAGCAGGTGCTGTCTCCAATCAGACGCTTGTTCTGTGCTGATGGTGGCAACTTCATCTTCTTCGGGGCACTCTTCTAGCTTACTGGGGACTTGCCGTCGGTTCATAACGACAATGTTCAATGTCTTATTTGGTGGGACTGCTAGTGAGCTAGCCAGCTTCGCCAGTGCATCAGCCTCGGCATTGTGTCCACGGCCCACATGCTTGAGCTCAATATGGTAGAATTTCGCCATGAGGCGCACAGCTTTTTGGTGGTAGGGATTCAGTTCTGGCTTCCGCACTTCGAACTCCCCTTGGATCTATTTTATTATCAACATCGAATCCCCGAATACTTGAAGCATTTGGATACCCATGTTGAGGCTTATATATAGCCCGATTATCAGAGCTTCATACTCGGCCTCATTATTGGTGCAGGGCTTGTTTATAGAACAGGAAGTATGCACGACCTCCCCTTCTGGTGATTTCAGCACAATACCGGCTCCAGCCCGTATTCTGGTCTTTCCATCGGAGTCTGTCTCTGTTCTGAATGCTCCATCAAAGAATAGTTGCCACATAACTGACTGGGTCTGGCAGTCCTCGAGTGTCTCATCATCGGGTAACTCAGTCCCTAGCATATCATTTTCCGGCACATGATGCTCTGCGAAGAAATCAGCCATGGCCTGTCCTTTTATCACCTGCTGGGGTGTATAGGTAATATCAAATTCCATCAGGATCACTGCCCATTTGCCCAATCGGCCCTTCAGTACTGGCTGAGTCAATATGTATTTGAGCGGATCTGCTGCAGATATCAATCTGACTTCATGTGACAACATATAGTGTCGGAGCTTTTTGACAGCAAAGACTAGTGCCAAGCAGGTCTTTTCTATGTGGCTGTAGCTTTCTTCGGTTCTAATCAGCCTCCTACTTAGGTAGTACAAGGCTTGTTCTTTGCCTTCTTCATTTATCTGTGCCAGCATTGCCCCGAGGGAACAGTATGTGGCTGCGATATACAGTATCAAGGGCCTACCCTTAATTGGTGCCCCCAGCACCGGAGGGGTCTTGAGATATTCTTTCAGCTTCTCAAAGGCTTCCTGACAGTCATCGTCCCAGAGGAACGGCACATCTTTCATCATGAGCTTGTGAAAGGGGTGGCATCTTCTCGACAGATTTGATATAAATGGTCGGATATAGGCCAGCCGCCCTTGCAGAGATCTCAGCTCGGACAGATTCCTTGGTGGAGGGAGCTCCCGGATAGCCTTAATCTTGGATGGGTCAATTTCAATGCCCCTATGACGGACAATAAACCGAGGAATTTTCCACTGGACACGCCGAAGGCGCATTTCATGGGATTCATCTTGAGTTCATATTTGTGCAGCCTCTGGAATACTACCCTCAAGTCTTGCAAATGGTCTTCTCTTCTTTTAGTTTTTACTACCAAATCATCAATGTAGCACTCTACTTTCTTGAAGAGCAAATCATCAAAGATCTTGGTCATAGCTCTTTGGTAGGTAGCGCCGGCATTCTTAAGATCAAACGGCATCCTTTTGTAGTGGAATATCCCCTTCGGGGTACGGAATGCAGTGTGCACTCTGTCTTGCTCAGCAATCCAGATTTGGTTGTATCCGGATGACCCGTCCATAAATGATAGAGCCTCATGACCCGTAGTCGCATCGATCATCACTTCAGTGATTGGCACTGGAATGTCATCTTTCGGGCAAGCCTTATTAAGGTCCTGGAAATCAACACATATTCTGATCTGCCCATTTTTCTTTTTTACAGGCACTATGTTGGCTAACCATGTAGTATACTGATTTTCTTCAACAAAGCCTACATCAATCAGCTTGTCAACCTCTTTGTTAATCTGATTTATTAATTCAGGGCGCATTCTCCTGGAAGGCTGCTTTACAGGACTAGCCTCTGGGTTTATTGCCAATCGGTGCTGCGCCACATCAGAACTCAGTCCTGGCATTTCATCATATGTCCATGCAAAGTAGTCTCGGAATTCTTTCAAGAACTGTATATACTGTCCCCTGGTAGCTGGCTCCAGCAGTGCACTGAGGAATGTCGGCCTCGGCTCATCTGTGGTCCCCATATTTATTTCCACAAGCTCATCGACGGTGGCCTGACCTCCATCTTCGACCTCGGGCGGGGCTTCTTGCAGGTCAATGAAGCCTCCCGGGATATAATCTTCTTCAGTTTCATGATTCTCTGTTTCATCATACTGGTTATCAGTGGGTGCTGGCTCATCATATACGGCCAATATTGTTGTATTCTGTTCAGTCTGCCCCGAGGACGTAACTGGATCAGCAGGAAACTTAAAGATGGAGTCTTCCGCCCTTAGAGGCTCTTCTGATGCAGACTCCTTTGAGAGATCATCATTCTGTAGAGCCCAGACTTCTTCCAGGATGCGCTCAAACTCCAGGCATTCCCTCAGCTCTTTGGCTACTTGGTCTTCATCCGGGGTTCCTGTGTCAAACTTTGCTTCAGCATGGAACAGATCCTCTTTGCAAGGTAGGTCTTCCCAGCACCAATCTTTCTTTGCTTCATCAGATGTCCCCGTCTCCGGCTGACTGTCTGGGGCTTCATTGTTCATTATGGATTGATAAATGATTTCTTCATCTTCCGAGGGGTACTTGTCATATCCCACCTCGGAAGGGCCTTCATGCTGGTGGGAGACAGAGATGACGTCCACTTCAGCTTCATAGTATTTTTGAAGGGTATAACCCAATCGCGGGTGCTGAGTGATCTTCCTCAGTTCTTTATTATCCCGGGACGGATCCCATAGCTCGTGGAATGCCTTCTTTTGGGCAACAGGTTGTAGTGATGGCATCTGCATTTTAGAGAACATCTACGAAACCCGCTGGGTAGTATAGTCCAAGCCTGTAATCGGCACCATCCGGTTTACAGCCTCTTCAGGGACCATGCAGTCTTGATCATCTTCCTCGACTGGCTCCCCGGTGTAGAATATGGTAGGAGGCTCGCAGAAGCAAGGGATTTCCATAGTCTTCAGTGGTAGCACCGTCTGGTACTCTAGGCTGGCGATGGGCTTGACTAAACCTTGCGGAACCTCCACCTGTGTGTACTTTTCTTTCATTTCTTCATCGATATCATCCGGATGAATGCTAGGAGGGGTGATCCGAGCAAAGTCACCAGCATAAGAGATGTGAGATACCTCATGCTTTTTAATATAGCCCTTTGGTGGCGGGGGAGACCAGTTTCTTGCCTTCGTCGCCGACTTTTTCTGATCGACCCCAGCCTCTTTTTCTTCACCCTTTTGTGACACCTCTGTGTAGTAGGATGCATCGAGCATATGGCACTCGAATACTTCGAAGGGATGTAGATCCGCAAACACCCTTTCTTCTTTTCCTTCATGGCAGTATTTAATGCACTGATGCAGCGTGGACGGCACTATCTGATATTCATGCAGCCACGGTCTCCTCAGCAGGGCCTTATATGTGGTGTTGGAGTTGATTACATAGAATCGTACCACGGTAGTGAGGTCCCCCAATGTGAGGTTAAAATCAGCCACCCCAAGGGGCGTCTCACATTTCTGGTTGAATCCCGCAATTTTCATGTCTCTGACCTTGGTAAGCTGCAGATCAAAGTAATATTTTTGGTAGATGCGGTATGGGAGAATGTTCACGGTAGCCCCGGGATCTATCAGTATCCTGCTCAGTGGCTGACAGTTCAGGGAGCCCCTCATATACAGCGGTCTGTTATGGCAGGAATTCGGAATCAGCATGTCATCCTCTGTGAATGTAACTGACGGCCCAGAATTCACTTCTGTCAAGAGTGCTTCATATTATGCCGGCGACTGCAAGGCATCAACAATTGCTTGGCGAGCCTCTTCACTCAGAGAGAGAATCTCCCAGATGGAGAATCTGGTAGGGAGCTTCTTTAGCATTTTCATAATCCGGCTGCCCACCCTGACATTAGACAGTCTCATTTCTTCCGCCCATCGGGGTTTTGAGGGTTCATGTGGTGCCCGTGGCCTCTGCTGACCAGTGCTAGTTTCAACCTCTGGACTGATTTCTTGGGGGGCTTCTTCTATAGCAGCGGCCCCTGGTGCCGTCAGAGGGTTATCCCCTTCTTTCTCATTCTGCTTGTAGGCTACAGACGCCGATTGCTGAGGTCTCTTACCTTTATCTGGCCCATCCTGTATCGACTGCCCATTTTCCAGACTAGACAGAAATTCCAGAAATGTTGGAGTTTGACCTCCTTTCTTCTTTTCTTGGTACAAGCTGGTAGGGGGAGGAACCTGGACACCTCGTACCTCCGGTTCGAGAATTTGGTAGGGTTGTTCCCCTCTGAACATAATGTTATGATTAGCTGGTGGTGGGCGCCCCCATCTTTTCCCAGAACGTGTTGCATGGGCTGAGGTTGAGGCCTCGGCATGGTTGGCTTCTAGCGGGGCATCTGATGTTTCATCCTCATCATTCTCCCCGGGCGAGGTAAAGAGTGCCGACAGGGTGTTACATTATACTGTCACGACCCTCTTTCCCTTCTTGGACTTGGGCTGTCTCTTCTTTTTCTGGGAATTTGGCTTTATCGGCCCCTGCCCCCAGAAGGGTTCAGTCTCAACTTTTTCTTGTTCTGCCTCTGACTACTCTTTAATTTTCAGTTCTTCGAGCAGTTCCCAGAGTATACAGTCTTTCACTAGCAGGTGCCCCGACTTTTTCTGTTCATATTCATCGAGCCCGTTAATATACTACTGTAAATGCCTGGCTGCAGGACTTACTTCCTTATGTGCAGGTAGGGGGACTTGTCTTCTCCGGTTATGAGTGGGGATCCGGATGACTGGCCCTATCTCAGCTGTGCGCCACACTGGCTTTACTGGAGGCGGTTCAGGTCTTGGTGTGACACCGCGGATAACTGCTCCATTGGTTTTGGCTGCGAGAGTGTTCTTTCTGTTCTTTATGGGTTTCATCTGCCATCCTTCCTGATCCTTCAGCGGGGTGAGGAAGCAAGCTTCATAAGTATGCCTAGTACATTCTTCAACGGCCTCCTTAGGCAGCTGCTGGTAGATTGAAATCATATTGGCGGCCATTTTTAATGTCGGAGGCTCATGTGGACGAGGTGGCTCTACCTGGTAATCTCCCAGCTATAGCTCGCCCTTTTTGACCATGCCTTCCATAATATCTTTGAAGACGTAGCAATCTTCAATTGCGTGCCCCAGCGCGCGGTGATATGGACATAACAGTGGATCACCTTTCTTCGCCGCGTCATCGGGTCTCTTTGGTTCAGGCAATGTTACCTTGTTGAACTTGTACGCCCAGTTGAATAGTGCAGCTGTCTTATCTTTCGGGAAAGAGTATGGCTTTCTCATTTTGTTTCTCAGAGAGACCTTATCTTTTCTTTCTGCTGTGTCTGCTGGCGGGGGAGCTTCATCTTCCCCCTTCTTCCCTTTCTGTTGCTCGAAGGTTCTGAAATCGACGGTGTTAGCCTCAGAGTGCGATGGTCGTCGATCATTAGATTTCCCTTTCGGCACAGTTGGAACATTGGCCGTCGGACGCTTGGACAGGAACGTCTCGACCTCCGCCACTATATTGTTCAGCCGGTCAAATGTTCTGACATCTGCACCAATCATCTTTTCCAGTACCTCTCTCCTGAGGCTCTGCTTACATATTTGCACTGCATCTTCTTGATGAGGAGGTCTTCTGCATCTCATAGCTAAGTTCCTCCACCTTTTGATGTAGTCCAGTGCTGTTTCATCTTGCTTTTGCCTGGTTGCATATAGTTCTGCTATTGTAATCTCTCTTTCCGTGACGTGAAATCTTTCGCGGAACTTTCTTTGCATATCAGGCCAATTGGTCACTGACCCAGCCGGCAGGCTTGAATACCATTCAAAGGCTATCCCGGTGAGGGATGATCCGAAGAACTTAAGCAGATAAGCTTCATCAGCTGCCAAGTCACCCATGATTGTGGTATAGTAAGCTATGTGCTCCCTGGGAGAGCCCTGGCCATTAAATTTTTCAAACTTCGGCGGCTTACTGACGCCTGGCGGTAGTCTCTTAGCAGCATACTGGGGAGGATACGGTACCCTGTACACATCGTAGGTACTAGCATCATCACCAGTCTTTTCAGACAGCTTCATCTCCACAATCTTTTCAATCATCAGCTTCTGGGCTATGGCTGGATCTATGTTTTCTGGGAAGAAGTGAGCTTGTTGCTGACTGTAAGGAGTTGTCATCACAGTTGCGCGCAAGGCCGGCGCGGTGAGCTGCGTCTGAGATACAGAGGGCTGAGCTACCGTCTGCTGCAGAACGGGTTGGCTCGGTGCTTTGCCCTTATCAGCCGGTAGAGGATTAGATGGAGCAGCCATTTCCGTTGAGCTGGCTGTCTACCCCACAGGCTCGGCTTGCTTGGATACCGGTGTAGCTTCATGCCTCTCATTTAGCTGTCTTCTGAGAGCATTTATCTCTTGTTGATATCTTCTAAACATCATCTGGATCATGGGATCCAGGGTTGACGGGATCTGTAGATCTTCTGAAGTCCCTTCAGCATCATCGACGAAGGGATTATCTTCATCTTCCGCTGTCACCACATTAACTGTCATAGTGGTGATCTTGCAGGCTTCATCATTAGTCTTCATCTTATCTTTCGTCGCCTGGCCTCTTCTCGTGACGGGGCCTGGTCTGGTTGCTAGTCTGAGCAGTTCATCTGGCTGTGTTGGCAACATATCCTGCCCTTTGACAAGCCCGGCCATATTACAGGTAAAGATCTGCATCTTTTCCCTCTGCCTGTAGACTTTCCTTCTCATCTGATCGGGGTATTTGAGCCGGTGAAAGACCGATATTCTTTCTCTAGCTTCTTCCCTGTGCAGGTCTTCTTTCCCATATCCGACTCTGTGGCCTTCTTCATAGTCATTGGAATCGGAGGAGGAGACTCCGAGCATCACTTCTTGAAGGGTTTCTTCTTCTTCTTCATCCATGGTGCCCAAGGCACGGGATAATCTTTGCTGCCCGAGGGCGGAGTTCCCCAGGTAGTGAAAGTAGTCTTGAGCCACTTGTTTCATCTCCTCTTGATTGTGCCTTCGCGGCTTTGGTTGGAGCATCAATCTTTCCTGGCTCTTCTGCTGATAAGCCAGTCTCTCCACCTGAGCAGTCAAGTGCTCGGCTCTGCAGTATTTGAATATATCGGCCTGTCTGGCACAGGCTCTTGGTCTTCTTAGAGTGGCAGCAGTGACTGGTTCACTTATTCTCATTTCCTCTTCCTCCCTGAACCTTCTACTCCCATCTTGGCAGCAGTTGGCAGTAGCAGCATAATTCTTTCTTTCCCATCTTTTGCCCCCAGCCATGGGGTGAGTGACCGTGAGGTCTTCCTTCTGCTGATATCTTCTGCCCCTCATCCTGGGGCGAATAGTAGTCAGGTTTCTTCCTTCATTCTTTTCCTCATCTCTCCTACCCCGAGCCCTGGGGTGAACAGCAACAGCATTCCTTATGTCTCTTCCTTCTTCTCTTCTGCTTCCTGCCCTGAAGCGGGCAACAGTGGTATCAACAATGTTTTCTTCTTCCTGAGCTAGGACCCAGCTCCGGATCTTCTTCGGCCGCCAGATCTGCCTGAACTTGGGCGGCTTCGGCGCCAGTGGCCTTCTATCCTCCTCTTTCATGTCGGCCCTCCTGGCGGCTAGTACCCGGAACCTGTTGGTAGTGGGCACCGTCGGGACGATCGTGTCTGGCTTGACCGCCCTTGGGCGACCACTGAGGTTTACCTGGACATCTCCAATCAGCATTGTCTTTCCTAAGTTGGATATCCGACGACCCGCAGCAGTGGATCGGGCTCTCTTGTCGGATCTCCTCCTTCTTCCAGCAGTAGAGGATGTGCCCCTTCTCGCCTCGTGATGGACGAAGTAGGCCACGACCTCAGGAGTATCCTGCATCACCTGGCTCATTTTGGGGCTGGTAGCTTGCGTCAATGTCTCGACAACAGTCTTTTGCTCCTGGTTGTCAATCTCGAGCAAGTCAGTGAAGATAAGGCCCAAGCAGTTGGGCATCCCGACAGCAGGTGGCATCGATCTGAACGCAAGAGGTACCGCTAGGTAGCCCTCTCGAACATGTACATCGACCACTTGTTGATCAAAGTGTACAGAGATGATTCCAGCCGTCATTGTAGTTTCCTGAAAATAGAGAAAGCACGGAATCAAAAATTTGAGGGGGGGCCCACTGGGCCTCCTATCTTGGCGTAGAGATGAAGGGAGACTAGGTCCCACCGGGCGTGCCAGACTTGTGGACGCGGGATTTTTTTCCTCTTTTATCTTTTCATTTTATTGTTATTATTTGTTTATTTATTCTATTTTTATTTTATTTTGTCTGTTAGGCGTGCCAGTCACGTGTGTGACGATTTCATTGTGCGCTCGACTTGACTTGGTCAGTCGATTGTGAAGTCCGAGTCGGGACCAAAAGTCCGTCATACCATAAAGGCTATGACGTTAATTACGCCCTTCCTAAGAAGGACAACCCTTGATTAAATGCCAAAATAGGAGGCCGCTCGGGGCGGTAATAAAAGAAAAAAAATAACAGTGCGTGATATTGAAGATATTGTTATTCTGGGCAGACAATTTAGTGCACAGTAGATTACTACACCGACATGACCATCTCTTATGTGGGTCGTGCCGGGTAGGAATAGGACACCGTTCACGCAATGGCGGGACGGAATCCGGACCATTATCGGGGAGATGTCCCCTTTCATATTTCTCATCCAGCAAAGGGCCTCGCAGCATTCATATTCCCCGGGAGATTGAGCCGGACGAGGGGCGTGTGACGTGCACCTCCCGGGACTTATCGGGGTTAAAATATCTATCGACTTTTCGACAGCATCTCCCCATAATCTGGATTATGCCCAGGGGAGAATAGGCTATCACCCACGGAATGCCGGGATGAAAGCCGCGAAAAAGGAGGGAGCGAACCTCCCACATTGCACATGTATGCCCTGGGGCAATGTTAGATTCTTCCCTTATAGGAGCCAGTGACACTCGTGCAGTGGCAGAGCTCACCTTAGCTAAAGGGGTTTCTCATAAACCCGATACGGATCAGTGGAAAGTAAGGGAGTCTGACTCCCTTTGATTTTATCCTCGGGACAGTTCTGGTGACTCATGGACATCCCTAGGTGAGTTTGATAGAAGTGTTGGAGGCTCATTGGGTGGCAGGACAGCCTCTCGGCACGGATTTGACTGGATATATGGGTTCTCGGCATGAAGACCACTGCACCGAGAAGGGTTCTTTGCAAGGCACCATTTGGGGCGCCGGGAAGCTGGCGTTAGTGGAGTTCTCGGCGCAGGCAAGCAGGGAAGCCAAGGGGGTCTCACGGTGCCAAGGCAGAAGGGTGAAGGTGTTAGGCTCCCGGCGCAAGCAAGGAGGCCAAGTAATTAGGGCTCTCGGCCTCAGAAGGATGCCAGAGGTGAGTGTTCTCGGCGGGTTCAACATGGAGAGCTCCCGGCGCGACGGGGAAGAGGCCAGGATGTAAGCTCTCGGCGCAAGGGCCAAATGGCCAGAGGAGGTTGTCGGCGCGAAGGGCAATTGTTAAAAGGGGGGGGGGGGTTCCCGTCGCGCAGGGGAGAAAGCCATCGGATGGCTTCCCGGCGCGATACAAAACAGCCAAGGGAGCTTCCCGGCGTGGCCAAGGTGGAAGGCTCCCGACGCGAAGGGCAATTGTTAAAAGGGGGGTCTCCCAGCGCGGAGGCCAGAAGGCCAAGATGGTTCTCGGCGCCTGAAGGATAGCGCCGAGAGCTGTTCATCCAGTTTACTGTATGCGGGGCCGAGAGGTGTGAGGGCGCCGGGTAAGAACAGAGGTTTACAGTACTCTGTTCTTGAATCTGTTGAGGATCCAGGGGTTTTCCTGGTGATTCAGGCCAAGATAGACGGGCCTTAGGAAATCAAAGGGCTCAATTCATCAGACTACAATTGGCTTTGGCTTGGATTTCAAAGGGAAGGCCGGAGGCGGAGAGCTATTTGGGGGAAACGCGATTTAGGGTATCTCTGTCACCAACGTTTCTCATGATCCGTGAGGATGATTTCAGTATACTCACCATCATCTGGGGGCCAAGAGATGACTGTCTCTGGCCCCGGGGATGACTTCGGCAAAGCCGATGAGCATGAATGCAACACCTAAGACCGAGAGGCGATTGCTATGTATCCATGCTTTATTTCAGAGGCCAAGGGATAGCCTGTCCCTGGCTCGGAAGCAAGCATGAGGAGCACTCAGGAAACGGGCGAATAAACTGGCGATCGATCGACCTGGGGAGGGGGATAGCATGCTATTGAGTCTTAAGAAGAGACAGACAACACGGGGGATGAGCATAGAACTTCAGAGAAACCAAAGCAGGGATGGACTATAGCCCACCACATTTATCCATTCGATAACATTCATTGGGTAAGATACATAATGAGGAAGCAGGGGGAATACATCACTGTATCGGTGTGAAACCAGCTACGGCATTGCAGGCTACATCAAAAGAGGAAAGAAGAGAGACCATCGATATAAAAAAGAGACGAACTATAGAAATGGGGGGGGGAGGGCGGAGCATTGACTCCTCTCCATCCCCGTTGCCCACCTTCGCTCAGCTTTGGGAGACCTCTCTCTCTCTTCCCTCTTTTCTTCTTCAGCTCTCTTTCTCTTCTTGTGGACGAGGTTGTAGGTTTCTTCTGTGTGTCTCCCCCGATCACCTTATGTGCTGTCTGATGTGTGCTCTCTCCTTTTCTCTTCGAATGAGGGGGTTTTATATCCTTCGTTGGTGTCCTCTCGGCAGGCTCGTCCCGGCGCGCCTCAACTGTAGGCGGAGCTCCCGGCGCGCGGGGCTCAAGCTTCTCCGCGCGGCCTGTTGGCCTTGACAAGGGGATCCCGGCGCCACTTTTATAGGCCCATTTAGGGCTTTTAAAACCTCACATAGACTTCGGCCTTTTTTGGTCCTTCAAATGTATCAGAACCCGAGAAGGCCCTCCACTGGTGACACAGCTTCTATTGAGATCATTCATAGATTTTCATCAGTCGGTAGACTGGGGTTTCATCGGCATTGCCATCTGAATGATGACAAAGTCGGACATCATCTTATCGGTATCGTCACTTGAACGGTGACAAGACCGGACATCAGCTTTAGCCTGGAAAGACTTCAGCCAGGTGACTGCTATTTCATCAGTGTCGTTGTCTGACTGACAATGGCATTGGACATCAGCTTGGCCCGGAAAGGGCTTCAACCGGGTAGATGGTTGACGAACTTCGTCATTGATCTTTCATTATTGGTCTGATCTTCCTTTCAATTCTGTCTCTGCCCTTGCTCATTTTCAAGGTGTCAACAAACTCACGTGACTGCACGCTTTTACTTCAGTGTCACTGCTGTCAACCTAGTGTTCACTCAGGCATTTCATCAACCACCTTATGTATGTGAATTTGCAATATGCATGGACCTGATCTTGTATGATTGACTAGTAGCATCATCCTTACTAGGCAGAACTGAAGTAGCTGCACCGACCTTCCACATGTGCACAGACCTTGTTAGTTGATTTCTATACATTTGAATATGTTGATGCACCGACCTTGTAATACTCATGTGCTCAGACCTTGTCTTGTACATGTGCATCGACCTTCATGAACAAGGTATATGTGCACTGACCTTGTAATACACATGTGCTCAGACCCTTGCTAGCAGTTTAGAAAAGTTGCACGGACCTTATATGCAAGAGGGCAAAAGAGGCATCGACCTTATGTGCTGACTAAAAAAATGTGCACCGACCTTTCTTCATGTGCGCTGGGGTAGCATCGACCTTAGTTCTTCAAGTGCACTGACCTTGGTATGAAAGTGTGACAATGTGCACCGACCATTAATCTTGAAATCACCAAGGTGCATCGACCTTTGTTCTGTGTTACCAAGATGTGCCTCGACCTTAGTCCCGTGCAGACTGGATGTGCACCGACCTTGCTTCTTTACCCGTGGCAGCTACATCGACCTTACTTCTTAGTTGCATCGACCTTGCTTCTGAGGTTGCTGAGGTGCATCGACCTTTCTTTTGTGAAGACTGAGGTAGCATCGACCTTAACTGTATTTGCACCATCTTGAACAGTATGTGCACTGACCTGAGGTTGCTACCCCTGTCATTCAAGCATCGACTTTAGTATCCATGTGTTCTACATTAGCATCGACCTTAGTTAGAAGCACACACACTAGTGTCGACCTTAGTGAGTAGGCGTACGCACTAGCATCGACCTTACTATTATGTACATAGACTTTATGAACAAAGTAGACAGTATGAGCATCAACCTGATTGATTAAATGACCATAATGTTATGATTATGCACCGACTTGTTAACATGTATGCGTCGACTTGTAATCAGCAGAACATGACTTCATGCAAGTGCACTGACTCCAATGTACAGTCTCATGAGGACTTATGGTGTTTGACATCATCAAAACCATAGGGATACAACATATTTGAGTTGGGACTTCTTCAGATGAAATCAAGAGGACTTCCATATCTAACTTGGGGTCATAGTTTCATCGAATTTCAGTATCCCTAGCATGAGTTATGATTTTTGGAATATTAACATTTATTTTCCCCCGTTCCAGTCGTGACCTTTCAGTAGCCCGAGGTGATTTGAGTATAACTCTAGTATCCAGGAGGAATTTGGCCTTGACCTCAACACAGATGATGTGGCTATCATCCCATTTGAAATTATGGCCTTAGTTTCTGGTCATTTCATCAATCATAGACGAAGTTATGGATTTTCAATTAATTACATGTGAATTCGCCCAACATTCACACCTCCTCGTGACAGCTGGCAGCAAAGGGCTCAGAACCTTGGGTTCTGATTTGAATTGGGTTTCCACCTCAACATAAGGGCTTGGGATAAGGGCCCAATCTTTCCAATGGGTGAAGTTTCATCTCATTTAGTTGACTGTGGTCCAAGATATCCCTATTTTAACGGGTAACCATTTTTCCGAAGCTCTTTCGACCCATTATCACCAACTCCCTCTTAACCACTATTAGACCCATTTTTCAGAAGTTATACTGTTCATTAAAGTTATTCCTTACCCAATGGTCATTGTATGGGATTTAGTTTCACCTAATTATGACTTCCCTATATTAAGTTATGAATTTCCTAATGATCCTTCAATAATCTGTCTAGATTTCTAGCTCGTTGAGTTCATGGTCCCGAATTATACTCGATTGGGCCAGTGCCCAATTGGTGGTCAGAACATCCTCTCCCCCTTAAAAATAATTTTGTCCTCAAAATTGACTTGAAAATTTTAAAAAGGAAACTTTAACTCACCGAATAGTTGTGGGTATTCCTGGCGCATCTTGTCCTCCGGCTCCCAAGTTGTTTCCTCATAATGAGAATTCCTGAATAACATATTCACCAGTCGGATGGTTTTATTTCTCAATACCTGTTCCTTCCAGTTCATGATCTCGCTAGGCTGCTCCACATACAACAAATCTGCCCGAAGCTCAAGGGGCTCGTACTCTATAACATGTGAGGCATCTCGGACATATTTCCAGAGCATGGAGACGTGAAAGACCGGATATACATACGACAGAGCGGGCGGAAGTGGAAGCTGATAAGCCACCTCACCGACTCTTTGCAAAATCTTAAAAGGCCGGATATATCTGGGACTGAGCTAGCCCTTCTTTCCAAATCGCATGACTCCCTTGGTAGGAGACACCTTTAGGAACACATGGTCTCCTTCTATAAATGTTAACCCTCTCCGCCGTTGGTCTGTATAACTTTTCTAACGGCTCTGGGCTGTGAGGAGTCACTGCCTGATCTTTGATATCTTCTCTGAGCAGTCCTGTATCAACTGCGGTCCAAACAACTACTTCTCGCTAGCTTCATACCAACATACTGGTGATCTACATGGCCGCCCGTAGAGTACTTCATAAGGTGCCATTCCGATGGTAGAATGGTGACTATTGTTGTATGCAAACTCTACCAGTGGCAAATGATCCTCTTAATTCCCCCTCCATTCAATACTGCATGCCCTCAGCATATCTTCTAGAATTTGGATAGTATGCTCAGATTGCCCATCAGTCTGAGGATGAAATGCCGAGCTGAGCCGCAATTCTGTCCCCATAGCCTGCTGCAAACTCTTCCAGAACCTCGTAGTGAATCGAGGTTCCCGAGCAGAGATGATAGATAAGGGTGCACCATGTAACCGAATGATTTCGGTGATGAATAGCTTCGCTAAGGATTCGATGGGAGTCTGTTTGTTGATGGGCAGTAAGTGTGCAGTCTTTGTGAACCTATCCACAATTACCCAGATTGTATCATGCTTGGCCAGTGAGACATCTGGACACGAACTCCTCTATGTCTTGCTTCATTCTTGGCCACCAATACATCCTCTTCATATCGTGAAACATCTTAGTGCTTCCACGGTGGATGGAGAATTTTGACCTGTGAGCCTCCTGCATCAATTCCCTTTTCAATTCCACATCATTTGATACATAGATCCTTTCTTGGAACTTGATCAGCCCATCGATCCCAACTTGGAAGTCCTCATTGTTCAGTAGCTTCTGCAATGCCATATCCTGCCTTTGCATCTCAGTAATTCTGTCTAAGTATGTAGGTCTAGCTGACAAGCCAGCCAAGAGACCGAATTGTTTCCTTTTTTCGGGTCGTGATTCAATCACACCCTCCATCATATCCCACTCTTGATGCAAACTTAACGCCATCAATTTACGGCTGAGAGCATCCGCCACCACATTCGCCTTGTCTAGATGGTTTTGCAAGGTGAAGTCATAGTCTTTCAATAGCTCGACCCATCTCCTTTGCCTCAAATTGAGTTCATTCTGAGTGCATATGTACTTGAGGCTCTGATGGTCGGTGAAGACCTCAAACCGAACCCCATATAAATAGTGTCTCCAGATGTGCAAAGCGTGGACCACTGCTGCCACTTCCAGGTCGTGAGTGGAGTAGTTCTTCTCATGGTCCTTTAGTTGTCTCGTGGCATAGGCGATCACTCGGCCATTTTGCATCAACACACAACCGAGGCCGGTCCTAGAGGCATATGTATAAACCGTGAAGCCATCATTCCCTTGAGGGAGTGCCAACACTGGGGCTGAAGTCAACCTTTCCTTGAACATCTGAAAACTATCTTCACACTCTTCTTACCATATGAATTTTGCTTCTTTCTTAGTCAAGTTGGTCATTGGGCTGCAATGGTGGAGAAACCTTTGATGAACCGGCGGTAGTATCCAGCCAGTCCAAGGAAGCTTCTGATCTCCATGACTGTCTTCGGTGCTTCCCACTTTGTCACTGCTTCGACATTGCCAGGGTCCGCAGATATGTCGTTCCCGGATATAACATGTCCGAGAAACATAACCTGATCTAGCTAAAATTCACACTTGCTGAATTTGGCGTAGAACTTGTTCTCCCTGAGAGTCTGCATAACCACTCTCAGACGCTGCTGATGCTCCTCCTGACTGGTAGAATATATCAGGATGTCGTCTATAAAGACTTTGATAAACTGATCTAGATAAGGGTGGAAGATCTGATTCATCTGCTCCATGAACACAGCTGGTGCATTAGTCAACCCGAATGGTACTACTAAGAACTCGTAGTGACCATACTGAGTCTTTAAGGCTGTCTTCGACACATCTTCAGGCTTGATTCTGATTTGGTGATATCCCATCCTCATATCAATCTTGGAGAAGACCTTAGTAGATGATAATTGGTCAAATAACTCTTCAATCCTCGGTAAAGGGTACTTGTTCTTTATGGTGGCCTGGTTAAGCTTGCGGTAATCAATACATAGTCGCATGGTCCCATCCTTCTTACGCACGAATAAGACTGGTGCTCCCCATGGAGACATTCTGGACCTGATGAAGCCTTTGTCTAGCAACTCCTACAATTACTTCCTGAGTTCGGCAAGTTCTGCCGAAGCCATCCGGTATGGTGGAACGGAGATGGGTGCGGTGCCTGGCACTAGCTTAACAGAGAAGCCCGGCTCTCGAGCTGGTGGTAGTGCGGGTAGATCTTCGGAAAATACATCAGGAAATTCTCAGACTACGTCCATGTCTTCCAAAATCTTGATAGAGCCTTCTTCAAGCACCACACTAGCCAAGAAATAGTCACAACCTTTGCTGATCAGCTTGGAAGCCCTGATGGCTGATACCATCATTATTCCTGACTTGCTTTTCGAGCATTGGAAGGGGAATTCTCCTTTCCCGACTTCTGGAAGATCATTATCTTCCGATGGCAGTCTAAGAGAGCGCAATGTTTGTCTAACCAATCCATTCCCAGAATGAGGTCAAAGTTGTTCATATCTAGGATGTATGATTCCCCTAGCAATATCCTCCCATTGATGTTGACTTCTATAGTAGGGATCACAAGCTTGGTGTGGACTTGTTTCACGGTTGGTGTGCTAACTATCATTTCCCTGAAGAATGTGGTTTGGGGTCTGTTCTTCAGTTGATTAGCAAAACTAGTGGATATGAATGTGTGTGTGGCCCCCGGGTCGAACAAGACCTTTGCATAAGTATTATCCACAAGGAGTGTACCTTCAGCCACGGTTGGGGTGTTGTCTGCCTCTTCTTGCATCAGTGCATAGACTCGCCCTCTGTACTGAATCTTCTCATGCTGAGGTATTGGCTTTTGCTGAGCCTTTTTGGGGAAGTTCCTCGCAATATGTCCATCCTTGCCGCATTCATAGCACTTGCCTTTTGTCCTCTAGCATTCCTGTCCCGGATGGTTGCGCCCACAATGGACACAAAATGGAACCCCTGGTCTGTCCCTCGGTACTAGCTCCTGGCATGCCACCTTCCCTTTGTCTTGCTTCGCTCCTGCCTGCATAGGCCTTTTGCCCATCTTCATCTGCTCCTCGGTGAACTTACACGTGGGTATCCATTAGAACCTAACTCTAAATGTCTCTTAAATTTTTATGGTTTCGATTATTACCTTGCATTCTCTTGCTCGACCAGGTGAACAAGCCTCAATGCCATAGTGTAGGAGTCTGGGTCTTGGGTAGCCACATAGTATCGGATGCTGCCACCCAAATCATTGATGAATTTCTTCACCTTTTGACGTGCCTCATCGAATATGTGTGGAGCATACAGGCCTAGAGCAGAGAATCTGGCCTCATAGTCTGCTACTGACATGCTTCCTTGTTCGAGGCTCAAGAACTCTTGCTCCTTAGCGTCTCGCACATGCTCGGGGAAGTATTTTTCTTGCCAGATTCACTTTTTCCACCTCGGGACATCGCATCGCGCCAAATTTCTTCTCCATCTCGCTGAGCCACGACTCAGCCACTTCTGGACGGCTCTCCCCCTTAAAATAAGGGGGTGCCAACCTCAAGAACCGATCAAGCGTCGGCATGTCATGACGTGGTGTGGGCGCAGGCTGCTACAGCATCTGTTGTTGCATGGCCTGCATAAGCCCTTGGAAACTCTGCATGAATACCTCCAGGTTAGCCCCTGCATTGGGCACTTGTCCACCACCAACCGCCGGAACATGGACAACCCCATTGTTTGCCCCATTTGGGTCATCTACCCCCGATCCCCTCTCATCCGCCTTAGGAAGATCTCTTTGCCTTCTTGGCGGCATAGTTCTGAGAAATAAACAGTTATTAAGTGAGAGGGTTTTTAAATGGGTTTTAAATATACTCTACCATTTTCCCCCTCAAGCCTATCTCTTCTTCTACTACTTGGACATTTGGAATGGTTGTAACCATGATGTATCTCTCGTGCTCTAATACCACTCTGTAATGCCCTGAGATCCGCTTCCCAATTTTATGGGCATATATTTTTTTTCTTTTCTTCCATCGGACCACGAGACATTACGTCGTACGTATCACGGAAGCATAGATATATAAACATGCATACATTCGCATGAGAGAGAGAAAAACCACAATTACAAGAAACGTATATGACATTAGACCATTCATAATCCCAAAATTACATGTCCATTATTCCAAGATAAACATGAGTCCGCACATGCTCGCCACACCATAACCGTACATATAAGAGAGATATTCATCCATAGCCTACCCAGGCGAAGTATGGACTAGTACTACTCCTCAGCCGCAGCCTCCTCCTCGGCTTCTTTCACTATGTCTCCTGAAAACGTGTGTCACAAGGGGTGAGTGTGACGCTCAGTAGGCAGCCTAATCAAATCGGGGTTAACTCGCATTCATATATCCAATCAACGTACATAATTCAAGTGTTAACAATATAATAATCCATTGATTCTCATTTGCTTAAAATAATTCATACGAGAAAATACATGTTCATTAGCTAACATATAAGATACTCATGCATGCAACAAAACCACGGTGAATGAGTAGTTACACATTATCACATTTTCATGAGGATCACATTTTCGTTATTCATGGAATCGAATAGCTGCCGCAAACACAGGAGGCCCACACACACAATGAATGAAAGAGTATTGCGCAGACCCGAGAGAGAACTCCCACCTAGACTCCTGAGGCTATTTGTGATGGGATTCTTCCCGTTCTACTCCGGTCTTCTTTCTTTGTTTGTTTATGATTGTCATTTGGGTTTATTTGGTTTATTTCACGTGTCGATCAATCAATTAACAGACTGGTAATTAACTAATTGATTGACTGCGCGGGCGTGCCAGTCACGTGAGTGACAAATTTATTATGCGCTCATTCTGACCCGTGTCACGCGAAAGTGAGATTCGGTCGGGACCAGCAGTCTGCCACAGCATAAAGGCTATGACGTTAATTACATCCCCCGCGAGGAGGGAAAACCTTTGATTAATTTCCGAGATAGTGGGCTGTCGAGGCCGGAATAAAGATGTGATGTTATGAATATGACAAGATCATATGAGATGCATCTATTTATCATGCAGGAGAGGCATGGTTCATTAAATTGGAGACCCTTGGTATGTGGCGGAGGATGTAGGTCCGAAGACCACCATCGCGCATAGCAGAGACTTCCGATCGGGCGTAACCCAACCTTCTGTCAACGCCATTTGATATACCCGAGGGTCTATGCAAGCATGCATGCATGATGCTCGTGACTATGCTAAGCATGGCAATAGAGTTATGGAAACAAGCAGTGCTCAATCACATTTATTAATCCCCGCCAAGGGGGGAGAATGGTAACACAAGCATGATAACAAGAGCAAAGTGCTGACGGACATGGTAGTGAAAGCATGATAACAAGATGACTCGGACTCGAACAGTCCTTCTCTTATTCAGTTTATTACTAATTAGGGTTTATTAACTCCGACCACGGGAGACGAGGATCGCTCCGGAGGCGAGTGAGCGATTAAAACAGCAAAAGGGTTCAAAATCGGCGCGGCCACGCGTAGGGGTAGGTTTCCCCGGCGCGGCCAAACGTAGGTGAAGGGTCTTAATACAGCGCTGTTATGACAAATGGTTAATACGGCGCGACGGGCACGGGGCGCGCTGGTTTAGGGCGCGCTGGGAACGGGCCAAATAAAAATAGGAAATCATGAGTCTAGTGTTAATCCGGTGCGGGGGGGTACCGCGCCGGATTAGGGCCGCGCCGTTTTAGCTTATTTTTTGATGAATTTTGAAACCATTTAAGTTCATTAAGATTCTGTTGAGAGTTTTGAAGTTATTTGGGCCAATTGCTCGTTTAATTAATGTCCAGGATCCTTCCAGAATGAAGTAATGGGCTAGTGCGAGGTCCATACTCTAGCACTAGAGTTCCTGATTCAGAATGAATATTTATTACGGCCGATCCGCAGAGACGACTTGTGAGTCCAAAACCTGCCAAAAATCGGGCAGCATCTCCTCTGAACCTAAAAGGTTGCAGGAGTGGAACGGGGTCATGCTCACTTGTGGAGCAAGCCCCTTAAACTACCAGTCTGCATGGTGATAGCCAGCAAATTCCCAACGGATAGGATACCCCGAGGACTAGCCTACGAGGGGCACCAAAACTCCGCGGGTGAAAGCAGAGGATGAGGTAGCTGATGATAGAAGTGACACCCCGAGGACAAGCCTACAAAGGGGTGGGCGACCTACAGCATACACTGCACCTGCTAGAGAGAGAGACTGATGAGGGCATCCCTTGCCCCTCCACATTTTCTCCGGACTCGGATTGTTCGTCGGCAAGCGCCATTATGTTCCTCAAGTGTTTGTGAGTCGAGTCATGTATTTTTCTTTGAGTCTTAATCATGTAAGTTTCCCTTTATTTGAGTCATGTACCTAGGTTAGTAGGTTATCTACCAATGTCCTAAGTCATTGTGTTGTTTAGATAGGCTATTGGGCCCATCTCATTGGGCTAGGCCCATGGACACCCCCCTTCCCTTCGGTTATTAGTCATTGTGTCTTTTGTTAGGGTCCTTTGTGAAAAAGTCATGTGCCTATAAATAGGCCACCCCACTCCTCATATGTAACAACTTATGCATGAATATTGAATTCCAGATATACTCCAAATCCCTCTAGCCTTCTCTCTCAATATCTCTCTCTCTCTCTCTCTCCCTCCACCCCAATTTTTGAAATTTTCTCTCTCCTCCCCATTTACCTCTCATTAACTCCCCTCCCCTCATTCAATCACCTTCCCAACCACCCCATCTCCCACCTACCCCATTTAAACCTCTCCCCTTCCCCATAACCCTCTTTATTCCACCCCCTAGTCCCAAGAGAGCTCCACCCAATCCCCACTCCACCTTCCAACCCCCAACTACCCATTTCCCTTCCCCAAACCTCACTCCACCTTCCCAAGACACCTCTTCCCATCCCCAAGACCACCATTGATCACTCCCCATCAAAGAAAATTCAAACTCACATTCCCTCCACCCACTTGTGCCTCCCTCACAGCCCAAATTCGTAGCTCCTCTCTCACCCTCTGAAAACACCCCATTCCAGACCCCATTCTCCCTCTCCCACACCTTAGAACACCCCCTCCTAGGCCCCCTCACAACTAGGGGTCACTCCCACACCTATTCACCCCCATTTCCACTTCCATTTACCCCATTTCTCCCACCACCTTCCACCTACAGTTCACAGGTTGTAGGTGGCAGAAGTACAGCGACTTGTAGAAGGTGTCACATCGTAATCCTGAGGCTTCTGAAGGCTCTTCATACATCGTTGGAATCGTCTTTGAGTCCTCTTTCCAACAGAGGTGGTCCCGCATCCATCCGAGCTCGGAGCTGTGCGGTGGAGTAGATCTTGTGCGACTGTGCAATCTGCCCCAGGCTGAAGACCAGAGAGCATTTGGAAGTTTCACCACGACCAACCTAGCAAGAATCAGAGCTCGGCTTCTTCATCAAAATTCTTCTTCTCTGAATCCTCTTTCATCCCCAAAAAGCGGAGCTCCATTTGGCGTTCGAATCTGGGAGATATCATTTTTCTCCCCCGAAGTATACGTTCTATCCTCCCACAGTCTGCAGCTACCCTTCACCGGTGACCTGAGGGTACCGGCCAACCTTGGCATCGGTTGTCTTCCCCTTTAATTTTGTTGCGTAGAAGACTCGACAGCCGAACCAACGGCTTTGACGGCGCTCGATATGGAATTCGGGAGCGGTCGTGGCATTGCTGTCAATCTGCTGCTGGGAAACTGTTCCTGTCCGAACCAGAGACAGAGCTCCTGTTCAACTGTTGACCTCGGCCAGCTCGTGAGGGATTTGAGCGCCAATTTTGGAGGGCTGAAACTATTACCAGTTAGCTGTCATCTCCAAGAAGAAATACCTCATTCGGCCTCCGAAGCTTCCAGTTACCATTTTATTCGTCGGGGTGTGTCGTCTGCCCCCTGTGGGTCCAGGTTTGACCTGCCCCTGCTCATCCGGCTACCTCGTTCTTCTCCGACCTCCGATTGGGGCCCCGTCGATTCCTGCTCGAAGCTACTCCGACGAAGATCATGTCACCATCATGCTCGTCTCATTTGGAGTTCAGGATCATCCGTGGTGCCTTCTACAACTCGCTGTACCTGTTCTGAACCAGCCAGAAGAGGAAATTGCTGACCTGTTCCAGTCGCCGGTCCGACCAGCCCTGAGTTCCAGAGCTCCTGCCAAAATTCAGACACCATCCCTGTCCTGTTGGGGAACTTTTGGCGCGGGTTTCATCAAGATCCAAGCTCCGTGGAATTTTTGGTAGCATCAACACCACTCCACTGTCCGGCGAACCTGCGGATTGGCAGAACCGGCGGGATTCGACAAGTCGGGTTCCTTCGCTTAATTCCCCCACCCCGCTTGGCCGGCTGAAGGCCCCTCCCTGCGTGGAGGTAGTTTTGAATGTAATAAGCCTAATCCCCACCCCAAGATCACCCCTCCTGCGTGAGGCGTAGTGTTGTACATCTTTGCATTTTCAGGTCAAGCGACACCGCCGCGGCGATCGGGTGTATACCCTCGCCTCCCCGCTCGCCCCCGTCTCCGGCCGGAGTCGGCGTCTTCACGCTGGCTAGGTGAGCTCCTGAACACCCTCATTGCTGTATTGGACTTGCTTAGCTTAGTATTGCTATAGTTACTCCGTCGGCGGTAAGAGAGTGTCCGATTTTACATTGCCACCAAATTGAGTGACCACCGCGGGCGAGTTGAGAGTGAATCCACTTAACCCACACCCTTGGTGTGTTGGCCGCCCATGATTTGGGCATCCTAGGCCCATTTGGGGTTCTTACCAAGCTAGCCAACCACTGGAGCCTAAAGGTCCCGCCTCGGACCCTCTCCAACATCGCCTAGTCACCATCGGGTACTAGTGTGCGCCATACGGGTGAGCTCGCTAGTGTGAGTCCGCTGCTCAAACTTGAATACTTGCAAAATAGGTCCATAGGTCGGTTTTACATCAAAGACCCTCAGGGAAAGAGGTTCCGAGGGCTAGCCTGCTAGGAACATTTACCCCTTTGGTCACCACAGGGTCCCGAGGGGCTGTGGGTTTGAGATTGCCCGGCCGGAGCCCCTGTTGTTGTTGTTGGCTTCATGACTCATGAGAACATCCATCACTCGAGAGCGGAGTTCCCCTGGCCAATTGGCAGCTCTGTGAAACGGCGGAAGATATCCCCCTCCCTGGGTGGAGGGCCAAGATGTTGATGCTAACGGGACCGGGTTACCATTCACAGAATAGAATGGAACAGCAGTCACGGAAAGGGGCGATCGATATGCAACTAGAAAAGTTTATCTACACACGCATACCCACAAATGACTGAATGCAGTAGTCGCGAAGCGGACTTCACTGTCCCAAAACATCGCCTGCCCCTCTGAACAACGGAGAGATGCAAAGAGGAGGGGAGGCCAAGATCAGATTTCGTATCAAAATAGAGAGCGACATATGCACAGGCACATGCGCGGAGGACCCAGGGAGGGGTTTGTCCATGTAGCCCATGGCTTACCAGGCCGCGTTCGGAGTCCGGAGAAACCGAGATTTTGGAGCCGTATACGGGAAGACCCCAACAGATATATACATTTGTCGAATGAGATAGCAATGGAAGAGGAAGACGAGACGCCAAACATTCAACCCATTGATGGATTCATATACTCACGATATCATTCCATTGACGGGGGAAATCACATACATATCATGAGTTTCGGTGCCGGCATCGCGGCACGGCCACCATCCTACTCGCAGGAGGATTCACAGAAGAACAATCGGTAAATGAAAGAAGACGCAGAGAAGGGGGGAGGGTTTGGCTCATATCATCGCCATCCCTCACCCCTCTCGTCTACATTCGTCGGAGAGAAAGCAAAAGCTGATCAGAAGATAGACGACTCGGACACCCACCTGTTCTTGAAACAGAGTGTCAGAACGCCTTCTTCCTCTCTTACTCCGAAGGGCTTCAGATGAGGAGGGGAGAGGGTGACTGGGGGAACGCTATGAGAGACTCTGCTTCTTTCACAAGAAAGAAAATCCTTCCTCCCTCGAAGACGACTGGCCCTCCTCCCTTTTTTTTCTTTCTCAATTGCCCTCCTCTTCTTCTCTTTTTTTCTTTTTTTTTTGGTCGAGCAGCCACCTATATATAGAATCGAACTCTAAGCCTCATCCGGCATGAAGAATGGTGCGCCGGGGAAGGCTCCATTGCCTTTTGTGCGCCGGAATAAGAGGGCGCAGGGTGGGGGCGCGCCGGTTTAGGGCGCGTCGTATTAACGCCCTTTGCACGTTGCGAGTCAGCCGATGAGTCAGGGGATGGTTCCGGGCGTCACCGTGAACATTTATCTCACCACTGCTATTTGAAATCTCGACGAGATGTCTTGTTGAAGCTCCCAGGTCGACGTACGGCCATTCCCAGAACTTCAGATGACTTTGGTTTGCACATGCGGGTTTTCCACCGACACGGCCCTCGGCGCTATGATAAGTGTCGCTGGCTCGGTCTGACTTGTGCTCAAAACTTCTCGGAGGGTGGGATAGCACCCGGGATAGTTCCGCCCACTTCGAGCGATCATTCGGCCGTTAACGGGCCCTATTTGGCGAGAAGCCGTACCCGTGCCGGGTAGCCAGGATCTTCTGCCGACAAAGCCTCTGGTCCACCGTTCTGGAGAGCCAAGGGGACTCTTTTATCTCAGGAGAGCCTTTCATGAGATGGGTAGCCACTGGGTAGACCGTCGTCCTTGTTCGGACAACGGGTGTAGTGTATGCGGCACGACGGAGTCGATGCCGATTCATTGGGCAGGCTTGGTCGCACTGCCGGTTGGTTGTGAGTTCATCTCAGTTCTCCTGAGGTGAAGTCCCTAGCGTTCATACGGGGTGACTTGAGGCTCTGGTAGCTCGAGAAGTCTTCAATATGTTGATCTTTATCGGCTTCCGTGCTTCAGCAGGCCGCATCATTCGTCTTTATGGCTTGATCGCCAACAATCACATTTTGGGTGCCAACAAATGCCCCACAAACGTGGGTGTTGCAAGCGAGGCACGAGTGTCGCAAGGCCGACGGATAAGCTTCGCCTGGAATGACCTCCTCTTCAGTTGACAGGAGCTTGGGATGGCCCCTGATCCTGCACGGATGTTAATCCCGCGCCATTTGAATGTTAATACGGCGTGGGTTAATCCGGCGCGCCCCTGGCCCTTTGCATTTTTAATACGGCGCGGCCCTGGCCATTTGACCGTTAACCCAGCGCGGCCGATTTCGGCACGCCTTTTTGTTGAGGGATGTTAATTCGGCGCGCAAAATAGCGCGCCGGATTAACCGCAGGGAGGCTCCCCCTATATATTATGTTTCCTTCAGTTTTTTCTTCATCACCTCTCATTTTCACAGTTTCTTTCTCTCTCCTCCCTTCCTTCTCTTCCTGCGGCGCCGAGTGAGGTGAGGGCGAGAGCGGCAGCGGCTCCTCCTTCGGGGTGAGCGGAGTGTTGCTCTTTTGGGTTTCAAACCCATTCTTTAGGCCCCGGGAGGCTTCTAGTAGGACTTGCCATCAGAGCTATTTCCCCGGGTGTTCCTTTTGGCCTCGGTGTAATGCCGATGGCTACTTTTAGGGGCCGTTCCTTTAGTGGACGTGTTCCCTCTTTTCTTTGGCAATCTCCCGTGCTGGGAAGACTCTGCCGAAATTTTGTCAGAAATCTACCTTTGATCAGCTATTTTCTGACTTTGCTTATTGTTTGATGCGCTTTCTTTACAGCTATCGTGGCATCCGGTTCTTCTTCCTCCGCATTCCGTGCCGTGGTGACGTGGGAAAATGTTCATTCCCTTGACCGGGGGCACGACCAGCTTGCTATAGTTGCAGAATCCTCAGACTCGGAGACCGATACTGTGGACACTGGCCGTCTCCTCATCCTCGGAGGTGATTCTTTTCATTATGACCGAGAATGCGCCGTCAGGCGAGACCACCCCAAGGACAAGCATCTGATGTCCTTCCTTCGGCGTTTCAATCTTCAGGGGAAGAGAGATCTGTTCCTTGTCCGCAAAGCCGAGCAGGCCTTGTTAGTAGAGAGGGATAGCCTGTCAGAATGTGTGGTGCGGGGAAGGACAATTTATCTTCCTGGAGAGGTCAGGAAATGGAGCGCTGTGCTGGGACTGCAAGATCTGGCTCCATAAGACGGGCTGCTGACCAGGGCCCCTGAATTTGTACCCGCTCGGTGGAATGATTCCACAGGCAGGGTGGACCGGGAGAAGCCGATCTTTGGCTTGTTTCTTGCCCCGTTGAAATGGGGATACAGAGATGAATCATTTCTGCTAGATTGCCTGGCGATCCGCTTCAAGCACCAGATATCTATGGGGTGGTTTGCCGAGCTAAGGGCCACCGACGCTCACGCATTTAGACCTGGAGCGGTGGAGTTCACAGATTATGTACTGCATCATTACGCTCCCATCCTGACCAGGGCCGGCGTCTACCACATCGTATATGCTTCGAGATACCGCTACCCCATCTCCCGAGGCTTATGCTGCGACATGATCGATGTGTTTTGCCCTGAGTACAACACTTTCTATACCTCAGAAGGAGAGACCTCTCTGGATTTATGGATCCTCTCACAGCTTAGCGGCCTACCCATTGATGGAGAGCCGTATGAGGAGGTCTGCTGGCCTGACTGGCTGAAGGATCAGACCAACAGTGAGGGTCGGTATCTGGCGGGTTACGCTTATCGATATCTGATGAAGGCGTACCACACCCTCTATCATTCGTCGCACGACACGAGGGAAGCTCTGAAGCTGGGCGAGAAGCGGAGGGTGCGGATGGGCGCCTGGCTGCAATATTTCTTCGGTGGGAAGAAGAAGTATGAAGATTTTCCCCCGATAGCACCAGTGGCTCAGAAGCATAAGAAGAGAGTTGATGCCAAGCCGCCTCATCATCCACTTCAAGGGGAGGGCAGACGGAAGACCCAAACCCTACTGGTGTCGACGCAGTCACCCACTGTGCTGCGTACCTGGTCTACTGGATTTGTTCTTTCGCTTTCCCGCAAGGTGACGAGAGCGTAATTAGGGCAGAGGCCATTTATCCTGCCTGTCTCATGGCTTGGGGTACCAAGCTATCTCTTTGCCCGGTGGCTCTGTGCCTCATTTACAAGATGTTGGGAGACCTGCACAAGACACGTCTCCCGAGGAATCTTCAGACGGTTGGTCCGTTACACTTCTTTAATGCTTGGGTCTGTACCCTGTTTCTGAGGCGACTCCTCGGGCGTTACAGTCGGTTCCTCTTGTTCCGTGAATGATAGAATTCGCGAGTGCTGAGCCATCCTCATTAGCGGAGCAGCTCTTCGCCATTCGGGGCAAGTTGGCCCATATTCCCACAGATTCGCCCGGGGTTCTTCACTTCTAGAGTTTAGCTGCCCATTCTAGCCCACTGGTGAACAGGACGAGGCAGTGCAAGCTTTTTGAGACTGAGGAGTATAACCATCCGATTTCTGGGGCCAAATGTACCAGGCCCATTCTTGAGCCAGAGTTGGTTGACTGGGCGCTGGCCCTCAGGTCGAGTGTCCTTGTATTTCGCAAGAGCGTCATTTTGTTGTTGGAGCCGTACTACCCATTCTGTTTCAGCCGGAACTTCGGCTATGACCAACACATTCCACATTCTTCTTCACAGTTTGCGTTGCCTAACAGGCACAGGGCCGGGCAAGTTTCAAATGATGATGCCCGGATATGGTGGGACTTCTTCCACTGCTGGGAAGTTGTTTCTTTCAGGGTGCCAACCCCTGCCCGTTTCCCCCGCGTCACGCCTGAGTATATCAAGTGGTGGAACGTGCGGACGAGGTTCTACAGGAGCTCCTGGCGAGAGTGTTGGGCTGTAGCAGAGCATAGGTTTCTAGATTCCCAGCCAGAGCTAGTCCTTGACATTGAGTCTTCTTATTTGAGGAAGTTGGACCCATATAGAGGAGAGGGCCTATCTGGAGGCCCGAAAGGTCATAAAAAGTTGCAAGACGAAAGTTGACCCAAAGCTGCCCCCAATCAGCAAGGATGACTATGTGAAAACACTCCGGGGCTTATGCCGGGTAAGCAGCGAGAGGGTGGTCCTTCAGTAACACCCCCTGCCAGTGGAGGAACCCATCTCGACTGTGGCCGACTGGCATCCCGAGGTTGATAGGTTGTATCCTTATCGGACCTTCATCCGTAGGGAAGACAGGCGGGCTGCTTTATATGACAACACCCCATTGCTATTTGCGCTCCTTCACTCCCACGGTCTCTCAGTGGGTGGCCCTAGTGAAGCCATTTTGGACCGGCCCCTCCATATCTCATTCAAGTATGCTGACAGATGGGGGCTGGATCACCTGAGCTTATATTATCACTTGTCTTCTCGTGGCCACGAGGATCTGGCGCTGCTGGCTGAGCCGAGCGAGAATATAGGGGACTTATGTTGGCTTATTCGCGAGGCAGCTTCAAGTGACAAAATGCCATTCCTATATTATTGGCCTCTCTTCCCCTTCTACACGGGGCCGACAAGTATGTTCCATCTCTTTATTCAGGCCCTTCGGCCAGCTTCTTGCCTTCATTGCGGTGCATTATTCTCACATGTGTGCATGTGCAGTCTGACCAACTTCGGAGGAGACCCGGCACTTTAGGGAACTGATAATAAAGGCCCAGAAGCCAGCATACTTCGAGGTTCCCGAGCCGGCCCCGACCACAACGCCACTGCCTCCCGGCGATTCGAGAAAGCGGACTCGATCCCAGTTAAGAGAGGCCGTCGGGAAGGCGAAAGCGGCGGTGACCCGGGTGACTCGGGCGCGCCGAAAGAAGGACGCAGAAAGGGGGTCAGCAACCGTTCTTCCTCTGATTGTATCCTTTGAAGAGTTTGAGGCCTCTCGCCCACAAAGGCTAGAAGCTGAAGGTAGGCTCTCTTTTCTTCAGAGTTCATTAGCTCACTTTGACTGCCTTGGCTAGCCCATGCTGACGGTTGCCGACACAGCTACCGCGGTCGTCGGGCTGGAGGCGACGGTAGATGTCGCGACTAGGGAAGGGGCAGAGGAAATCCCTGCTGCTCCCGTAGATAAAGATCTGCCTTCTCCAACACCTAGATAGGAAATGGAAGGTAATTTATAGTTTAATTGTGACACCACCATTAATCTTCATGTCTTCAGCCGGCTTGACCATTTCTTGCCGTAAATTTCAGTTGATATACAACAGTCATTGCTTCCGAGCCCGGAGAGTGCAGAAGAAGCGATTATCCCGGGGCAGGGTGGACTTTCCCTTGAGATTCCATCCACTGTTGCTCCTGATATGGAGTGCACGGGGGAAGCTCCTGCCGCGGGTGATGCTCCTCCTGGCGAGACTCCTGCCCCGATGGTGGAGCGTCCCGAAAGAGCAGAGGAGTCTTCCTCCTCTGAGCAAGTCGATTATGGAGGCGGCTCCAGTGATGAGGAGTTCCCACCTGTTGACACAGAGACTGAGGATGTCGGGGCGTCTTCGGCCTATGAAAGCGATCATCCGACTTTTAGCCCACCCCGGTTGTCATGGAGTGGTCCTGGGCGGTCAGGCTTGCTCGTGAGCGGAGAGGCTGGCGTCGGAGAAGTTTCCCTTAGAGATTTGAGCTTAGTACTGTAGACACACCTTTTCTGACGTCTCCTGAGAAAGTCTCATATTACTGTACGACGCCCCACGACGGCTTACGCATTTTTGAATCACTTGAGTGCTTCCTTTTCTTAAATCTTCTTCCGCCCTTTTCGGCATCCGGAATCATCTCGTTTCAGCATTCGGACGGCATCAACACCATTCAGACACGCCAAAGAATTCCGGAACCAGGAAGGGTGCCAGCCGGGGAGTTGCCGACGCCTTTTCAGCGGACCCAGGGTGTCTTAATGGAGGCGTCCAGGCCCCTGGACGCCTCCATTACTTTAATTTATTTTTTAAGACAACAAAATACATAAAAATTATATATATTTATGGAGGCGTCCAGGCCGCTGGACGCCTCCATGAAAACAAATATAAAAAATACAAAAATGCCAGCTTTGGCATAAAAACAAAAAAAAAATAAAAAATATATATTTTTTTTTGGAGGCGTCCAGGACTCTGGACGCCTCCATCAACTTGCCCACCGGGCCCCGTCCACCGACCGACGGTTTGTCGTGTGTGAAAAAAGCCAATTGTGGAAGCGTCCAGACAACTGGACGCGCCCATTTTTGAATCACGAGGCGCCGCTCACAAAACCACGCGTTGTGCCAAATCGCGTGCGGCTTTCGGTGGAGTTCGGTGGACCTTATTGAGGCGTCTGGGACCCCGGACGCCTCCACGAAAATATTCAAAAAAAATGAATAATAATAGAATAAAATATTACTTCGGCCGTGATGGAGGTGTCCAGAGTCCTGGACGCCTCCACCCTCCGGAGCCCTATAAATAGAGGCCCACCCCCTCAGTTCTGAGGGAGCTAAGAAGCGATCCGATAGGCTGCCGGAGCCCAGAGGCTACCGTAGTCATTTTTCTAACTCGTGGGGTCTTTTTGTAGGAGGAGGTCCTGCCGGCTTCTCGGGTGTCCAGGCTAGCGAGAGGAAGGCTATCTTCGTCCACCGCGCTTCCACGTCGTCCCCACGCTGCCGAAGCTCCGCTGGATCTCACCATCGGCTCATCCAATAAGCCATTTCTTCCCCTTTTTCCCTATAGTTCTTTACATTCATCATATCGCATCCTCTATCTCCCTTCATAAGGGCGCCGCCTCTTGCATACTTCTTGCATTCGTCATCGCATTTTCCTCCTACTCGAGTCCGAGAGGGGTTTAAAACCACACCAACCAGGTGTGTGTCATGTCACGATCTCGTTACTTTTATTGCAAGGAATTGTTACTACACTGCAGTTTTCTAATTCCGTTCGTTTATTGTCTATTTTTTTTCAAGGGTAACCGAGGAAAGCCCTCTCCGTCGGTCGGCCGGTAGGAGAGGAAGAAGCAACCCACCGTCTCCCGCTCTTGTGGTAGCCGCGATCTCTTTCTATTTTGGGGTTCTCGACCCCTGGCGATCACCTTATATTCTCGAGGCCGCGGAGAGTTACTTCCCGCAATAGCCGTTTAAATTTTGCTCTTCATAATCTGCATCACTCTCGTATCTGTCTCTTATATCTGTTATATTCTCGAGGCCGCGGAGGGTCATCTCCCGCAATGGCCGTTTAAATTTTTGTCATTATATTACGTGTTATTCTTCATATCTGTCTCTTATATCTGTTATATTCTCGAGGCCGCGGAGGGCCATCTCCCGCAATGGCCGTTTAAATTCCCGCCATTATATTACGTGTTATTCTTCCAACTGTTATATTCTCAAGGCCGCGGCGAGTTACTTCCCGCAATGGCCGTTTCAATTTCCGTTATTTGATTTTTGCATTATATCTGTCCCGCTCGCCCCGCCGGAGCAATATCCCGTGGTGGCCCCTTCTCTCTTCTCTCTTGATCTCTTTGTGTTGCAGCTTAAAGCACCAGGATAAAAGCAAAAGAAAAGCCCGCGCGCTCCGCTCTCTCCGTCTTCATCTCCGAACCGCTTGACGTTGCTCACTGATTGGCGATCACGGTGGGACGTCTATGTTGGGTTCGGTGCAGTATTCAGAGGGGGGGTGAATGAATATAGCCTTTTAAAAATTTGCCCAATTAAAAATCTTCACCCAAAATAAGATTTCGCTCACTTAAAAACCGGAATGCTAACAAGACAAATTAGAACACTCATCTACTGAACCTATAAGCAAACAGTTGAGCGCCCCTATGCATTCATCTAGCGGAAGCACAAATAGAACAAAACAAACCACAATGCAAGAGGGTTTTTAGGTGGTTCGGTCCAGCAGACCTACATCCACCCCACACTCAACCCGAGTGTGGATTCCTGCTGACTCACAGCTTGAACAGCTGGGCATCACATTTCTCATTAGTGGATATCAATTCCAGTTTCTCAATTAGTTCCTCTTCTCTTTCTTCCACTTTAATTTTCTCAGCAACCAAGTTTTTGTGATCCTCTTTAAGTAAGACTATTTGTTTGTTCAGCCATTCATTTTCACTATAAAGATCCTCATTTCGTTCTCTTAGAGCTGAGCACATATCACAGTTTAATTCAGCAGAAGAAGAATGTGAAGCTTTCCCATTGATTTTATTTATTCTACCCATAAGATTTTCAATTTTCTTTTGAAATTTGCCATTCTCAAGTTTCAGTTTATCCAATTCAGAATTAACTTGAGTCAGTTCTTGCATGCTTTTTAGATGTTCATTTTTCTTCTCATTCAGCTGATTCTCAAGTTCTGATATCTTGTCCAGACATGTTTGATTTTCAAGTTTTAGAGAACCATTTTGTTCCTGAAAATTCTAAACATCTAACATACATGCATCATAAGATTGTTTCAGATCTGGACAATTTTTACAAGGAACTTTCAAAGTTATCTGATCACATTTCTTTTTCAATCTTTTATTCTCAGATTTTAATTGTTCACATCTATTATTAAGTTCCTCATTTATATTCCATAGGTCATCAATTGAAAGTTCTCCAGATTCAGAGCTTACCTCGGATGAAAAATCTTCATTTTCCTGGTTGGCCATCAAACAGCTATCATTCTGTTGGTTATGCGTAGAGATAACTTTGTCATATATCTCTTTTCCAGAATTGCACCTGAGAACAAAAGGATACATATCAGTATTAACTACAGCTCTCAAGATATTAAGAACTATGGTATTATCGCGATTCTTAGAGCTGTCCTCACTAGACCAATTGGTCTGATCTTTAGGTAAACGGTGTGGGCCTTTAGATATAAGACTCCACAAATGTGGACCAATTGAGTCTATGTACACAGCTTGGCCTCCTAGCCAACTTTCAAAGTTAGAACCATCATAAACCGGAGGACGACCCAATTGAACAAGTGGCAGACAGATTCAGCGCAGTAAGACAAATGACAGGAAATGCATCAAAATCAAATAAGCGAAGTAAAGCACTAAGACAGTGAAACAAAACAACGAGCATAAGAGATCCACTCTGAAATGCACCAAAACTAGCAGGATCCTCTGCAGATTGTTAGATCTGATAGATCAGAGACCCGCTCTGATACCAAGTGTTGAAGTTAGATGGAAGGCTCTATCACCACAGGATGTGAATCTAGAGGGGGGGGTGAATAGATCAACTGGCTATTTAAAAATTAGGCCTAGAATCAAATGCGGAATTAGAACACTAAACGAACACAGCCAATGCACCGAATGAAACACACAAGATCTGCTGAACAAGCAATCAAACACACGAGAGACATAAGGCTTTTAGGTGGTTCGGTCAATCCGACCTACGTCCACCCCACATTCAACTTGAATGTGGATTACTACTGATACACAGCTTCAATCAGCTGGGCTCTACAGCTTGCCAACAACGGCTGGGGCTTACAGCTTATCCCGACCAGAGGAACACCCTCTGCAACAGCTGAGCTTCACAGCTTGCTCTGCTGGGCACTACAGCTTAGCCGACCAGAGGAACACCTCTGCAACCGCTGCCTCACAGCTTGAAACCGCTGACTAACAGCTTGATAGAACAAGAGTTTTCAAAGAGAAAATAGCAAGACTGAAAACAAACAAAACACACAATCGAATGGAAGAAAACCAAAACGACTGTAGCTCAAGATTGAGCAATATCAGCTCTGGTAACTGGACCAAGAGACTGATTTACAAGCTCTCACAATAACTCTCTCAACTCATCTCTCTTTTTCTTCTTCTCTCCTTTTCTTCTTCTTTACTTTTCTTCCTCTCACAGTGGATCTCGGTGGCAGCTGCTTTAGACTGGATGTATAGACTTCGCCAACTTCGATGAGCCTTTACAGAAGATGAAGACTGATATATATAACAGCAGCAGGTGCATAAGGGCGCGTGGCTTCCACGTTTTCCCGCCCAAGGAATTCTCCAGATTCGAGGTGCTTTCATCCACGTGGTAGCATCTGGTCACCTCGTCCTCCTGGGATCACGAGCCATGTCAGCAATCTCAGTAGAGAATCCCTATCAGACAGAGTATCGGCTGATCAGATTAAATAACAACTTTGTATAGACTTATCAGAAGAACTGTGTTGTATAGACTTCATATAAGTGAAAGCTATGTACAGACTTGATGTATGAAGCAACCGCTGTACAGACTTAGGTGATATGAAGACTGTCAATGTATAGACTAAGTGAAGATCAATGCAATGTACATACTTCGCAAATGAAGATGCAATGTGTAGACTTCATGAATGAAGATGCAATGTGTAGACTTCAGTGAGACTCAATTGAAGACAGACGATGTATAGACTTCAGAATTGATGCACTGTGTAGACTTCAGTGAGACTCAAATGAAGACAAGCGATGTATAGACTTCACGACTGATGAATGCAATGTACAGACTTTGCAAGATGTGAAGGAGTTGAGTGTACAGACTTCACGATGTGAAGGCTTGTTAACAAATGACTGTACATACTTGAGGTGAAGACCGATGTATAGACTTTCTAAAATAACATCTGTATAGACTTGAAGCAATGGAAAACATCGACTGTATAGACTTTGAACTGCAACGTAGGCAAAGGCATAGATGTATAGACTTCGAAGCTGAACGTAGGTAAATAACCCAATGTGCAGACTTTGAATCGCAACGAAGGAACAGATGCCAATGTACAAACTTTGGCAAACAGCGATGTACAGACTTGGCCGATCAGTCCAATGTATAGACTTGAGGCATGGAGGCCAATGTACAGACTTTACCTCGTGCAAGCTACAGTGATTGAATGTATAGACTTTGGAGTCTGAGAACAATGTACAGACTTTGTAAAATAGAAGCCTGTATAGACTTGAAAGATCAAGACGCTAAGGAAGACGGTCATTGTACAGACTTAGATGCCATTGACAAATGCATGCTACAGTCCAATGTGTGGACTTACATGAGACGCTCATTGAGACGCTCATTGTACATACTTCGCCTGACACCGTCCAATGTACAGACTTTGCCTTAGACTCTAAATGAGACGGATAGTGTATAGACTTAGCCAATGCAATGAGTTGACGCTACGGTGTATGTCAATGCAATGAGTTGACGCAGCCCAAAGTACAGACTTTATTCTAGCAGGTAATGTAGCAATGTATATACATTGATCTTGAACGTGCAGTGTATAGACTATGCAATGCACTGTGGATGTATGGACTTGGCAGTCGACGGGCAATGTGTAGACTATGCACAACAAGATGAGTCGACTCATGAGAACAGGGGGTCGACCCATGACAATGTATACACTTTGCAATCAACAGGCAATGTACACACTTGCTACGATGCTGCAATAGACACAGATAGTGTACAGACTTACGTTGCTGAACTAGTGTATGTACATTGAGACTTTGAGTGTGTGTTCAGTGTGAAAGCAAGATAAAATGCATATAACACACAGACAATCTGATAAAGTAATTTCATCAAAACATAAACAGTGTTGCCAATCAATCAAAACAATGTGTTGCCATATGAAGTAAAGTTACATATCAACACCATCAACACAGAGGAGTCACAACAATCTCCCCCTTTTTGATGATGACAACCCCCTATCATATAGAGTAGCAACATCCTGTCATACAGATGCAATTTTGATGAAAGACATGCTTTGTTATTCAGATTGTTATGCAGGTGCATGTAGATGCTATGAATGACATGCTGCATGCTACAAAATGTAAGCAACTCCCTGCTAACAAAATTTCCCCCTTTTACCATACCATGATGCAGATGCATACACTCCCCCTGAATGTAGAATTCTGAATTGAGAATTCTCCCCCTGAACTGAAGGAATGAATTCAGACAATATTCTCCCCCTTTGCCATCAACAAATAGGAGGGAAGGTGAGTGCTAGGGAAGGAAAAAGAAAGTTCAGTTGACTGGCATTCTTAGTAAGTAGTTTAGAAATTAAGCAACTAAAGCACAGAACCTTCAGTCATATGAACTGAGAAACGGCTTAGAAATTGAATTTCTGGTTTAAAGGTTATAAAAATGAGAGTTCATGCACTTCATTCATTGGATAAGGTAGATGTGCATGATAAAGCAATAAACCAGAGTCATATTTACATGAGAGATTCAGTTTCAGAATATCTTACTTTCATAGACTCAGTAAAATGTGTTAAGAGAAACCATGTCATGTATTGAAATTAAACAATTGACATCCATGGAATTTCTTTGAAGGAACAGCAATTTCAGTATTATTTCATTTAGGGCATTCAGGTACCAAACGTCTTTTTGCGTAAGGGTATACGTTTATCAGATGCCAATACCCCTAGATACTCAACATGATGGACCATCTTGCCTATGATCAAACTCAATAGAATTGATTGACACCTTTTTATGTGAGGGTACACGTTTATTAGACGCCAGTTACCCCCAAGTACTCAGTGAAAACAACCTACATACATCATTTGCATACATCATTTGCATGACTGTCATTGATGTTGTTCAATGCATGTAGGACTGCTTTATGTTGCATTGTCCTTGTTAACCCTGGTATACCAAATGGTAAGTTACTAAAAAGCAGGGAAATCTGCCCGGAGGTTCCTACCATGTGTGAGATGGTCTTTGAGACCAGGTCCTCCGCCTAGTACCATGGGTCCTGTCTTCATGTAGAACAGTGCACTGCATCATATTGTCAGGGGGAGCTGAGAGTTTTTCTGTTTAATTCATTGAATCCTTGCTACTTCTCACTGTCCCCATTTAGTTCTTTCATATCCTTTGACATCAGATGCTCCTGGAACTAAATGCCTATTTACTATCATTTCCCTAACCTTCACTGAACAACAGTTCTGTTTCTGGTTTAGTACATTGAGTTGTGATTATTTAAATTATTTTTTATAAGAATCACTCTTACAAATTGAAAAGAACTAAAGGTTTAACCTTTATAAATTGAAGAGTCAAATGTCTGCCTT